>JBBFKN010000012.1:22316738-22559238 GCA_039654755.1 Calcarius lapponicus | reverse complement strand
CTTTCCCTCCCTGTCCCCAAACCTTTCCCTCCTTGTCCCTGTGCTTTTCCATCTGAGCCAGGTAAATTGCTGGCAGAACCAGGAGGGAAGGGATTATTCCTGAGGGGATCAAAGGAAATGCTCATTCCAGGATCCCAGGCAGCAGAGATGGACAGGGACAACCAAAAATCAACCAAATCCACAGCAAAAATGAGTCATGAACGAGTCAGAACTGGTACAAACCCTCATTCCCAGGTTTGGTGCTCTCACTTTGTAGTCTGCAGGATTTTAGTCCAATGAATTTGCTGTGACTAAAAATCATCCCAGATGAGCAATCACACCAGGAATACACTGATGGAGGAACCTGCCAACAACAACTCCTTGTGCTTAAAAGCACCAGAATCCCTTGAACACGTTTATCATTTATCAATATTCCACATTGCAGCCCTGCCTTGCTCATCCTTATTCCAGCTCCTCCTTGCTGAGCAACGTTGGGTTTCTCTTGGACAACAAAATAATGAAGGTCAGGGGTTTTATTAACCTGCCCCCCACCTGCCTTCAAGTGGCTGATGAAAGTTCCCTCAAGCTTCACCTTGACCTTGGCTTGTCCTGCACATTCTTTAATTATTTTCTACCCTTTGGGTTATGCTGAATCTCACGAAGGGAACCTCTCAGAAAGGAGAGGGCTGATTTCTAGCTTGATTAATGAAGAAAACCAACCTGATTTGTAATACCACAGAGCTTCCTCCCACAGATTATTTCGATTTTATTCTTCAATTATGTCCCTCTGCTGCTGTTAGGCATGTAAATTTGAGCTGGAACATCCATCTAATTCCTGTGATAAATTCAGCTATCTCGACTTCAATACAGTGGTGCTGTCCCTGAGCATCTCCTTGCAGCTGAGGAATTTGTACTGCTCTGCAGGAGGGTTCATGATAAGAAATATTAAATAGCTGGCCACGAAATTTTCAGGAAAAAAACCCCCACTATTGTTTTGAATCTTCCATCCTGCAGCCGAGGGAGCGGAACAAAACACTACTTTTCAAAATCTCTGCCATTTTCCCTTTTTCTCCCTAGCTGGTTCTGTTTCACCGGTGGATAAAGGGAGCACAGCTCACTCTGTTTGCAGTTTTTAACAGGCTGCTTCTTGCAATATTCATGTCATAGCTCTTTTCATATTTTTTTAAGGGAAAGGAGTTAAAAATTGAGCTGGAGTAAGACATTTGAAATGATTTTTTGAGAGAGTGCTGGAAGCTTTCTAATATTTCCCCTTGAATCTTGTTGCTCCTGTCCTACAGACAGTTCTGTAAAACCTGTAAAATTTAAGAGCATTTTTAAAAATAACAACACTGTGGGCTGCTTTGGACAGGGAGGGGATAGGGGAGAGAACACAACTTTCTTTGAAGGCAAAAAACTCAAGTTGTGCCTGTTGTTACCTGTCTGCACATCCACCCCTCGTGCAGAGTGGATTATCCTGACCTTTTCTGCATTCTGTGCTGATTATGCAGCATTTCCCTTCCTCTGCTGGCCGTGTGCGAAAGGGCTGGGACAGGCACTCACTCAAACTGCAGAATAATGAAAAGGTCACCCCAGCAGCAGCCTCACTTCAGGGGCTGCAGCAGGCAGCACATTTTTGGTACCTCATCTTCATCAGAGAGACCATAATGAGACCAGAAATCAGCACCAAAGGAAGGCTGGAACAGGAAACCAAATATCCAAGATTTGCTGCAGTCCTGAAATCTTTCAGAGCTTTGATGGTCAGGGCCATCAAACCAGAGAATCTGGTTCACAGCCCCGCTTTGTGCTGAGGATGCGGCTCTCACGGAACCAAATGAGAAGCAAAACTGAGCAAATTCTACAGGGTGTGTTCAAAAATATCAATTTTCCTCTGGCAGGAGGAGAAAGGGAAGCAGAGCTCAGGGAAGGCTTAATCGCAGCAACCAGCAAATTTTAGCAATTTGCCACAAATTCCTAAAATATTCCTGGGATAGAGGCACAGGTTGTTGGGAGATGATAAGAAAGCAGCTCGCTGTGCTCCTCTGCTAGGTGAGGTCAGGAGGGTGGGATATGGCTGCTCCTTTAATTATTATTAATTAAAGGGATTATAATATGGGATGAGCAGGACCCTGCATGAGAAACAGGGTCACCAACAGTTCATGTCCAGCACGTCCATCTGCCAAGGAAGATCAATAATTGCATGCTCAGGTGGCTGATGGCAGCTGAACCTTGTGGCTGAAGGAATTCATGGGGGAACCTGACAACGACAACCCCTCGGGCTGAAAAACCCCAGAATCCCTTGGACATGCCTATAATTTATCAATATTCCACACTGCAGCCCTGCCTTGCTCATCCTCTGGGCCTAATTTCAGCTGCCTTGCCCCCTGGCACAGCTCCCTCTTCATCCTCTCACCCCCGTGTCCTGATTCCCTTTTCTTTAGCACAGAATCCCAGCATGGTTTGGGTTGGAAGGGACTTTCAAGATGATCTTTTTATTTTTTCCCACTATCCCAGGTTGCTCCAAACCCCATCCAAGCTGCCCTTGGACTCTCCCAGGGATCCAGGAGCAGCCACAGCTTCTCTGGGCATTTCACGGGTGATGTGTGAAATACTAAATCTGGCCCCACAAGCTCCCACCCCTCCTCAGAGCAGCAATTCCCAGTTCCTCTGTGCTCCACGAGAGCTCTGGGCTGGCTCCAATCCTGGATGCTGATCCCCAGCATGGTCTAAAACCCTCCCTAAAATGCACCAGGCCCTTTCCCATGTCGAGGAAAAATAAATTAAAAGAAAAGAAAGAGAAGTGAAAAGTATAAAGGGGATTTCATGGGATTTGAGTGCCAAACTCCAACAGGCTCTTCTGAAAATCCCAGCTTAAAGCAATAGATTTGTGTTCTTGCATTTCTTTCTCCTGATGTCAGTAATAATGATTCCTGAATTAGTTTAAAGATCTCACATATTACTCCAGGTTTTGTTTGTTCATTTATTTTCTGCGTTTTATGCTCAAAAAGTTAATAAAGGGAAAATTCCTCTGCGAAAGAATGAAGGAAAGAAAAGATAAAATCAGAAATAAAGGGCTGAATTTTCATCCCCATTTAAATCCACTGCTGATAATTGAAGAGGAAAGCTGTTTTAAATGAAGGATCTATTGGAAAGATTCTGTTTCTGTGTCCCCACTTACATCCTGTATATTCCAGAAAAAGGTTCAAGTGCAGGGCTCTGGCAAAGGCCGAGTTTAAAATTCTGCACAGGGCTTCAAGTCCATTCACTCCAATGTGACTTTTTTATTGGGTAAAACTTAAGCCTGAGTCAAGGTCAGTGGAGCTGAAATTAAGTCTGGAGCAAAAGCATCTGCTGAAGTGCTTTGCCTGGTCAGAGCTTTTATTGCTCAGCCTGGTCCAGGAGGAGGCTGGGAAGACCCAAAATGTGCTGCAGTTTTCCCCATAAAAAGTTCCAGAGACCCCCCTGAGGTTTCCAAGTCAAATTCTCACGGAAAGGATGATGAGCTGTACTCTGGATTTCACTGGGATGAGACATCCAGGAACTGAGAGCTCCCTGCTTTGTCTGGGGGATCTGATTCATGCTGAGCTGTCCCTCTCACCCCTGGCCACCACTGCAGCATCCTGGCTGGTGCCACTTCCAGCTTTCACTCTTGGGTTGCAAGAGGGATGAAAACAAAGCAAGCCCTAAAACCACACCAGAGGCTCTGGCTTCGGTGTGTCAGCCTTTGATGCAAAGGAAGAGTCTCCAAAAAAAGCAGCAAGGAATTTCCCTGTGGGGTTTTTTTTAGTCCACTTGAAGAGAGCCAAGAGCTCAGGAGGCAGCACAGTTAAACCAGCAGTTAAACCACAGTCCTGGCCACCAGCTCAGCCCTAAACTTGTCCTTCCTGAATGATTCTGAGACATTCCCAGCTCTGGGGTCACCCCTGTTAGCTCTGATCCTCAGGGTGCCCTGGGAATGTCCAGGCACTCCTTCACCTGAGGATTTCAGGAGGTTGTTGGAATCCAGGACGTTCCTCTGGCTGCCCTGGAGGGCTCCAGACCCGGGCAGGGGGCTCAGAGACCCTGGCATGGAGTCACAAACACCTGAGCCTTTGATTTTAGCCCATGGAAACAATTCCCAACTTTGTGCGAGTGACAAGAGTCTGAGTAGAATGATAGTGAATTTATCACGGGGTGAAAATGTAGAATTTTGGGGTTTTTAGAATGGAGGTTCAGGAGGCAGGATGGAGGGATTTGGGTGGAAATTCCTCTGGCTGCCCTGGAGGACTCCAGACCCTGGCAGGGGGCTCAGAGACCCTGGCATGGAGTCAAAACCACCTGAGCCTTTGATTGTAGCCCTTGGAAAAAACAATTCCCAACTTTCTGTGAAGAGCTACAAGCCACAAGGGTTTGAATAGAATGATAGTGAATTTATTACTGGCTGAAAAAGTAGAATTTTGGGGTTTTGGAATGGGGGTTCAGGGGACAAGATGGAGGGATCTGGGCATGTCCTGTCCTCCCTCCTGCTTCTTCTTGTCCTCCATCTTCTGTGTGATGGTGGCACTTTTAGATTGGTTTAGAGATTGTCTAACATAGGTGAGTGGTATTGGTAATATCTAATCTACATAGATATTATATTGTAAATAAAGTGCAGGTAGTTTTTAGCATAAAAAGATAACACCGCCCTGAGGGTGGTCAGTGTGCCATGAACCACCCTGCTGGACAGACCTCAGCAGGTCAGAAAGAGAATATATTAGATAAGAGCAAATAAACAACCTTGAGAACAGGAACCAAGGAATCCCAACTTCTTCTTCGGTCTTGGGGCTGGGAAAAAGAGACTTTCCAACACCTCAGGGTCATCTCAACCTCAGAGACCCCATCAGGAGGTGCCCAAACTTCTGCTGCACGAGCCCCTGAATGATCAAAAATGCAGCCAGGGGTCCGAATAATGCAGACTCCCAGCGTGTTATTAGTGCTGTCAATTTAGCCAGGGATGTTATGGCACGTGTGTCACTGAGAGAGACAGAAGCTATTATTGAAATGAGATTAGAAGCGTTTTGAAACATCAACAGTGGCATTATAGTTGGTAACATTTCCATCTAAAATAGATGACATTGATGCTATACAATCAACAATGCCACTGGGAATACAATATAGAACTGAAGACTGGATTGTTTTACTCTATATTGATTTTCCCTTAGTACTTTTTGATTAACTGTCAAATCAATTAGCTCTCCCCACCCAAACATAATATTTTTTGATGTCCCCCCTCAGAAACTCCCTGCTCAGGAGCAAACAACCCAGAGGAGCTCAAGTGCTCCAAAGTGCTCCGGAACAGAGGATTTGCAGGCAGAGATAAGTCCCCACAGCGAGCCTGCTTCTCCTCATCCTGCTGGAGTCCAGCCATGTTTTTATTGAATCAGGTTCTGAAGCTGTCTAAGGCACTGAGGGATCTGATTATAGCCTTGCCATGATGTCCTTTTAAAATAAAATGCATGGCATTTTCACAGTGACATAATGTTCCTTTGTCTCAGCAGAGACGGCGTGGCTACAAGTTTTTTTACCAGCTTGGCCTTCCCATATTATAAATCTATAAATCTATAAATCTATAAATCCATAAATCTATAAATCCATCCATCCATCCATCCATCCACCCATCATCATTTCCCAGTCTCTACACAACACACACCTTGATAATTTTATCTTTATCCCACAAAAGCCCCCACAGAAGCTGTAGGAAAATGTTATTAAGGATGGGCATTAAGGAGAATCGGTGAGACACAAGGGAATTTGCCCAAAGTCACAAGAAGTCCCGAAACCCATCTGGTTTGCTCAATTACAAGCCCCTCACCTGGACTGGAATGGTCAGGGAACAGGGAAAAGAAGGTTTCAGTCTGTGAAACAGAAGCTGAGAGCTCATCCAGCTCCTGCCACAGCTTCACACCTGAGCAGCAGCCACTGGCAGAGCAGCAGCAGAAAGCTCAGATGCAGACTGAGGCAAGATCCGAAATTTCAGATTTGTTTCAGAATGTTCAGGATTTCAGATTTCTTTCAGAACGTTTAGGAATCTGCTGGACCTTGTTTTTTCTTGCACTTTTTATTTATTATCCATTGATTCAACACCTTCTCTTTGTTTCTCTAACTCAAACGTGTTCATTGTGGGTGTTGAAAGTCTCCTGGGGGTGCTGTACATCTCCTCCATGCACCAGGGCTGATAAACTGGACACTGAAGGAATATTTGCTTTAGCAGTGCCTGTGGGGGCAGCTGGGACCAGGCCCTGTTTCTGTGGGGTTGTGCAGCCACATCAGCTCCAGCTGTGGTGCCCAGGCAGCCTGAATGGAGGGGGCAAGGCAGGGAAAGCTCAGAATCAGAATTCACAGAATTCCCAGAATCACTGGGTTGGAAGAGACCTTCAAGATCATCGAGTCCAACCCAGCCCCAACGCCTCAACTCAACCCTGGCACCCAGTGCCACATCCAGGCTTTGTTAAACACACCCAGGGATGGTGATTCCACCACCTCCCTGGGCAGAACATTCCAGAACTTTATCACCCTTTCTGGAAAAACTTTTTACTGATATCCAACCTGTATTTCCTTGGTGCAGCTGGAGGCTGTGTGCTCTGGTTCTGTCAAAGAGAAAGAGAAAATCTGCCTGGAGAAAGAGACAATCCCAGGGCAGGGGAGTGTGATTCCCAATTCCCAGCTCTGTCCCTGCGTGTCCCTCATGACCAAGGCCTTGGGACAACATACGATAAATAAAGATTAATAAAGACTCTAATAAAAACCTCCACTGTTCCACTAAAATCCAAATCACCCAACTCTACCAGACTCCCCAGACCCCTCAGGAGGGACAGGGATCCCAATCCCAGCCCGAGGTGCCCCAGTGCTGGGCTCAGGAGCCGCGGTGGAACCAGCTGCTGCCGCCACGCCGCCAGCCAAGACTCTCATTTGTTTTGGCTGGCGCTGAAGAATCAGCTTAGGCATCTCTGAGAACAAAATGGTGCGTGGAACCGGGCCAAGCTGCAAAAGATAAGAAGCAATAAGAGTCGCAACAGATTATTTGTCTGGTGAAACAGAAGGAGAATTCTATCGGGGGAGAAAACGCGCGCGGATCTCGGCCCGGTGCTGCGAGCAGAGGTTCTGTGCGTGCAGCTCCTCCTGGGCTGCACAAAGGTGCTGAGCTGATGCTGCTGCTCCTGGGGATAACAAACTGCTGCTGCCGAGGAGCCAAGGCAGAGGAGAACAGTGGAAAGTGGGGAAGATGAAACAGGGAAGCCTTATCATCAATATGATTGTCTGGCAAAAGATTTTAAAAATATAGGAACTATAAGTGAGATTGAAATGAAAGCAAGCTTTGAGATACCTCAGTTACCGAACAACTGGAAAACAATGGTGTGGCTGGCTGAAGGTGGTGAAACAATCCCCTCTGCTTGCAGACAGCTCCAAGGGTCCGAGCAGACCCTACAGCTTGGTATAAGGGACCCAAAGAGGAGTTTTTAGCGTTTCTAAAGAGTAGTTTCTAGGCTTGGCAGAAGGGGCCCAAAGAGCAGTTTTTAGGGTGAAAAAATGTAACACAGTATGGTAATGTAATGATTTTTATAGGCTGTATGTAAATGCTGTAGGATTTGTATCTTGTACTAGATTGGTTAGTGAGAATTAGAATATTCAACACAGAAGATTTATTGTATTGTAACGGGAACCTCGCTCTCTTACACTCTCATCCTCTCTCCCCCTCTCTTCTCTCAGTCCGGCTCTGAGCTGTGGCTGGCAGCCCCCAGCAGGGCCCTGCACCCAGGCCCTTTGCAATAACCACAAGTTCCAAGACCAGAAGATGATTTATTGTATCGTAACGGGAACCTTGTCCTCTGATCCTCTCTTTTACTCTCTCATTCTCTCTTTACCACACTCTTTCTTTCTCTCTCTTTACCTCTCTCTTTACTTCTCTCAGGCCTGCTCTGAGCTGTGCCTGGCAGCCCCCAGCAGGGCCCTGCACCCAGGCCCTTTGCAATGAACCCCAAGTTCCAAAAGGTCTCTGCAGCCAGGCCCAAGTTCCAGGACCAGAAGAAGATTTATTGTATTGCAACAGGAACCTCGCTCTCTCATCCTCTTTACCACTGTCTTTATCTTTCTCTCCCTCTCACAGCTCAGGTCTGAGCTGTGGCTGGCAGCTCCCAGCAGGGCCCTGCGCCCAGGCCCTTTGCAATAAACCCCAAATTCCAAGCCCTGGCTTCAGAGATCTCTCATCTCTGTCCATCCCGACCCTCCTACCCCTGTTGCTCCAACAGAGAGGTGATTTCTGCGCGGCTTTGGGGAGAGGAAGGCTCTGCAGTGACATGGCAACGCTGCAGGGGAGGGATGCAGGATTCAGCCAGAATAAACACCAGGAGCAACAGCCTAAAATAACTGCTGTGCTCTCCTGTGAGGCTGGGAAGGGAGCTTGGGTTGAAGATTAGCCACAGCCTTCCCCAAGTGATTCTCAGCCAGGCAATTAATCTCTCTGAACTGGACCCAGGGTAAATGTTATCAGCTCCTCGTGTGTTTCAAACAGATTGGGTCCATTTTCTCTGTGGTTCTCACACAGGAGGGGAAAAGAGCAGGGGATGTAAGTGAGGAGGGACGCAACCAAACAGATCACAGAGCCCCAGCATGGTTTGGGTCAGAAGGGGCCTTAAAGCTCATGCACTTCCACCCTGACACTTCCCATTATCCCAGGGTGCTCCAAGCCCCATCCAACCTGGCTTTGGGCAGTTCCAGGGATGGAGAAGCTCCAGATCCTCTGGGCACCCTGTGCCAGGGCCTCCCCACCCTCCCAGAGAGGAATTTATTCCCAATATCCCATCTAAATCTACCTACCTCCAGCTTCAAGCCATCCCTCGTCATCCTAGCACTGCATGCCTTTGGAAATCCAACCCAAAAGAGGAGAAAAATAGGGAATTCAGGAATCAAATATAAGCTTAATAAGCAGTGAGTGAAGACTGGCACAAATGCAAGGATTAGGGTCTCACCTGACACACCCCAGTCTGGCTGAAAGAGCCTTAAAGCACCTACAGAAATTTTGATTCTAGAAAAGCACCTAAAGTAATTTCTATTCCATAAAAGGACCTAAAGTAATTTTAATTCAATGTCACTTCCTTAGTCAAGTGTAAACTTAAATTCAAAGTTATGTTTAAAACTTAAAATCACTGATTTCTTTTTTAACAAAATATTTTTTAAAAAAATTTAAGATTAACACCAAATTCATTACAAGTCTTCCCTTTCAGATCTAGGTTCATTCCAACCCAACCATCAACTGGGAAATAAATCCCAGAGAGCAGGCTCTGAGCAGGCACAAAACAACACCCACCTTCAGCCTAAACAACTGCATTTGCACATATTTTGTGCTAAAAACCAAAGGAAAAGACAATGGCAGTGTCTATCTTGGTTTCCCAGCTCTGTGAGAGGATGCAAGGAGACAGATTGCTCCTCCCTGTGAACCCAGGCTGCCTCAGTGTGCAGCATCTCTTAAAATTCAGGATGTTAAAGCCCTTGTGATAAACACATCTCTGCAGCCAGAGGGATTTTTAATCTCCCTTGATTTACAGGCATTTCATTGCATTTGAGTATAACTTATTTTAATAGCATGGTGGAAATTGCAGCAGGGGCTAATTAGAGCAACGAAGTTAGTTAGATTTGTGTGCATTTGGAAAACAGGCTGCATCTTTTTTTAACAGGATAATCTAAATGGATCACCCTGACCTGCAGAGTTTTCCCTGTAGGTACCAGGACTCTTCTGCACTTCTCTGAATGAGGTAACTGCCTTGGAATTAGGGGACAAAGGTAATTTATCCCTGGGAGGGCCAGATCCTACAAATGTGTGGGCAACTCCCCTTCCCACAGAAATAGTGGGAGGCCTGGGCAGCTCAGGAGTGAATATTGAGAAAAAAACTCCTCTACTTTCACTGCCATGTCATTAATAAATGCTCAACGTGCCAGCAAGCCCCACTGTTTGGGATCTTTAAGCCTCACAGTCATGGTCTAAAACGAAATTACAAACCATTAGGCCTCAGCCAAATCTGACTTGCTTCGACACCACCAGGCTGGTTTGAATTTTTCTCAACTCGAGGTCGTAGTCTACAACTAATTCAAAACACATTGTGGAGGTCAACAAACCTGTCCCTGCCCTCTCCCTCTTGTCCAATCCCTCAAGGTGAGTTCTCAGACCCAATCATCCTTGGATCCTTCTAGATAAAGAAGAGGAACAGGCATTTTTGGGGTACTGAGTGGTTTTCAGGTATTTTAGGGTAGGGTGAGTCGTATCCTACAAGGAGAATTTATTTTAAAGAATTTATTTTAAAGGAGAAATTATTTCTGCACGACCAGATGGGAGGAGCGAAGAAAGGATTGACCAAACACCATTCTGCTCTCTGCCACCATCCACCGACCTTCCCAAGCCTCTGTGGGCCCAGTTCTAAGAAAAATTACCTGATTTCCAACAATTTAAAGGAGGAAAGGGAAATTTATCCCCACATTCTGCTTTTGCAGGGTTTCCCTACCACACTGGAACAAGGAAAAGTCCACCTGGGCTCCAGGAAAAAAAAAAAAAACCAAAAAAACTGGGGAGCATCTTTGATCCCCTTTGAAATTTCCACAGAAGGATTTCATTTAATTTTCCAGGCTTCTTTGCCTTTCTCCTGCAATAATGGCTGATATCATTTAGTGCAAAGCACAACGACAGCCATTAAAAATGGTTATTAGTCTGGAACTGCCTTCTTAATAGGAAACACACATGCCACACTCTGGGAGTTCAATGTTTTTTAATAGACTCGGAGGTAAATGCCACTGTGACCCTTATTCTTCGGGAGGGAGGGAGGCAGACAGACAGGAATAGGTTTCTTGGGCTGAGATTTTGCCCTTAGGCAGAGCCTTGGGCGGGAGGTGGAGCAGCTCCAGCGCTGCCCTGGGGAGGGACAGAGCCTCTGAAATGCTGCTCTGAGGATCTGCAGCTCTGCTGCAGGGGAGGAGGATGCATTAGCACTGCAGCATCCCTGCTCAGCTGGTGGCTCAGCAGACTGACAGCCTTCTCCTCCCTCTCCTGCCTCCTCCTCCTCCTTCCCCCAGGCACAGCAGGACCTTTGCTGCCCTTCAAGGTGACCCTGGCCAGGCTCAGACTGACACGGGGGCTGTGGGTTCCTGGCATTGGGGCTGAGCCCAGCTCCCCCTGCCTCCCAAATGCCCCTTCTGGCGCGAGGGATGCTGAAAATCCCTGCCTTGGGGAAGAGTAAAACTGGATTTCCCAACCAGGCTGATGGGAGACTGCACATCAACATTTCACAGTAACATCAGTGAGAGTTTTCTGTATTTACTCCCATCCTCCTTTACTGCACATCAACACTGAGCAGTAACATCAGTAAGTCTTCTTTATTTACTCCCTTTCTCCTCCCACACCTGAACCTGCTGTTTAAAAGCTGAACTTGGGGCCTCTTAAAATGAAAATAGTAAAAGCACCATCCCCACTGCAGTGTGAGAAGCTGAGGGTTGCTTGACCTGATGGGAAGTCTCTAAATCCACAGCACATCCAGTGTTTTCAGCCCTTTACCTCACCCCCTTCCTCAAAGCCTATTTCACCGAGTGGGAATGTGATTTGCACTGTCAGGGAACCTCCAATGCCTATCTGATGTTTGCATTAGGGTTTGTTGTTGTTTTTGCTCCTTTCATCACCTTATAAAGGCCACACAATGATTGCGTGCTGCTGAGACTTTTGACAGATGTAACATATGTGCAACAATATTTATCATTTATTTAGCATGCTGGGTAGAGAGGCTGGCAGGGCTCTGCCATGCCTGACTTAAAGGCTGCTGGCATTTCCATGAGACACAATCCCGTCATGCAGGGGGTTAAGAATTCAGGCATTTCAAATCGCATCAGGCTGAATCATGATTCAAATCAGAAAAGCCAGTTTTGGGTTCACCAAGGGCTGACAAAGTGGGGCTAGGGGGAGGGTCAGGAGGAGCAGGAATGGATGGCAGGTCACGAATCTCTCCTTGCTCTATGACCAGGCTGATGCGCCCTGGGTTTGCAAATAACTGGGGGAGAGGGGGGTTCTGCCCAGCTCCTGGGGCTCTCCTGCATTTTCAAAGGCACCCATCTCCTGCCTTGCTGCTCCAGCCAGTTTGGGTGGAAGCAGACATCAGCCAGCAGTCATCCTCTCTGAAAAGCCCACTGCGAAGGGTCTGACAGCTGCATTTTAAGGAGCACATGCCTGCCAGACACGGGAATTCTGCTCTGCACTGAGGTCCTGCAGCTCTCGGGAGCAGAGAGGAAAATCCGTGCTGATGGAGAGAGGCAGCAAGGCCACGGCAGCCAGAACCCCAGGTGGAGCTCAGGAGCTCCACATCCAAACCCTCTGGGCTGGCTCAGTGTCTGTCAGGTGTGACTGACACTTCAGACCCCAAATCAGTGCTCAGTGCAAACATCCTTCCTTCAGCCATCCTCAAAATCGAGATTTCGCTGACGGGTTCAACGGTAATTTCAATTTATTTTCATTATTTATTATCATTCTCAAGGAAAAAGGGGTTAAAGACCCCACCCAAACCACCAAGAACTGCCAGTTTATCCTGACCCTGACTTGCCTGAAGAGCAATAAGAGGAGTCCTTTAAGTCCTGCCCAGTTGCAGCTCTCTCTGTTCTCACGGAGCAGCAGCATACCACACATTTCATAATTAGGGCGAGAGGCAGAGATAAGGCCATGGGGCTGAGCACATGAAAGGAATGTGCTGGGTGTGGGGAGATGGTGCTGAAAGGAAGGAGAGTTTTGTACAGGCTGGAAATGGCCCTGGCAGAGCAGGGGTAGGGAAGGGGGAGCTGCGTGTGCCAGCGGGAAGGAGCACGTGTGGCCGGAGAACCGGCAGCTTCCCCTGCCAGCCCTGCTTTCCAAGGATTAAAGAGAGGCTGGGAAAAATCCCAAAGTCCAGGACACACATTTGGGAGGGGATTTGGCATCCAGGTAAAATGAACAAGTGCCCTGCAGTCAGAGGGACACAGCCAGGGTGGCTGTCCCTGAGTCCTGCCAGCCTGGCTTGGGGCAAAAAGAAAATTTGGGATTTTTCCCTCTGACCATTCTGCACAAATCCAACTCAAGGTAATATTTACGAAGCCCACTCTGCATTCTGGAGGACTTTTGTGTTTATTTGGTTTGAATAGCCCTGGTTTTGGCAGCAGGGCTGAGGAAACCACACATTTTTACAAGATTCCAAAGTGAAGAGAGACCTCGGCGCTGAGCACAAAGCACACAAGGATGGCACAGCATTATCTGCTGAGTAAATCCAGAAAAACAAAGCCAGGAAATATGAAAATACAGCAACACAGAACCTGAAATTTCTGATTTTTAGCCTGGTCTCTGCTGCCTGTGGATGGGGTGACCTTTGGTGGGCCAACCCATGTTTTAGTGCCACTCTTGCTCCTCAGACCTTGGGTTTCTTCCCCCAATTCCAGCTCTGGGCTCTGAGCCCACAGCTCTGGGCCTGCTGCACTCCGTGTTTGTGGGCACTCACAGCTGCTCCTGAAACACCAATAAATGTCTGCAGTCCATATTTCACCTCCAGCCCACAGCACTCCCTGACCAAAGAGGAGCCCGAGATAAATCTGAATATTGGAGCTGATATTATACCTGCTAAAATTCCTGGGTGGGAGCAAATCCATATTGACCCTCAGCCTAAAAAACCAGCCCATCTGATTTCTTTTTTTGCTGGTTTAGATATTAAAATTCAGGTCTGGGTATCAGGTGTGGGAGCAGGGAGTCTCTCCTTTGTCTCAGATAAAAGCAACTCTCCTGATTTCACACCACCGCAGCATCCCAGGCTTTGTTCCTCACGTAGATCCCTGCCGGTGATAAACCAGGAAGGAACGACCTAAAAGTGGTTTGTTTTTTCTTTTTTTTCCTTTTTAATATCTATTGAAATGCTGTGTTTGTACCTGCCAGCCCTTCTGCTGGGGGTTTGCTCCTCCAGCAGCAGCAGCCTCACTACAAAGTGCTCCCAAAGCCTCCCATTTTCCTAACAAAAGCAGCGCATGAACCCCCTCCATAAATGGTGGGGAGCATTTTCCTAAAATCAATCAGCCTCTATTATTCACTTGAAGGCCAATCTCATTGTCTACTTCTTCCTCCGGAGGCCGATTTCTGCCAGGTAGAAAATTAAGTTTCCTTTACTTTTCTTCCCCTACACAATTTTTCAGTGTTTCAGCACCGTTGTTCGGTGTGGGAAAGCGACTTCCTGTCTCAATAAACAAGTGCACACAAGGCTTTTCTGGACACATAATGGGCTCTTTTTTTTTTTCTTCTTTCTTTTTCTTTCTTCTTCTTCTTTTTTTTTTTTTATTTTATACAAAAATCATTCCACACTTAACACATCAATGAAGCCACTTAAGCTCTACTGCATCTGAATTAAAGGGGGAATTGTGTGATCAAAGAGTGTGAAGGAACCACACATGGAGTTCTTCAGACACTTTACTTTTGTTACATTTGATACATAACAAACCCAATAAATATGCTTATCCCAGTAGCCTATTTCATTATCTCATATCCTTATGTTTAAGAGCATTTCCTTGAAGAGCTGCTCTTTCTCCTTTGTTTTTTTTTTTAGCATCATACTTTTTGAGGCGGTTTATTTTAAATGAAGATGCTAAAAAGAGAGAAAAAAAGAGTTTATTCCTTTTTTTTTCTCTAGGTGTGCTCAAACAGGACCAAAAATCCCCCTTCACTGAGTTTTTCCCTGGGTATATTTATTCATGTGAAAATACAGGCGTTAACCTCAGTTATCGCAGGTTATTAGAGACAAGACTTGCACCAGCAATGTTTCCTAAAACTCTTCACAATTATTCTCCACCAATTCATCCCTTTCCCTCCACCATAGATGGAATCACTCGGGAAAAAATATAGATTTTGTGTACGTTGATGTTTTCAGTGCTGAGAATAATGACCTGTCTGCAGCTAAATTATTAAAAATGGTGAAGATTGGAGCCTGCCCATTTTCTTCCTGTTGTTTGCATGGAAGTGACCAATTTCTCCGGCCAACAAAGAGGCTGCAAGGTCTGATTTTGAGGGAATTGCTGATTATTTGTAGCCAGCAGTGACATGTGGCTGGTCAAAGAGCTGTCAGAGCTGAGCCAGAATGGGACATTTTTCAATGAGCTGGAGGTTTGGGGGGTGATTTTTTACCCACAGATGGACAAATCCACCAGTTCTGAAAAGAATTATATTTCCAGAAGGAAGTTCTATAGGATTTCTGCTGGAAATGGCATGGCCAAAATTATATTTAATCCATTCTACCACAAATAACCGTGGCAAAACCATCCACCAAACCTCCAGGATAACTTATTTGGGAGGAAATGACAGGTGCTTTTAGCAGGCTTGCTCATTACAAGGCATTTCAAAATGGAATTTTTCAATCTGCTTTTGTGTCTTTTTTGTTTTTCCCGGCTTCCCCTCCGCTTTCCCCAAGGGGTTGTGACAGAAATGCTCGAGACAGGAGGTTTTATACCCCCCGAAATGGTGAGATCAGCCCCTGCTTGCTGCCACACACAAGATTGGCTCCTTTTTCTTTTTAAAAAACTGAAGGAGAAAATGACCCTGCCTTAAAATCATGGACTGAACTGAGCACATCCAAATGCTTCTCACGTGCAGTGGGGAAATAAACACCTGAACCACCAGGAAAAAAACCCCTAAAAAACACCAAAAAAACCCTGATAAAATACATTTTCTGCTCTGTTTAATTCCTATCAGTAAATATCTTTACAAATATGCTTTTGTGATGAGCACAGCCTGGTTGGAGCTGCCTTTGTTTCGAGGCTTCCCAAATCAAAACAAGCAAACAAAACAACCCCCTGCCAGCTCCTCTCCTAAGTAGGGCACAACCCTGTCCCCATCCCGGCCTCAGCAGCTCCCAGCCAAGCCCAGAGAGGTAAAAATTGCAATATTTCACCCCAACCATGAGCTAGAAATTCTGTTTGTATCTCAGAAACCTCCAACTCTCCAGCAAGAGAGGCCTGGCTGCTAATTTTGCAATTTTTATCCATGAAACAGCTCCTGAAATCAGGGAAAGCTGGGACAGCATCAAGAGGGGTGGACATAGGGAGGAGATTTTGGCACTTGTGGTTGAGGAGGAAAATCTGGTAAAAAGGCTCAAAGAGAGCCAATAATTTCGAAAGGTCGAAGGCAATGAGAAGTTTTGGGTGTTACTTTCCTAATTCCTTTTCAGACTCAGGATTGCAGCTGACACCGCGGGCTGGAGCTGCTTCAGGTCACAATCCTGCGCCAACATTTCATTTCATTTCTACCAAGAAAGTAGGGAAAAGAGAACCAAAACCCAGCAGCCTGGCTGCTACTAAAAATTAAAGCTAAAATATCAACCCAAAGTGCCACACTCCCCCTTTGCTTGTGGTACACTTTATTTATAGTAGTGGGATCCACATATAAAGGAAATTTTCTACATTTCCCCTCCTTCTGTTGCTTTTTTGTTTTCTCTGCAAATCCATACTGGTCATTAAATCAAGAATTGAAGAAGTGTTTGGCAGCAGCTGGGGGGTAAAATCTTGTTTTAACTCCTTTAATGCATCCCATTTATTTAGGCATTTAGACACTTCCATGCCTAAAATGATCTGCTTGGAACAAATAGGAAGGACAGAAAACATTCAAAGTATTTTTATAATGTTCTTTTTTTACCCCCCATAATTGAAATCCTCATCCAATTTTGGATTTCTGATTCATTTTCCGAACAGGAGCTTTTAAAGGTGACTGTGCTGGGCGTGGTTCTAATCATTTTCTGCTCCTGAGAATAAACATTTTGGGGAAATGAAAAGAGAAATAATCAATTAATAGCATTGAAAACAGCCTGACTGCAAGAATTTGAGGGGAAAAGTGCAAAGGCTGCAAAACTTGCCTGAAATCTTTGCCAAAACACTTAACTGGTAATGAAAAAAAACAGCATTTGGGGTTTTTTTTACAGATTTAATTGAGAAAAGAGACCTCAAATACTCACTGATGCTTCCCTAAATCACTGCAGACATTTATTCTGGCAACACATTGTACCTAATGATTAAACCAATTCCCCAACCAGAAATTTTTTAATCTTGATGGAAATTGGGAAGCGAATTTCAAAAAGGAAGACGTGGATTTTTTTTGAATGGGGCCGTTTGGTTTTTGTCCTGCTGCATGAAATAAAGTTTCCCTCATTGTCTTAATTCAATTAAATTTCGAACCTGCCTTGGGAGAAGGCTGAAAACATTAGAAAAGTTGTGTTAATGTATAAATTAAGGTATTTCTATAGATTTAACAACCCCCCCAAAAATCTACCAGGTGGACAAAGCTGATCCTCCTCTGGTTTTGATGTGGAAGGGAAGATTAATTTCAGTTTTTGAAGCCCTTTCTGACAATATAAATGCAGCTTGGAAATTCCGCATTTCCCCTTGACGGTTTACAATGGATCATTTGAGTTCCTCAGTCCAAAATCCTTCATTTTTTTTTAAGCTGTAGCCACTTTTCCTCATACAGGAAAAATCTAATCAGGAATTAGGGAAGCGCCTTTCACTAGCACTTCCTAATTTCAGATATTTTTAGGCCACTGAAGATGCTAATCCTGCGATTCGAATAGAAATAAACTGGTTTTCACAACAATTCTTGGCAGAAAGGGGAATTCCAGCAGCCTCTTTTGCTCCAATATGAGAGATTCCAGGAAAAACCTCCCCACCAACCTCAGCACAAAAAATAAAAAAGGACAATTCCAAGCCAGGCTGGACTGAGGGAGTCAGATCCAGGGTTAATTTATTGGTTTAGAGTGAGCAGAAACCTTAGGGGCACACACAATGTCCCCTTTCCCTAAAGGAAAATTATAAATTATTCCATACTGGAAATAAATTCCTCATCGATCACTGGCATGGCTATGGCTGAAAATCACGCCTAAAATCTGATCATTTTAATTAAAATTAAAATCTGCAGGTCATGATGAGATGAAAATGAGTTACACCTCAGAGAGGAATAGTGAATGTAGGGAAAAATTCAGTTTTCTTCCTTGAGGAGAATGATCCCAACCAGATCCTGGATTGCCAGGATGGCATAGCTGAGGTATTTTGATATCATTCAATAAAAAATAAAAATTGTTACCACACTGTCCAACCACATTTTCCAAGTGCTTTACACTGCATTTGAACTGATTTAAAAGAAAATAAATCAAAATATTTAATGCTTCCAGAGAAAGATTTGGGCTGTTAGCATTGAAATAAGAGTGAGAAAAGGTGGAGCCACTTAACCTTCAGTGGAGCCCCTGAAATCAGTGATTTTGCATGAAAAAGAGCCCAGAAATGGATATTTTTTATAACATAAATGTATATTTTCTGTGTTTTATGGAGGAAGGAGACAAGGAGTTCTCTCCTCTTGCTGCTCCTCTCCCTTCCAGCAGGGCCTGGGTCACCGCAAGGGAAGATTTGCAGCCCGGGATATAACTCACGATGAGCTAAAGTGGGAATCTGAGCTGTGGCATTTTAATTTCAGACGTACTCAGAGGTAGGAGAGTCCCTCTGTTCTGCCTGAACTTTAGATAAGCACACGCTGTGCCATGGCTCTGCTCTCCTCGCAGCATTCCTCGAATTTTCACTGCAGTAGGAGGAGAGGGAGAGGGGGAGAAAAAGAAAAAAGAAGGGAATAAAAAGGAGAAAAGAAAAGGGGGAAGAGAGAGGGAAAAGTTTGGTTTCCAGGAGTTGTTTTACTGTGTGGATACCCAAAGGCTGGGTTCAATCAAAGCTCCTCCAAGACCTTCCTCACCTTCCAAGACCTTCCTCACCTTCCAGAAGCAATTTTTGGAGGATTTTCCTGGGCTTCCCTCCCAGGACAGAGCTTTTCCTGGGTTGCAGAGAAGGAATCTCTTTGGCTTCCACTTTGGAGGGGGATGGACGCTCCAAACCCCAGGGATGCTCTAAAAACTTGGCCTTGGAGAATCAGCTGCTCCCCACGAGCCAGGGGGTAAAACAAATAAAGCTGAAGGAGTTACTGGAACAATTTCATCAGAGATTCCTGGGTGAGGTTCCTCATTTTTTCTGCTGTTCTGAGGGTTTTTTATGCCCTGACCATCCTCAAATAAATACATTTCCATCCACCCAACTGAAGCTCCAGTCACTGCTTTTTTTTGGTGTCCACAGGGTTAAAAATGCTCAGAAATGCACAAAGCTCAGGTCCACTGCCCTTATTTTCTGATCTATCACCAACTCAGGTTGCAGAAATAGAACTAAAAACTAAAATAGAACTAAATAAAAAGATATAACAAAAATATAAGAGAAAGGTTATATAAGAAATATATAAGAAATATAAGATATAAGAAATATAGGATACAAGAAATATAAGATATAGGAAATATAACTAAAAAATAAGAGGCTGGAGAGAGTGAGATAAACGATACACACATCAATAGACAGAAGCAATTAATTAGATATAGCTGATAGATGTTCTCAAGTAAAACAAATATCAACTCCCAGGGATTCGGTTTTTCCCTTGTATTGTGAGATTTGATCAATTAATCTTAGTTAGAATGCCTTTTTATTTTAAGAAAATCAATCAGCCCTTGAATTTTTGAACGAGTTCATTCCTTCCTTTGCTTTTCTCCTCCTGGAAGTTCATTTTTTGATCTGGCGTTTTGGCTCCCATTTTGTTTCCCAGCAAAGCCACCCAGCCAGACAATCACAGCAAAACCTATTCCTTCCTTCCCAGATAACACCCATGTCTTGTTGCAGAATTCTCAGGCTGTAAATCAACTTGAAAAGCTAATTTAAGGATATTCACTTGCACTATTCAGGGCTGTATAAACATTCCAAATTCCAATTTTTCATCAAGACATATGTGAGCATTTAAAAGGGACTTAAAAGAGCCATTTTGCAGCTGAAACGAGAAGATCGAGCTCCAGCCTTTTTATTCTTTTTTTTCCCCTCCAACGAGATTATCATGTAATATTAATACCAAAACTATATATATATATATAATTTCCAGTGCTTCTGTGTATTTATGAGGTCCTAAGGGATGGCAGAGTTCCTTCAGCCCAGAGGAAAGCTGGAGGGAGCTGCAGGAACAACGGGAGCCACCGTTGAAACATCAAATGCGCGACGGAATTCGTCGGGCCGGCGCAATTTCTTGCCCCGGTGCTGTGGTGTTGGTTTTCACTGTATCTGCTGCTTTAATTGTTTCTGCCTGTTCAGCCCTTTGTCTGCCCAAACCCCCTCGCCTTAGGGAGATTTCAGAATCAAAAGGTGGGACGGGGCTTGGGCAGGAAATGAGCGCTGGTGGCGCGGCGGAATTAAAGGAGAAAGTTCAGGAGTGGCTCTAGGAATGGGTAAATTAATATAAATTTTAGGGTTTCTCCCTCTCCTTTTGTTGATTTTTTTTTTCCTTTGGTTGATTCTGTTGTCACTTCTTCAAATAAACCCCACAAACTCTGGGGATGTGACTCTGGTGCTAAAGGAGAAAGTTCAGGAGTGGCTCTAGGAATGGGTAAATACAAATTTTAGGGCTTCTCCCTCTGTCTCTGCTCTTGGTTTTTTTGGGTTTGTTTTTTGGGGGGTTTTCTTTTGGTTGGTTTTGTCATCACTAATCCAAATAAACCTCAGGAACCCTGGACTTGTGACTCTGGAATTAAAAGAGAAAGTTCAGGAGTGGCTCTAGGAATGGCTGGATTCACACAAACTTTAGGGCTTCTCCCTCTGTCTCTGCTCTTGTTGGCTTTTTTGGTTGGTTTTGTTGTCATTTCTCCAAATAAACCCCACAAACCTTGGGGGTGTGACTTGGCATTAAAGGAGAAAGTTCAGGAGTGGCTCGAGGAATGGGTAAATGAATAAAAATTTTAGGGTTTCTCCCTCTCCTCTTGTTGTTGGTTTTTTTGGTTGGTTCGGTTGCCACTTCTCCAAACAAACCCCACAAACCCTGGGGGTGAGACTCTGGAATTGAAGGAGAAAGCTCAGGAGTGGCTCCATAATGGGTACATTAATACAAATTTTAGCGTTTCTCCCTCTCCCTCTGCTCTTTTTGTTGTTGTTGGGGTTTGGGGACAATTTTGATTGATTTTGTCGTCACTTCTCCAAATAAACCCCACAAACCCCTGGGCCCTGCTGATGGGAAGCTCTGCCTCTGCTTTGGTGCCACCCCAACCCTTCCTGCTCCCCGTGCATCCCTTCCCACGTGGGACTTGTGGAGACAGAAAGAGGGAGCAACACTCAGGTTTCTCTTTTTGGTGGGGGAGCACAAAGTGAGCTCCCAAAATTCCTTACAATGCCCATGGCACGCTCCAGGAAAACAAACAGAGCCAGCACTGGGATCTGTGCAAGAAATTTAATTTTTCCCCCCTTTTTTAAGTGCGCTCAGTCCTCCTCTCCTCGGCGGTCTCTCCCTTTCCTATTTTTTTCCCCTCTCATCTCTTTGGACAAAAGATCCCACTATCAGAGATGCAAACACCAAGCAAGGAGGATATGTACTTAAAATGCCACATGGCCAATAAAACCTATTTTACAGCAGATCTGGAATTTCAGTATCCAACCAAACTGACCAAAAGGTACGAGGCCGCAGATTTCAGGAATTAATTTGGGTTAATTCAGATGGCAGAGATGAGGTAGGCAAAATAACAAGCAATTACCTTTTCCTGCCTTTGAAGAACAATGAACTTGGGAACTGGTCCAACTTTAGCAAGAGTGATTACAGATTTTCTGCTCAGAGAAACCTCTCCCTCCTCAAGACATACAACACATGTGTACATATGTACTTTTTATGGCCATCCACTTATCTGTAGCCCATAACACTTGCAGGATTAATTAAAGATAAAATTCAATTATTTATTACATACCCTGCTAATTATTTTTGAAGCTCCATAAAGAGAGCAGGAAAAGCTGCCCAACACAAGCCATAATTAAGCAGAAAAGCAGCATTTGTGTGGTCACTTGGCCAATCCAACATGCAAAACGTTTATCATTTAACCATTTCCTTTATATTGTGCACCAGCCCAGAAGGGTTTGAAAGCTGGGCAGAATGACAAATTCGACTTAAATCGAATTTTGAGGAGGGAATATCTATTTCTACGAGCTTCGACAATCACTTTAGTGGATAATAAGCGACGTTAAATAAAACATGTAGCTAAATAGGCATTAAAGGCCTTTTACATACTTGGAAGAAAAGAAAACAGTTTTTTTTCTCTTTTTTTTTTCCCCCCTTTTTTTTTTTTTATGCTGCAGACTGCAGGCATTTTGGTCTATCTCTGTCAAGTGCAATTCTTTCTTGATGAATGACAAGGTACGATAATAGGCTGCCGTTACCAGGGCAACCAGACAGCAGAGCTGTGTGCCTTGAATTTTGTCATCTGAAAATGAAACCAGAAGCAAAAGAAAAGCTGAGAATCGAGCGACAGATTAACTCCGAGGTGGGGGGACTGGCGGGGGGAGAGGGAGCACAGGAGGAGGAGGAAGGAGAGAGCAAGGAGGGGGAGAGGGGGGGCTGCATTACAAGCAATTAAAATTACTGTAATCTGTGCTCGCTGTGTGTGTCTGGGTTGCAGTTGCAGCTAGCATTTGTCAATAAGCTTCCAGCTCTGTTTTCCTCACCGTTCTCTTTGTTCCAGAAATGTAGGGGGGGGGGGGGGGAAATGCTTTAAAAAGTACTTTTCAGGGCACTCACCTTTACCAGCAGCTCTCCCAGTTGCCCCCAGTCCCACTCAGCTGAGGGTGGGGATGCAACACTCATTTTGTCCAAACCTTCAGTTTGGACCAGGCTTTAACAGCATTTGAAAAAAGGACTTTGTATTCCTTGCTCGCATCTTCAGGTCTCATTAGGCTAAACAGGATCCCCTCAGCCCAAGAATTCCCCAAGGATTTACCCAAAGGCTTCACCTGGGCCTGGGAAAGTCTCCTTGAAGTCCTGACCTCAGTCAGCTGATTTTTGATCAGAGCCATCCCCACGGGAGTTGGCTTTGTCTCACAGGGACAGAGTTGGGGACATTCAGCCAAAGGTTGGAAGCAGAAGAGCTCAAGAGGGGACAATTCGCCAACTCCAATCTAGCATCAAATTTAAACACCAGGATCTGGGCTTGGTTCAGCTTGGCTTTGTGGAGATGAGCTAAAATTCTCTCCTTTGTACCCATAAATTCCAATCAAACAGAATCAACACACACACGAGCACCTTGGGTTTATAAAAATGCCCAAACTGACCTATTTAAGCTGTAGATGCGCAATGTAAATGGCTTCACAAACTCAAAATATTCCCAGCTGAGCCACTGCTTTATTCTGGAATTGTAGAATTATAGGATGTCCTGAGTTGGGAGGGACACACAGGGATCATCAAACCCCACCTTGTCCAAACTCTCCTGGAGCTCTGGCAGCTCATTCCCCATTCCCTGGGAATGGTCAGTGCCCCACCAGCCTCTGGGGATGCAGGAGCCTCTCCAACGGTTATGAAAACAGATAAGTGAAATTGGCAAGGCTGCTTCTTGTCCTACTCCAAGTATTTGGGTTCCTCTGTCAGCTCGAGGCCTTCAGCTCTCCATCAAGAGTCCCCAAATCCAGGGGTGTTTTTCATGTGTTTCCATGGATAACTGGTTCATTTGGGTTCATCATTTTGCTGGGCACTGCTTTATTCTGGAATTGTAGAATCATAGGATGTTCTGAGTTGGGAGGGACGCACAGGGATCATCAAACCCCACCTTGTCCGAGCTCTCCTGGAGCTCTGGCAGCTCATTCCCCATTCCCTGGGAATGGTCAGTGCCCCACCAGCCTCTGGGCAAAGAACCTCTTCCAAACACCCAACACAACCTGATCAAATTTAAACACCAGCATGGCTGGATCTGGGCTTTGTGGAGATGAGCTAAAATTCTCTCCTTTGTACCCATAAATTCCAATCAAACACAATCAACACACTCACACAGGCCGTGGGTTTATAAAAATACCCAAACTGCCAAGTTTAAGCTGTAGATGTTGGGTGTAAATGGCTTCATAAACTCAAAATATTCCCAGCTGAGCCAAAAACTCTGCCTGCCCAAGCCCCAGGAACTAAACCTGCAGCAAATTTCCTCAGTTCTGTAACCTGAGCCCTCACAATATTTGTGTTTCACCCTCTTCCATTCCCTCCAGAGATTTTTACAGATGTCTTCTCTCCCTAACCTCCTGGGTTCTCAGATTAAACTTCACTCCTGCAGTTTGGTGGAAGAGCTGTTGATAAAATAAACCTCCTGTAATTTCTCTGCAGCCCCTCAGGCGAAACTCCCCGCGATCCTCGTGCGCTGTGGCTGAATCATTAGGGCTCCTGCACCTCAGAAATTGGCATTTCTGCCAAGTCTGGAGATGAGGAAACCACCACAGAGAAAAATCTGCCTGAGTCAGAGCCTTTGAAGAGTCCACGGGACTCTTTCGTCCTCCTTCAGTTTGGACCAGGCTTTAACAGCACTTGAAAAAAGGACTTTGGATTCCTGGCTCACAACTTCTGGTCTCATTAGGCCAAATTTCTTCCCAGTGAGCTTTGTCTGAAAACACTGATTTAAAACGTATTTAATTCAATTAAAAAAGAATGCCAAGCAATAAGTGTTGCCTAACCAAAATTGCTCCACCTTTGCACAGGGAAATTATACTCTGAGCGTGTCAGTCATAGAGATGACACGTTCTGGAAATAAAAATTCATAACCCATGCATGTTTTTACATGGGCAAGTCAGCTACCTGATTTTTAAGGTATCTAAAGGAAGTGATCATCCCTCCTTTTTCTCCGCAGCCTAATGGGTTATAAAAGAATGACTTAATTTTTTGGCATCTTGACCACCTTTGAATATTTTCCATGGAAGAAGTGATTTTTCTCAATATCATCACTCGTGTGATTGGCTTTTTTGCCATGGCAAGCCCGGGATGTTTCAGTTGTGCTGATTTATTTTTGCCTGGCTGTCACCCCACGCCTGTGTCTGCGTGGCACCAAGGAGAGGAACCCCTGCTAGCTCTGGCAGCAGCAGCAGCAGCTTAATTCCACATGGGCCAATTAGCTCTGGGTGTTTTGGGAGGGAATGTGGCAATTCATGCACTTACACAAAGTTTTGGAGCTGGATCATCTCCACGTTCCAACTGAGCTCCTGCACAGGTAGCAGGAAGCCAACATTTTGTTTTTTTGGGGTTGAAGGAATGATCTGGCTGCTCCTCCAGTCTCCATCCAAGCAAGTGGTCACCAGGGCAATTACAAACTTGTCTTTATTGCCAGCTGTTTCCAAACCCTGCATTTGAAAGTTGGCTTATTCCTCCTTTTCCATTCAGTTTTTGAGAGGCAACAGGAATCTGCACTAGAATTTGTCACCAGCTGCATTTATAATATGTGAAGGTGTTACTCCTGATGAGCTGGTAACCCCTAAACTGGTTTTGTCCAATGCAAAAAGAGTTTTTTATTAAGGGATTTGTAGTATTTAGGGGGTTTTAAATTTCAATTTTCTATTTTTTTCATTTTTTTCTATTTCCCTTTCCTAGCCTTTCTGCATTCTCCTGTTTGTGCATCGTGAGAAAGGAAGAAAATGAGTTTTGCTTTATTTGAGTCACTAAAAATCAGGAGATTTGGATAACACATTAAACTCCAGCCTTTCTGCAGCTACCACACATCAATTCTTCTTTTCCCCATCGTGTAGCACAGGTGCCTTTCACCATTTGGGAAGTCTCATGGCAGAACCATGAAAACCTCTTGGGAAATGTTCCTTGAAACCTTGGGAAATGCACCTGGAAACCTTGGGAAGTACTCCTTGAAACCTTGGGAAATGCTCCCTTAAACCTTGGGAAATGCTCCTTGAAACTTTGGAAATGCTCCTCACAGCATTGGGAAATGCTCTTTGAAACTTTGGGAAATGCTCCCTTAAACCTTGGGAAATGCTCCCTTAAACCTTGGGAAATGCTCCTTGAAACTTTGGGCACCCTTTCTATCTGCTTTGGTCAGAAAAAGCAATCCTGTTAAAAGAGATTATCGACATATTAATAATTTTGACTAATCCCACACTGCTTTTCTCGCAGTTGGCTGAGGCAGCGTAAAGCAGAGCCACCACGATTATTTTACATTTGGGACTGAATTAAGGCCTCAGAGCTGTCTTAAGCCACTAGACCATCCTGCTTTTTAATCTCCCTTCCGTGCACCTCTGTGTTAACTCAAGCTGAGGCTGAGTTGTGGCTCCTTCTTATCCCTGATAAGCAGTGGGAGAGCAAAAGCTGGAAGTTGACTCAGCCTTGTGCATCCATCAGCAGCGTGTCAGGCGGTTTCCAGTCCTGGAATCCTTATTAAGAGTGGTGATGGAAGAGGCCCCTGGAAAAGAGCGGGGTTTTCAAACCCCTCCTCGGAGAGGTGACAGCTCAACAAATCACCTTTGGATTTGTGAGCTCAGCAGATTGTTCCTGGAAGCTGTTGAGAGAAAATAAATATGGAAAACCACAATGTCATTTCTAAGAGTCGCTTTTCAGAGCCTGACCACATTTTAAGTATCTGCTAAGTGATGTCCTTTCTCCTCCTCTGCTCCCGGCCAAAACCAATGTTGTATCAATCTCCTGACAAAGACAAGCTTGACGCTGAGGTTCCAGACACCAAAACAAATACCACCTACAGCCCTCGTGAGTCACACAACTCATGTGATTTAAAACAAAAAAAAAATAATAAAAAAATAATTAAAGAAAGAACAACTCAACTAATTCTTAATCCATGAGACTTGGAGAAAGGAAATAACTCAGCGAGGGTTTTCTCTTTGTGAATGAAGGGAGGGAGGATGAGTTATAAACGTGAAATAATGCAACACGTCTTTATGTAATAAATGAATTTTGAAGCTGGGCCCAAATCCACCCTGCATGGTCTGACCCCACGGGCAGCCCCTGTAAGAAGTGTCTCTGGGAAAGTGCAAAGCTTCCTTTCATTTCCATGGAGTTGGATGGTCCTGCACAGAATCACAGAATCACAGAATGATGAGGTTGGAAGAGACCTTGTAAGATCATCAAGTCCAACCTGAGCCCAAACACCTCAACTACAGCACCAAGTGCCATGTCCAGTCTTTTTTCAAACACATCCAGAGATGGGGATTCCACCACATCCCTGGGAAGAGAATTCCTGTGCTTTATTATTCTTTTGGTGAATTTTTTTTTTCCTAATATCCAACCTATCCCTTCCCTGATGTAGCTGGATGCTGTGTCCTCTGGTTCTGTCAGAGACCAACTCCACCTGTCTGCAGCCTCCCTTCAGGAAGGTGTAGAGAGCAATAAGGTCACCTCTGAGCCTCCTCTTCTCCAGGATAAACAACCCCAGCTCCTTCAAATACTCCTCACTCACAGGGTTTGTGTTCCCAGCCCCTCTCCAGCCTTTGTGCCCTCAGCTGGGGAGCTGAACCAGCTCCAGCCCTGGGTTATTGATCCTGAAATGCCAGCGCAGCCTCCAGAGCCCAGCCTGCTCCCTTTGGGAAGCCCTGGACACTGGCAGGAGAAGCTTTGATGTCTTTGCACCTGTCTGTCCTTCTGTGTTGCTTCCTCCTCGTGGAGATCCCTTGGCTCAGGAAACTTCTCCAAGTGCCCTTCCTGAAATCTGCCTCAGGGATGAACAGAATATTTAGTAAGGAATGGGGAAAATGGTTCTTTTGGAGAGAAAGATAATGCCAAGCTTATATCCGTGGCATCTGGGTTTTCTGGTTATGGGTACATTAAAATGTATTTAAATACTGGTATTAAATGAGAGCTTCTTGCTCTGAGTGCAGTTGTCTGATAAATTATTTCAGAAATGGCTTCAGACTTTTGCAATAATCAGTTTTTGGCAAGCAACAGGACTCTTAAAAGAACCACTTTATCATTCTGAGGAGATCATAAATGGGAGTTAACTCCTAGATACGGCCGTTTGCAAAACCATCAGAGGTAATAACAAAATATGAGCCACTTCTAAATGGACTGCTGAGGAGGAAAAAACCTGTCACCAACCCTCAGCAGGCCAGCAAATGCAGGCAAAATGTATTATACCCTGCAGCCCAGCAGATCCCCTCTGTGTCAGCTGGAGCTGGCACAGGAGAGTTTTTCTCTTTGAGAAGAATGCCAGAGCTGCCTGGTGGGCATCATCTCCAGTGGGCACTGAGAACTGTGTGCCCCCAGCTCTGCTTCTCCCTTCGGTGCCATTTTCAAGTTTCAGCCTTCTGTTCTCTCCAACAAAACAACAGACAAGTCTCTCAGATTTTTAATTTTTCCCCCCAAAAAAGTCATTGCTCATCAACCTCTAACCACTCTTTTTTTTTTTTTTCCTACAGAGGGATTCTTCACAGGAGCACGGAGCCAGGAGAGATTTTGTCCCGCTCTGGGTGGCTGAGGGGCAGGTTGGTTACTCATGCACCACATCCCAAATGATGTCACTGCTGATTCATGGTGACACAGGCATGGTGAAAATATGGGAATTCTCACTCTTTCAGGTGGCCCTCAGATCTCTGCTCTCTGTGACCAGGACAGGACCAGCATGGTGAGAATATGGGAATTCTCACTCTTTGAGGTGGCCCTCAGATCTCTGCTCTCTCTGACCAAGGACAGGACCTGAGGGAATGGCTGGGAGGGGTATCAGAGGATTTTTTGGCTCAGCTGGGAATATTTTGAGTTTATGAAGCCATTTACACCCAGCATCTACAGCTTAAATTTGGCAGTTTGGGTATTTTTATAAACCCACGGCCTGTGTGAGTGTGTTGATTGTGTTTGATTGGAATTTATGGGTACAAAGGAGAGAATTTTAGCTCATCTCCACAAAGCCCAGATCCAGCCATGCTGGTGTTTAAATTTGATCAGGTTGTGTTGGGTGTTTGGAAGATGTTCTTTGCCCAGAGGCTGGTGGGGCACTGACCATTCCCAGGGAATGGGGAATGAGCTGCCAGAGCTCCAGGAGCTTTGGCACAAGGTGGGGTTTGATGATCCCTGTGCGTCCCTCCCAACTCAGGACATCCTATAATTCTACAATTCCAGAATAAAGCAACGCCCAGCAAAATGATGAACCCAAATGAACCAGTTATCCATGGAAACACATGAAAAACACCCCTCAGACCCTCTGGATTTGGGGATTCTTGACAGGGAGCTGAAGGCCTCAAGCCGTAGGCCTCGAGCTGAGAGAGGAACCCAAATATTTGGAGTAGGACAAGAAGCAGCTTTGCCAATTTCACTTATCTGTTTTCATAACAGTTGGAGAGGCTCCTGCATCCCCAAAGGGTGGTGGGGCACTGACCATTCCCAGGGAATGGGGAATGAGCTGCCAGAGCTCCAGGAGAGTTTGGACAAGATGGGGTTTGATGATCCCTGTGTGTCCCTCCCAACTCAGGACATCCTATAATTCTACAATTCCAGAATAAAGCAGTGCCCAGCTTTAATGATGAGCCAAAATGAACCAGTTATTCATGGAAACACATGAAAAACACCCCTAAGATTCTCTGGATTTGGGGACTCCTGATGGAGAGCTAAAGGCCTCAAGCCGTAGGCCTCGAGCTGAGAGAGGAACCCAATTATTTGGAGTAGGACAAGAAGCAGCTTTGCCAATTTCACTTATCTGTTTTCATAACAGTTGGAGAGGCTCCTGCATCTCCAGTGGGGAGTGGGTGGGGGGTTAGGAGAGCTGTCACACTTTGATAAGTAGGGCACTCCGTGATGAAAGATTAAGGCCAGAGATGAGGATGCAGCTGAGTGTAAATGAGACTCCCAAGAGTGAAGATCAAAGTTGGGAGGAAAACCATAGTAAAGCATGAAAACCAAACTTCCTACCAGGAATTGAAGCATGAAAGGGCCATGGTGACTTTCAGCTGAAGGCCTTACTGAAAGTTTTTGGGGGGTCTCTGTGCCAAGCTTGGATGATCCTCACTGGAAATAGACGGGAAAGAGGGGTTCCTGCATGTCCCATGAAAAGAATCAACTCTGCAGGCTGGAGAATTGTGCTAACAGAGCCAGACAAGATACAGCTTTGATATTTCTTGGCATTTTTCTCCAATAAATATGAAGACCACAAGACTTTACAAAAAGCCCAGAGGGTTCTTGTCTATGGTAGTCATGTAAACCACTGCTCATCAGAGAGGCTTTCTGGCCAAGGAATTAAAGCTGTTTCCTTCCTGGCCCCATTTGTTAAAGATTTTGTCTCTGCTGCTTCAGTACATCATAACTGGCTGGGACTTCACAGGAGGGGAGAGGGAAAATCTCTTCCACAACAAGGTGATAGCCATGAACACTCATCTGGTGGGGGAAAAGAAGGTGCACTGGCCTCAATTCCATATTCCCTTTATCACAGGAACTCTGCACATGTTGTTACCTTGGCCAATTCCCTCACTCTCTCAATGACTCCATGTGAAATTTGGGGTAAATAATTTAATTTCCCTGCACCTGCAAAAGATGGGGGGGTTTAAATAATGATTGTACTTACCCTATAAACTGCAACTCAGCCATTAGATCCATCTTATCTGAGCATCTGATAATCTCTTGCTGCTGCCCACATTGCGAGCATTAAGTTTGTGGCAATGTGGCCTGGAAGGAGCAGGAATGAGGTCTGTGCTCGGGTCAGAGGAGCAATAAAAGGAACACGGAGGAGCTGCTTTGGCAACGGTGCTTCTCACTTCCCAGATCCCAGCCTCCTTTAATTAACTTTCCTAAAGTATGTGAGGAAAGGAGGGAGGAACACTGAGCTCTGACTGCAGCAGAGCTTCTCTCCAAGGCTATTTTCAGCAGCTGCTGCTCCTTGCAGCTCCCAGTGGAGGGGGATAGGGGTGGCATCTCCCACTAAGTGCGCCAGCACTGCTGCCTGCACCACCACGTCTCAGTTTGGGGTTAAAAAGGATGGTTGAAGGTGCTTGCTGAGCTCCCAAGGGGAGGCAGGGCTGCACCCTGGGCAGCTGCAGGTGAGGGAGCTCTGGATTTGCCCTGCAGTGAGCTGTTCCATGCCCAGGGACAGGGACCTGCTCCCAGTGGCTGCTGCTGGCCAGCTCCTTCCCTTTCCCAGGGTTTATAGTGGGAGACAGAGCCTTGCTGGTTTATTTTCCCCCTTTCCTCACCTTTTTCTCCTTCAGTTTCCCATTCCACCCTCATCATCACTCTCATCGGGTCTCTCCCTCCCTGGATCTCCCTTTTACACTGGGGACAAGTCAGGTGTGAAGTTCCCCATCCCTCCACCCCAGCTCTGCCTACCACCAGCCCCAGGGGTTTCCCTTTGGTCACTGAAACCCTGCAGCAGAAAATTGGGCAGAAGTGGACAGGGCTGAAGTGCACAGCAGTGGAGAGCAGGAGATGTGCCGGGCTCTGCAGGAGCTAAACCCCATAATTTGCAATTCCTGGGCTGGAGCTGAGTAAAGGCTCTGGGTTCTCATCCAGGGAAACGGGTCAGGCTCATTTCTGTGCTGCTGCATTTCCACCCCACCTTCCACAACCTCCTCACACCTTCCCCTCTGGCAGCAGGGCCAAGCTCTGGGATGAATTCCCATCCACAGGCCACCTGATTTTATTTCCACCACTTTTCCCCAGCGCTCTCCCTCCTCCCATCCCTGCAGAAAGCAATTCCTGACTGGGAGCACAGCATCCAGCAGCTTCCAGGAGAGAAGGATTATTTACATCAGCTGGGGATTGAACCAGATTGTGTTTAGCTTCAGTCCCCTGTTTCAGCAACAATAATGTTATGAATAATCCTTTTATGTTCCTACATCTTGTATAAATATCTGAAACACGTAGAAAACCAAGAAGAGGAGGGGATTCATTAAGGTGGTCAAGGGGAATGTTGCTCTGAGGAACAAGGGGCTGCTTAGGAGAGTTAAAATTGGTTTATCCCATTACTTTTTCTTTAGAAAGAAACCAGGGGAAAGTAAATCTGAGGAAATTTTTCTGAACAATGGTGGGTGTTAGTTTGTGGAAGCATATTCCTGAGGAGCTCATGGGAGCATTAGTGTGTTAGTTCAGCTGCCCTAAAATATGCATGATAGTTTTTCTTCCGTGTTTTACTGCAAAATTCCTGATCAGGCAGGTCCAAAGTCTGGAATCAATAGTAATTTTTCAATAGAGTTCCATGAATTTACAGGCAGGCCCCATGTGCTCATTATTTAAAATAAATGAAGGGAAGAAATAGTGAATCAAAATGTGACAGGAGCAGCAATTTTTGGAAAGTCCCCCTAATTTTAAAGGGACCTTCAAGCCAATTTTTAAAGACAAAACAGGGCATGCATTGAATTTTCAGCTCAATGACATCATGTCACCCTGATTTCATCTGGTCCCCGCATGTTCTTGGTGGAGTGTAACTCGATGCAGCTCCATCCAGCCCGTGGCACGCTGTGATTTATTACAATTTAAATGATAAAGCACCCAAGAATGTTCAGGCAATTGGATTAGCCCATTGACTGAATGTGCAGACAGCTATTTTTAGGGAAGTGGTGTCAGTTTGTGCAATATTAGATGGCCTGATCTGGTTTTTACTGAGGGGGCAGGGGAATTTCCCTTCTCTCGTGGTTCTGATGTTACCCCTGTGTTCTGCTCTTTTTAAGAGGAGATCTGAATGTCACAAGATTTTATTCATCAAAGGTGAGACCAAGTTCTTGACACCCTCTGCTGAGTCTTCTGAGAGAGATGGACAGGCTGGCAGGATAATCCAAACCCAAATTTTGCCTGCAGTTTAAAGAGATTTTAACAGGGATTTTGGTGTTCCCACATTCTGCAGGGATGGGTCAGCAATGACAATTTGTGAGGAGCAGGACTCACAGAACACATGCAAGCCTCTGGGTGCCAAGTTCTTGATTCACACCATCCCATCCTCATAAATTATCAGGTGGATCCTCCAAGCTGGGAGCCGCTGGACCCACAGCTCCAGACAGACAGACAGACAGGAAGTGGGAAAAATGATGCTCCTGTCTTTTGCTTGACAAATATTTTAGGATAAGGCACCAAGCCAAGGCAAAAATAACCCTGAAACTAGAATAATTCATGAATAACCCTGAAACTGGAATAATTCATGAAGAACGTGGCACAGCAATAAAAGGTTCCGTGTTAGTCCAGTGGATTCTTTAATTCAGCCAAGAGAGGAGAAAGTGCTAAAATCAACACAAAAGGATCCCATCAGGAGATGAAAGGCTTGTCGCAATCCCTTTGGTTTACTCAGCTGGGTCACTTGAGGAGCGCTGAGTGCTCAGGTGTGGCCTAATTCTCCTTTTCTTGTGTTCCTAAGCGGGGCAGGGGCTGAGGGCGTGTTTGGGTGGGAAGGGAATTCGAGATGTGTATTTGGGAGAGCGGCATTAACATTCTGGCCATCCTACACCAAACTGCTTCAGTTCCTCGGGACAAAATCAAGCAAAGGGCCCCAATGGCTCAAAAAAAATTTGGTTTTTTGACAGCAAACTCTTCATTTCACATGAAAGCACCAGCAGCTTCTGGGAAACAGATTAAATCTAGTTCCAAACTTCCTCTTGCTATGGATAAAAAATGTTTAGGAGGGCTGGCTGGGCTGACCGCAGCAGGAACGAGACCTCCTGCTGCTGAGCTCTTGGTTCAGCGCTCTAACATCTGATCTCACTGTCCCTGGGTCACAGAGATGCCTGGTGCAATTCCGACAATGAATTAGGGTCAGCTCGGGAAAAAATTCCTCCCAGTGCATGTGTGGGTTCTGAACCCACCAGAGCCCAGCTCTTAGGAAGGCTCTGAAGGCAGCAGAAAGAGAGAAAAAGCCAAATTTCAGAAACAAATTCAAAGAGCAGGTTTAAGTGCTCATTCTTTTAAACATCTCCATTTTTGCATCTCCTCCAGTAGTAAAAATAGTTTGGGTTTATAGAGGCACCACCAATGCTGAGGATTTCAGGCATTAATTGCTTAGATATTGCTAATTGTGAGGGGTCACCAGAGAGCCGTTACCTTTGTCTTCTGTTTTAGCAGCAAGCAGGGAAAACCTGAGAGGAAAGGATAGGAAAGGATATTCTGGCCCATGTGATGTAAAAATAGGGGCAGGCTGCTATCAAAATCAGAAATTCCCTCGTGGAGTTGCCCTTTTGGTTCATCCCCCAGGTGCAGCTTCCAAACCCCTCTGGGCTGGGCTTTTCTGGGCCTCCTGGCGAGATTTACATGAAATATATCAAATTATAAAAATAATGTAAATATAGATGATATATGATATATATGATATATGATGTATGATGTATGATATATGATATATAATATATAATATATAATATATATAACGTATAAATATATGTAAATGTAATGTTATATATATATACAGATATATATATATATATATGAAATATATAAAAATAAATTTAAAATATATATTTAAAATATAAAAATTACCTTGAAGGTAATTCTGCAGTCAGTGGTAGAGATGGAGGTGTGAAGTGCAGGGATCCCAGTGCTTCCCATGGCAAACCCTGTGCTTTATTCCAGGCCATTCCCTGATCCCGATATTCCCTGCCCCACCTCCCTGCCCCTGTATTTATCTACCCTGAGGCCTGGCTGTGTGTGAGGCAGAATTTAACGATAGAGGAAAATAGGTGCAGAGTGAGGGGTTTATCACGATCTATTTAAAAAAAAATGAATTAATTAGGGAGCAGAACTTCTGCAGCTTTTCATTCTTGAGGTCAGAACAACCTGAGCACCTCAAGAAGCCCTGATTAAGCCATGACATACCTGTGCAACTTTTTCTGTGTGACTGACATAACAGAGGCAAATCTTTGCTAAAAGCTGTGCCAAATGCAGCACAAACTCAGCTCCAAACACCCAAAATCTGCATCAAGGGTGGGAGCCAACAACTTTCAGTGCACTCAGAGCTGCTGAGGGCACAGCTCTGTCCCCCCACTGGAGGTGTCTCCACAGGCACAGATGGAAAAGGCTGCAAAGGAAATATTTGAAAAGTGAGGGTGCATTAGGGGAGGGATTGCAGCAGGGTGATTTATGGCTGCAGTAATGGACTGGGTCTCAGCGAGCTGAAATCCAATTATCAGCCCGGCCATCTCAGGCAAAACGCTTGAGCCAAACTTTCTAATCAGTGCTTTTAGGTTTGGGCTGGTTTGCAGAGGTGCTCAGCACTTCCTCACCCCCACAGAAATCACAACAATATCCCTGGCCTTCTGCAAAGCAAAGCCTCAGTCTCCTCTCCCCTGTCCAGGAGGGGAAAATAGATTTGAAAAACAAACCCTAAAAGAACCCATTAAATCAGATTATATTTGATACTACTGGGCTTGATAAATATTTTCAATAGCTGGGTTGAAAATCAATAATCTTACTCCATGTTATCAGGAAAACCAAAGTGTGGAAAAGAGGTTAAAAGTAGCAAAAATGAGGGATGTGATTCTCTTCCTGTGTAGGTCAGGGTCAGGATCAGGAACATTTCCAAACCCACCTCACAAAGGCACCTGGGAGAGTTAACTGGGGCCTCTGCACCAAGGGCTGCAGCTCCACAGATGAAGCTGCTGTGGAAGGGCTGCATTCCTATTATTATTATTATTATATCACATCACATGTGAACAAAACACACTCAGAGATTTCTAAGATATAAATTTCTTAGATACGTTTTAGAACACTGTGCTGTTTTCCAGCAGCTTCATCCATCCCAACCTGCAGAGGAATTCAGAATATTTTGGTGTTTTTTTTTTAAATTATTTCTGAGATGACAGCATTGTTGTCTCTTTTTGGAGTATTGAAACCAAAAATGAGATTTTAATTTTTTTTTTTAAATAAGAAGGGGAGGTTTTCACACAGCATGTGCCAAAGGAACAAAACTTCTCCCTCGACATCTGTCCCTGAACAACAGAGGAGACCTTGGTTTCATATCTCAGAGATAAATGTGGAAACGCCTCCCCCAGTGTCCCAGAGCAGCGTCAGGGGCTGGGACAGATCCCTCAGGACACAGAACTGCTGGAGGCTTTGCTTTTGCCACTGGAGCCTCCTCTTCCTCCCATCTCCCAGAGAATTCACAGATCCTCCATAAAACAGATGGAAGCTGTGCTTTGGTGGGCTGGAATCTGGGGAAATTCCTCCTAAAATATCCCAAAATGAAGACTAGAAAAACTTTTTATTTGCAATTTTAGGAGGAATTTATTTATTTATTTGCCTTTGCAGTGCCAGCTCGTGCGCCACGGCTTAAGGAAAAGGAGAATTTGCCTGCCTGAGGAATATGGGGGCTTCAGCCCCTTGCTGAATACTTTTAGCAACTGAACCAAAATGTTGTGTTTCTTCTGGGTTTTGATCACTGTTTTTGTCTGTTGATATATTCCTAAAGGAATTGGGGTGCTCATGTGAAGACACCAAGAAGGACACCACCAATTCAAAACCAGGGCTTCCCTCCTGCTATAATTTTGCTGCAGCATCTTCCAAAATCCACATTACCCCACAAAACTACACAGAGAAGGTCAGGCCATGTGAAAAAGAGCAAAGGGGGATGAAGGAGAACAGGAATTCTACCAAAACTGCGCTGTTATCTCTGAATTATCCATCAAACAGGGCAGAGAAAATCCAGATTTCAGGACTTTTCCCTATTTGGGCCTTCAGCAGTGAGATGCAACAAGCAGACGTTGGCGGGGTGAAAACAGAATTCAATGGAAAGGCAAATTTGGTGTGTGAGGTGCTCCACGAGCCCACCAACCCTGCTCCCATGCAAACCCCAGGAAGGAACCAGCCCCAACCCCTCCGTGCAGGGAAGGAGATGCTCTGAGGCCCTGGTGGGAAGGGGAGAGAGAGGGGTGAGCAAAAGAGACAAACACACTCCAAGGAACTGATTGACAGAGGTGCCATTTACTGGATTCCTTGTGGCAAACCAAAGTTCTCTGCACGTTCAGACATGATACAAGCACACCAAAGCCAAACCCAAGTCCACTGATGGATCTGCGATCCTTCCACCACCACACCCGGTGGTTCTGGAGGAGCTGGAATCCAGGTGAGTGTGACTTTATCCACAAGTGAGTTCGTGCACCGAGAGGACTCTTCTCGACCCTCAGCATTTCTGATGTTTTACACCATTTCTGGCAGAATTCGCCCCAAAGTGAAGCTCCTGGCAGGGCAGTCGGGTGAGAAGGGCGCAGCGGCCAGGCACAGCTCCCAGGGACAGTTCAGCTCCTTGGGGCAGCCAGAGGGAGCAGTTTGGAGACTCCTCCCAGGGGCTGAGCTTCTCCTCCTTGCCCTCCTGTCCACCTTCCAGAGGGATGCAACAGGGTTGGGTCAGCGCTGGTGCTCGGCAGCAGCAGCCGTGGAATAAACTCAATTCATTCAGCCAGAGCTCATCCGTTCCTCGTCCTTCAGATCCTGGCTGGAAGGGCGGTGTGAGAGGCACACAGAGAGCCCCTGCTCATCCCTCCATCCCTCCCTCCCTCCCACCCCCAAAAAAACCCAGACATTTCTATCAGATTCACCGCCAGCCCACTGCTGAGACACTGCTGTAGGTGGAGCTCTGTGAGTCGAGGCGGCAAATAAATGATTCTGGAAGTGTCAGACATTTCAGTCCAGGAGATTAGAGATTCATTGACTGCAGTGTGGGAAGAGCTGTTAAAGAAAAACAATTGCAAGCAGGCTCACCGAGGAAAGCAGAGATTCCTCTTTCATCTCGGAAATTACACATTATTTTTTTTTTTAATTGGTTGGAATGCCCTCATATATTCAAACACAGTGCCAGAGCATTGGGTGAACGACAGAAAAACAGAAGAGAAAAAAAATCAGTTACTTGTTCAGGGAAGTACCGTGGGTTTCATTGTTTCATGTGGGGGTACACCAGAGGGGCTCCTGGCATGTCAGACCCTCATTCCCAGCCAGGAAGGTTCCAGAAAGGAAGAATTTTTTGCTTAAAGAACAGCAGCCCTGTAAACCAGGAGAGAGAAATATCTTGGTGTGCTTTGCTTCCTTGGGCAAAGCACTTTTGGGTGCCTTTTTCCCTCTTATTCCTTCCTTTTACCTTTTACAAATGAGTCTCCACCTCTTTTTGGGCAGGGAAAAATCTGTTTCCATGTTCTTTCAGGGGAGCTTGGAGGTTTTTCCCCTCCATGCATAACAATAATCCCAAACTGTCAGATCTCTCCCCACTGCAGGACTTGTGTGGGTATCCACAGAGTGAAAAGCACCAAAACTGTAACACGGGAGGAAAATTCAGTCTGGGCCCAGGGTAAAAACCAGAATTATTGCTGAATCCCAGACTGATGCACATCCCCTTCTGTCATTTAAAGCAGGAGATTTTTTAACTGGCTGGCAAAATCAAATTTTCAGGCATTCCTTTGTTTGGCAGAGGGAAAAGGAACCCCAAATATATCAAACACAGAGGCAGAGAACGGGAGCTTCCAAACGCCTCTCGTGAACTTGGGGATGCATTCAGATCAAAGGAGCAGAATGAGATATTCTGAATAATACAGAGAGATATTCTGAGCAATATTTGATGCACCTAATTACTGAGAATGTGCCTCAGTGAGTTTTCCAGGAGCAGGATCAAAGCCCTGCAATCCTTGCCCATGGATCTGTAGATTGCCAACGTGGATTGAGCTCAGGAGCATCAGCAGCCACTGATTCCAGGTAAAAAACCTCATGAATCCAAAGGAAAAATGTATTTTCATGGTATCAGAGTTGTAGCCATCCTACTGGAGACCTAAAACAACTCCACAGATGATGATGGAGCTTTTCCCAGTTTGGTTTTGGCCTTGGAATGAGAGCCCAGGTTAAACCAGAGATCCCAAACCTCCTCTGGACTTGGCCACACATTTCTCAATGCTCAAAAAAAGCTGAAACCAGCCAATCCAGGACCCCAATTAATAGAAATTATAAAATAAAAAGGTCTTGGACTCCAGCACTCACCCAGCAGCTCCAAATGCCAGCCCCGTCCCAATGAACCCCAAAGAGGCTGAAAATTTCATCTTTTCAATGGATCCCTCGTAACAGATCTGGCTTCTCCTCTGCTATTGACTAATATTGAAAATTCCAGCTCTGCATATTCATTTCCTCTAAATCCCTGATCCCCTTGCATGGAAAATATTATCTTGAGGAAGAGCCCAATTAAATTGTGCAACTCTTTGGTGTTACAGCGTCAGGTGGGGAAGCAGCAGCAGCAATCCTGGGAAACACAGGATCTTGGGGAAAGCCCACGTGTTATTAGGTTTGATGAGATCCATTTTCCTGATGGCTTCTGAAAGATCTTTGTGCTAATTAGCTAAGAATACCACCGAATTATTTAATTATCTCTACTTTTGTGCCATGAAATATGTTGTCATATCACACCCTGTCTTGCTGTTGCTCTTCATAGTTAATGATGCCTTTGGAGTTGCTGATTTCCTTTGTTCTCCCTCTGCAAGTGGTTTTTGGTGCTGCTGGGGAAGGAGGGGAGAGCGCACAGGGGAGGCCAAGGAAAAATCTCAGGTTTTAAAGAAATTTGGACGTGTGGGAAAATCTTTGACACATGCTCAGCTCCAGCTCCCTGTGCCTGTGTCTCAAAGCTACATATTTATTGCTAATCCAACCAGCAATTCTTTCCAGAGGGGAAAAAAAAAGGGGGAGAAAACACCATTTGGAATAAAATAAAAAAATTTTTAAAAAATCGGCAAGGAATGCTTTTTTTTGTACCAAGGAAGAGGTAAATTATGATAATTACTCTGACTGGTAGGGTCCTTAAGCATTACTAATTAGCATTTATTGCCTGGATTATTGAAACAATGTGTGTGTTCCCAAGAGTGAGGAAGAACTGGGATGCTCTTTCCTTGGGAGCCCTGGGAAAAAGGCAGGGCAGCAGGAATGCGGCACAGTTGGCACCGAGGCTCCTCTCCCCGAGCCTCCTCCTCGTGCAGGGCTGGAATTGTACCTTTGGGAAACCCACGCCTTGAACTCCTCAACCCTGCCTGCCTGCCTTCCCCCCCGAGCTCCTCGCCGAGAAGGGAACAACGTTTAGGGCGGAAAAAGGAGGAAAAAATCAAAATTCAAAACGGTTCGGCAGCGGTTCATAGGTGCGGATGAGCGTGGAGTTCACGCTCTGGGAATTGCAGTGTCCCCTGTTATTGTGCACAAACCTCCTATGAGCAAGCATTTCATGGCTCTAAAGCACTGAGGTACTTCCTTAAAGGGTTAAAAGATCCAACAGAAAAATAGGAATATTATGGTGTTTCCAACTGGCTCTCTGCAATCAGATTTCGGCATAAACTGCGTTTTAATATCGAGCATTTCTAATGTGATTGAGGTTCGGAATTCGAAATCGATCAGGAATTAATCAATCATCTAATCAGCACTGGCCACTGCACAGCATCTCAGCTGCAATTTGCTATCTGGCCCAATAAATCCTGAAGTACCTTGGAAATGATTCAGGGAAGAAAGGCAGTAAAAGTATTCTCCTTTTTTTTTTTTAGCTGCAGCACTCTGCAACTTTAGGTCCTGCTAAACCCCTGGAAATAAAAGAGCAACAATGGAAAACGGCAGAATGCCTCGGAGCTTTTATTTTTACCTTTTCCTGCCACCAAACCCTGTGCCTTTCAACTTGGGAGAGCAAGTTCCAACTCGGCCACAACGAGGTCAAAGTCACCGAGCTCAAAGCTCCAGTTACTGCTCAGACAAAACTCCCAGACACCAGAGTTTTGCAAAACTTACAGTATATTCTTAAAAAAATAACTATATTTAAGAAAAACTTCACACCTTATTTGCTTAACTTTCTCCTTCTTCATGATTTGCATCACATATTGCACAGAATATTTAGCAATGCGTTCTATTCAATATAGTGGCGGCATATTAGATATACTTTTAATTGAAACTTGGTCCAGCCTGGTGGTTTTTATTTTAGTATTACTGAAAATTAGTCTTATTGAAAAAGATCATCAATTCTTATTAAGCTTCCCTTATTCTATTTCTTGATTAAATTAATGCCTAATATTTATTTTCTCTTCTATTTTCCTTGTAAGAGAAAAAAAATCGTCTTTTCATCCACAGATTCGTTGGTTTTTTTCCTAATGGAAATATAAAACCATGGAAACTGATGCAATTGTTATTAGAAAAACTCTGTAACACCAAGAAAGCCACAAAAAATAAACCCCGAGTGCAATATCCCTCCTTTTGTCTGCAGAAGGTAAAAATCGCTGCAGGAATCGCTCAGGATCGAGTTCTGTCTGCTCCAACAGGAACCATTCCGGCCGGGCATTTGTGATTTACTGAGTTTTACCAGCGCTGACATTTCTGCAGCTCCGGGGCACGGCCGCGGCTGAAATCGCCCTGAACCTGCCCGGGATTTCTGCGCCCGGAATTCCGCAGCGAGAGGAGAAGGGCTGGGGCGGGGGGGGACACCATTCTATTCCAGCCTTTTCTCCTCGCCTTTCCCCCTGGAAAACCACCCTGGGGGGGCAGCGCAAAATCCTCCCTGCCCTCTTATTTCCCATCTTATTTTCCATATTTATTTATTTTAATTTTTTTTTTTGGGGGGGGGGCACCTCTGCGCGCTCCCGCGGCCGCTCTGTCCCTTTAAATCGATGCGTCTGGGCCGCTCTAGGCTGGGAGCGCCGCTCCCGCGCAGGGGCGCGGATCCTCCGCGGGCTCCGTCCTCCCCCTCTCCCCTCCCCGCCCATTGTTTTGCCGCAGCCCCGCGCAAGCGGCGCGGACACAATGGCGACCCCAACGCGGGGACCCCCCCGAGGTGCGCGGGATGCGCGGGGGATGCGCGGGGGATGAGAGCGGGACCCATCCCAGCCTCGCAGACAAAGCGCTCGCCCCTTCCCTTCTGGCGGAGAGGGGGGGAAATCGCGGTTAAAATCATCGGGAAAGGGTAAAAAGAACCCCGAAAAAGGGAATTTTTTGCGGGTGCGGTGATGGCCGGACAAAGGTGCCGGGGTTCCGGCGCTCCGGGTTGCAATTTACAACAGGTACCGGAAAATAAATGCGGTTACCAAGGAGGTACCAGAAAATAAATGCGGCTCGCTTTGGAATTAAAGAACGCTTGGAATAATATAGGAATTCAGAAGGACAAGGCTTTCTTGGCTTTTTTTTTTTTCGGAGGTGAAACGCTCAGTGTAATTACAGCGGCAAGAAAAAGCAGCTAAAATTCATTAAGAAAAAATCAAAATCAAACAAGCAACCTTTTCCAGTTCAATAACTGTTGAACAACAGGAACCAGCAAACATAACCTAAAGCTCTTAAATACCAAAATGTTACACCGTCAATTAATTTTTGGTGCATCGTTTTCAGTTCAAGCATTTGCATTCAAATATCAAACAGTAATTCGGTGCCATAACAAGGTACAGTAACTTCGTTATAAATTGCCTTGCAGAACAGAGATAAGAAATACAGTTCCAACCATAATTAATTTTACAGCAACATAAAGAAATCTAATAAAGAAAAGCAGCAGCAGGCAGGAAACATTTCGAACATTTCTGATTCATCATTTACATCTCACATTGCCCGGAAAAAGCAGCAAAGCTGGAAGTTCTAGAAAAGGACTCAAAGAAAACTTCAGCATTTCTTTTTACTTCCCAACCATTACAAACATGCAACCATTTTATTCTGCAGTTTATTTTTTCCAACCTATAAAACCCAACCCGTCTCCTGGCTTTTTATTTTTATTTTTTTTATCCTTTTTTTTTTTTTTCCCCCTCTTTGGTGTGTCCATAGAGCACATTTCCAAGATTAATCGTTCGGTTTTAAACTTGGAAGCATGAGGCATGCTGGGATTTCAGCTGAGGTCAAGCACCAATGTACCGAGCTGTTACTGTTACGCTCTCAGGGTACTCTGTGCTGCTCTCAAGAAGGGAGGGGGGGGAAGGCAAAAAAAATCAAAAAAAATCCAAATTCAGACGCTCCACGCAGCGGCCTGCAGCAAAAAAACCCTCCCTGTTTTACCACAGGCGTGGTGTTAATATTCCTCCATCTTGGAATATCTGGATTTATGGGTTTATTCGCTTATATCAATGGATGTGTCTGTGGATCGCCACGCACACCTCAAGAACTGTTATTTACATGCATCCGTATCGTGTATATCTTATCTCCGCACGCATATATAATAATCACTCTGTGTGTACACACATACACCCCCATATCTGGATCAGCTGGAAAATTATCTCGTGAATATATACACACGCATTAAAAAGAAGAAAAAAATCGAGAAAAAAATAAATCTCAGCGGCACGAACGCTGATTTTAATTCGATTTTTATACAGAAAATGGCCATAACCACCGCCCTACATCAGCCGATGGAGGCTAAGGAGGAGAAATAGACTTATTTTTCCCTTAAAAGGTCTCTAAACGCTATTGTATGTGTGTGTATACGGCTCTAAATATACACACCCGCGCTCACACATATACACGTAGAGAGAGGATATATTTCTAAAATAAAATAAAGATGTCAAAGCACAACTCACAGCTCCCAAGAGCCTAACCCGTGGATTTAAAAGCTAAACATCACAAGTTAGGGTCTCAGGGATTGAGAGGGGCGCAACAAACTAGTCCTTGCAAAAAAAAAAGAAAAAAATAAAAAAAAAATAAGAATACCAAACCCAACGGGGATCAAAAAATAATAATCATAAAAAAAAAAAAAGATCAAAAGGAGAAAGAGGAAAAGAATAGCAGGCAAGTTCAATTCATGGCTCAAGATTACAAAACAGGACACACAGGTGGAAGGAAAGAGCTTCTCTAAGGACCCTCTGTTGAGAGAATACATTCCATTTTTAATCGTTTATACAAAAAAAAAAAAAAAAATAATAATGACATGGCGCGGCAGGTTCCTTACAGCTCCCAACAAGGTCGCTTGCGACAAATACACGAAAAGCCCCCGCATTTAAATAACGAAGAGGAAGTTTGGGGCAGTGACGGAATTATTTTCATTGTTTCAACGAGAAGGAATGCAGAAATAAGAGCAGGAATCCGCAGGCTCGCTCCCGGCCCCTGGCACAAAGCGTGCAGCGGCGGCAGCGGCAGCAAAGGCGCTGCCTCCCCGCCCCCTCCGCCAGCCCCGGGGATGGAGAGGAACCGCGAGAGAGCAGGTACGGAGGTGCGGACTCACCGTTCGGCGCCGGGGGAGCCTCCGGTCGGCGGCGGCGGGGCCGGGGGGGCTTTGACACCCGAGCGGCTGCGGCGTGCGGGGTGTGCGCAGCCGGCGAGGGAGGGAGCGGCCGAGGGAGGGCGGCTGTGTGCAGCTGGGCGAGCCGCTTGCGTTTTTAAAACATTTTTTTTTTCCCCCCCTCTCTGTCTTTTTCTAGCTTAAAATAAATAGCAATAATAACAAAAAAAAGGAGGTGGTGGGGGGGTTGATTGGGGTTGGGGTTGGGGTTGGGGGGGGGGTGGGGGGAGGAAAGGAAAAGGAACCGAATTCCTCCGCAGCTCCTCTCGCCCGCCGCCCTCCGCGCCGCCCGGCAATGCCGCCGCCGCCGCCGCTGCTGTTGTTATTATTATTATGATGAAGAGACGGGGCTGGGGGGCTGCGGGAGCCGGGGCCAGCCCGGTGCCGGAGCGAGCCCCAGACTGTCAGCGGGGAGGAGGAGGAGGAGGAGGAGGAGGAGGTGGAGGAGGAGGAGGAGGAGGAGGAGGAGGGAGGAAGGGCGCGGGCAGCAGCAGCGCCGCAGCCCCGGCCGCCCTCCCCTGCCAGCCGCCGGCCGGGGCTTCAAAGGAAAACCTGGAGAAAAAGCCGCTCGCCCGGGAGAGGAGGGTGCACACACAGCACACGGCACACACACACACACAAAGGGACTCCATCCTGCACCGACTCCTCTCTGCGAGCACCTTGTGCACCCCCAGCCAATGGAAATTTACGCCGGCCATAACCCAGAGCAGGATTTCGTCCCCAGCTCGCCACCTCCTTCCCTCCGCTCTTCTCCCCTTTCCCTCCCTCCCTCCCTTTCCTCCCTCTTTCCCCCCCCTCCCCTCCCGCCCCCCCGCCCAAATAAATAATACGGATCCGCACCCTCCACCCAGCTCTGGAACCGCTTCAGGCCCAGCGGCATAAGCAGGGAGAAGCCGAAACGTTCCGGAGGGCCCGAGGTTAAAAATGCAAAATATCCGGCGCTGCCGAAGGCAGGTCCCCCCCGGCCCCGGCCCCGCCGCCGCCCGGCCGGGGGCAGCGGTAACAGGCACCATTACGGAACCATCATCATCATCATCATCATTCACTCCGTCCTTTTCTCACCTCAGGAGTCTCAGCCCATTCACCAAAGTCCTTCCTCGTCCAGGAGCTCAAATATTTTCTTTTTTTTTTTTTTTTTTTACCCCCTTTTTTTTTCCTCCTTCTGGATCAGCCAGTCCCGACATCATTAAACTATAGTCCTCCTCTTCCTCCTCCTTCCTTCTCCCCCTCTCTGTCTCCCCCTCTCTCTCTCTCTCTTTTTTTTTTTTTTTATTTCAAAAAGGGGGAGTGGGGGGGTGGCTGGGGGGTGTGGGGGGGAAGCAGACATAGCTGCATGAAGTGGCTGCCTTTTCGAAAGCACATTTAATCTTTCCTGGCTCCCCTAGGCTTCGATGAATTAGAAGGGAAAGGAGAGGAGAGGGGGAAAGAAAAAATCCAGGCAAGGGAGGCTGTTGAGGGACAGCAAGCATCAGGCTCAAATCAACGACCAGATGAAAATGTACTAGACCACACTGCCCCCTCTCTTCCTCTCGCTCCGTCTCCTTCCCTCTCACACACTCTCACTCCTGGAAAGCTTCAGTGTCTGGTTACAGACTCTTTTGGATCCTTCCCCCCGCTCCCCACCCTCGCCCTTTGCCAACTATCCTAGAGATTCCTTGCATGCCTACTTAAATCTTTAACAGAATAAGGACCCGGCTCCCCCCCGCACACACTCTCACACTCTCTCTCGCACACACCGCTGCCGGTCACCCTTCCCAATAATCCCTTAAGCCGGCGGCAGAAACCCTCCGGCGCATCCCCGCCGCATCCCCGGCGCATCCCGGGTACCACCCCGGCACCCTCCCGGCACCCGCCTCCCCGAGGGCTGCGGGGGCTGCAGGGGGGAGCGGAGCGGCCGCAGCCCTTGGCCCCGCACCCCCGCGGCCGGCGCTGGATTTTAAAACAATAAACCCAGCGCTGGCTCCGGCGGGTGCCCCCCGCTCCCCCCCGTGGAAATCGCACGCCCCGCGCCGGCAGCGAGGCAGGCAGACTGCCTGGCTCATGCCCGCGATGACTTTAGAGCTGACAAGCTCCTCTCCTCGACCCCCCCGCTCCCCTCCACACCCACCCCTGCGCTCAATGGCAGCGCTGCCGCCTCTCGCACCAGACTATATTTGCAATATGTGCTAATTTACCAGCTATATGCCCTTGGATTTTAAAATGAACTCATCAGTCAATGTTTCTAGTAGCGATGCTCCCTCTCTCTCTCTCTCTCTCTCCCTCTCACACACCCTCCACTGCAGACATGTTACTCATTCTGCAAGCATTTCCTCCCCGAATGTCCGTCAGACGCATATACACTTCATTGATCAAACCAAATCCCCTGATAACAATAAATAATAATACAGACAGTTAACATCAGCGGGGAGCGGAGCGGGGGGGGCGCGGGGGGAGAGACAAAGATGACGACTAAATCTGCATTGTGCTCCGGGAGCCGAGCCCTGCCTTGCGCAGGGATGCTCCGCACAATGCCGAGCTCAGGTAGCCCCAAAACCGAGCTCCTGGGGCCTCGCCCCGACCCCCCCTTTGCCCAAACCTCGGCGATGGCGATGTCGAATACCTGAACCCACACGGGCTTCTAAAGGCGCTTGTAGGAGCGGAACAGAAGGTGGTTCTGGCTGTGGGGGAGAAGAAGCACCTCACGAAAAATACAGCAATAAACGCAGGCGGTTTCTTTGTTAGGCTGAGCTCCGCACGGACGCTCAGGAATTAAAAGGTATCCGGGCACCCAAAGCCACAAGGATTGCCAGAAACACCTCCCAGCTCCCCCTGAAATCCCTTTTCTTTGTACTTGAAGCAGGAAGCCAGGTTGGGAAGAAGGGCTGTTGAACACCCCCTGTTACACATGCCCGATATTCCAAGGGCTGCTCTGCCTTTATTTCCCAGTTTTCTGGGGCTGAAACGGGGGAGAGGCAGGAGATTGGGGTTGCCCCTTGGGATTCTGGCTGCTTGTGTGGGTCTGGCAAAGGGAAAGCGGCTGCAGTGTGAGTGTTCGGGAAGTTGGGGAGGGTGGGGCCATCTAGAAATCTTTGACTCACTGGGGTGACTCCCTGAGCACAGGAATCAAATGATTGCTCCAAGCGAGCTGCGTTTTATGAGCAGCAGCCTCAGGATGGATTTCTGCATGCACACAGAGCTGGGGACAGCTAAAATAAACGCATGGAAATAAATATGCAGTCCCTAATTAAATTATTGGGCGCAATGCAGAAGGCTCTGGGTGATGGAAGAGGTGGGATTATGCAGCAAAGTCAGTTTGGGAATCCACAGATACAAATTTTCTTATTTATACTGGCATAATCCTGACTGGCATCAGCCTAGATAGGGGAAGAATCAAACCTGTGCACTGAAGGATCTAATCTTTGGGAGAAGCAGTCTGGATTAGTGACTGTGCCAACCATCCCTTCACTCCCTTTAGGGTCCCTCACCACCCCTGCGAGATTTTGCCATCCCACAGAACATTCCACATCCATTGTCTCCTTATCTTCCCTCCCAATAAAAAAAAAATGTTTGATCTTTTTTTTTTTCCCAAAGTTTTGCAGCAAACACATAATTTCTTTACACACTTTAGCCAAGCCTTTGGAGGATACTTATTTCAAGCAGTTAACACCTGACCCCAATTTTTGTGGGTAATTAGTGAGCTAGATAACCACACAAAGTGGGTAATTATTTAGTACCCAAGGGTACTGTACAAGAGGGTAGAGGCTGGCGGTGTTAACAAAAGCACATCCCTAATTATTGTATCCATCCCGATGCTTTAAGAACAGTTACTTCCACCTAATGATCCATGATAAATCAGTAAACTCTGAGATGGGATAACCAAGGGCAGGGAGGGAGGGCAAACCAGCAGAAGGCACAACTTCAATCTGTGCAAACTCCAAAAAAAGAGAGAGGAATCCCCTTGGAGAAGGCAACACTGGAAGTGCCTGCTCTGGGACAGCCTGAAAAGCTGCCAGGAGGGTTGGGAAGGGTGGAAAATCACTTTAAACCCGTACAAACGGGGTGTTCTGTGTTTGGGGAGGGCCAGAAATGCCCAGGGAGTTGCACTAGGCGGGGAAAAAAAATCATATTTGATGAATTTTAATTGTCCATCACTGCCCAATATTTATGTTGTATTTCTTCCATGGAAAATGCAGCATCTTCAGGAGGATTGTCCTCAAATTTAAAAGGGGAGAAATGGGATATTAACTATTTTATATATATATAGATGTATATATTTTATATATATAAAATTATATATAAATATATATATTAATTATACACACACACACACACATATGTATATGTATGTATGTAATTTCTGAAGATTTGAGGCTTCACCCTGAAATCTGGCAAATTTTGAAATACACCAGTTACTAAGGGATGGAGCTGTAGGAATATTTGAAGTATTGAAATATTTGAAATATTTGAAATATTGAAATAGAAACTAAATAATACTCCATACAAACATCCCCAAGGCAGGTGTCAGAGGAGGGTGCCAGGCTGGTTTTGGTGCCAGGAAAAGGAGCAATGGCCAGAAAGTAAAAGTCACATTCCACCCCAACCTGAGGAAGAACTTTCCATGGAGGTGGCGGAGCCTGAACAGCCCAGGGAGGTTTTGGTTCCCCCTGTCCCAGCCCCACCTGGCTGTGTCCCCGTGTCCCTGATCCAGGTGACCCTGCCTGGCAGGGGGGGTGGCCTGGGGACCCTCCAGAGCTCCCTTCCCACCCCAAATGCTCTGGGAGAGCATTTGAGAAATGCTCTGTGAGAAAAAGAAAATAAAATTGGTTTTAATCAACAGCAGCGTGCGATAAAGAAGGGTTTGCTGGAAACAGATCCGTGGAACAGGAGAGCTCCCGTCCCCTGCCCACTGCCTGAGCACTTCACACTCACTTAAGGACATCCTCAAGCAGGACATTAAGCTCAGAGGAAAAGCACTTTCCTCTTTTAATTGCTCTGATGAATCACCACCGACATCCCGGCACTTCATTTACTGGAGTCCAGCAACCCTGTTTTGCAAACACTCCAATTCCAAAATGGTAAAGGCCTGGCAAAAATAATACAATAAAAATAATAATAAAATAAAATTAATAAAGAAATAGAGGTGGCATTCTGTTTGGTTTGATCCCAGCTTTGCATTTAACCCAGCTTGCTGCTCTGGGCCAGGCACTACACGAAAAAGCCACAACTGGCAGCATCACCTGGCCCTGTGACCACCAGGAATTCAAAATTTAAACAGAGAAAGTTTGAGGGGTTTCCACAACTTCTCATATTTCTCTGTTGTTCTGTGGTTTGTTGGGTTTGGGTTTGGTTTTGGTTTTTTTCTGGAGTGAAATAACCACAACAGAAAGAGGCCTGAAAATTGTTCTCATATTTAAGAAGGGGCCAAGTCTCTGCAGTCCGTTTATAAATAAATATACATAAAATTGGTATCCCCTCCACTAATCCTCTCAGGGACATGGTTTGCAGGAAATTCTTGCAGAAATGGAGCGAGAAAGAAAGTTTGCAGAGAGAAGCTGGAAAACAGAAAGGAAGAATGAATTTAATCTTGGAGACAGGATCAAAGGGAGGAGAGACCTTGGTAGGTGCTGTTGTAGCAGAAACAGAGTAAATACAAACTATTACAAATGTTTTCCCCCTCAGATCAATTGGAATTAGCAATTCAAAGGGGAAGGGATGTTCAGCCAGGGAGGAAGCTTTAGGGACTTCAGCATTAAATATAAAACCTTGAGGCCTTTTTGAGAGCAGTCAATGAACTTCACTCTGGGCAAAGTGGACAGAGATCATTGAGGAAATATCTTTAAAATAATGCTTAAGGACAGCTTACATGAGAATAGTTTCCAAATTAATAAAACGTCTTCAGGGGAGTAGAAAACATTCAGTAATAGAAATTAAGACTTGAAATGATGTGAGGAAAGGTAAAATTCAGAGTGGAAAGCCAAACTGGGCAAAGTTGTCATGATCTGGACATTTCCAGAATGGTGACCTTGCCACCCAAAAGCTTCTCATTGGCGCCTCGCTGTTCTGCAGACCAATTCCACACCAAATCACTGATAAAATCAACGTTCTGTAAAAATACAGAACCATCAGGACAACACTTACCACATCCCTGGAGGGTTGGGAGCCCTTGGAAGGAGCAGTGTCCACGCTGCTTCTGTCACCCTCCTCTGATCCCCTGCTGTTCAACAGAGAGGAACAGAGAGTGATTCAAAATCATCCCAGTCCCATTTCACTACCTCCAAATCCTTTTCACCCTCCAAACCAATAGATTTTGCATTAAAAAGTGGTGTTTGGATGTTCCCCTCACCCTTCAGCTCTGCCAACAGGTTCTCCTTGAGCCCCGACTCCACCCCTCCCTGGATAATGGGGAAAAACTGAAATAATAAAGGCGAGAAAGGCATAAAATGATTGGATTTAAAGGAAGGGGAAAGGAAAACGGTGTTTTCTGTGGCTCTGGACACGGGGAGCCAGGTCTGGAGAGGGACGTGACAGACAGGATGAGTGTCAGGGCTCGGTGTCGGTGCCAGGAGCGGCAGCGGGAGCAGGCGCAGCTCCCGGTGCCCCCTGCACTCCTGCATCGCTGCACTGCAGCCCCTGCCCCACCCCAAACTCACGGCTCACAATGCCCACAATGCCTTAACACCTCCAGGAGATGCAACGTGAAGGAAACAGGCAGAAAAATCTGAGTTTCAGCTCACTACGCAACAATAAATCACGTTACTTGGGATTTTTAATGCGTCGTAATAACGCTCTCCAGTCGGCTGCACAAAAACAGTTTTGGGGGGATAAATCTGTAAAGCTAAAAAAGGTGTCAGCACAGAGGCAGCCCATCAGAAACATTCCTCCCCAGTGTGGTCCTCGCAATTCCAATGTGAATGTCTCTGAACAGCTCACTCAGGATCAGCTCCTCTGCCCTCACCGCTCCCTCGGGAGGAACAAGGACCTCTGTTTTATAGGCAGGGAGGAGAACCAAAGGAAAATAAGTGACTCATCCCAGACCCCACAGGGAGCCCACAGCAGAACTTCTGGGCCTGCACCAAGGGCTTGATAAAGAAAAATAAATGGTTTCAGTCTAAAGGTAGAACCTGTGCAGCCTTTGCCTATCAATAACACAACAAAACAAGCGCCATGAGCAAGGGACAAGATTAAAATGCCAACCTCCATTCACCTGGTGTCTCCAGGAAACCCAAACTCACGTTTCCCACAGGAAACACCAATTCCCTGAGCAATCCCTCCCAAATCCACCTTTACCTGGCATAACTCAGTACCAACCCCTCACTGTCACTGTCTGACCCCCACGGGCGGTGCCGCGTGGAGCCAAGCGCAGCAGCAGCAGCTCCCAAGCGATTATTTGATCACTTCCCTGCTTAATTGCCAGTTTTAATTACTCGCATGGCAACAACGAAGAGTCAATCTGGCAACGGAAATCCATTCTTTGAACAACTTCTGCCTCTTCCCTCAGACACAAACTATTGCTCTCTAAGCCATTCCTGATTAATAAGGGGCCCTCGTGGGAAAGCCACTGGATTTCATTTCCTTCAGCTGACATCCCCGAGTCCCTAAAAACCAAGGGCAAAAGAACATTTATTTCATGGTGGCAAGATGACACCGGTTTTTTCCCCTCGCCATTTGCCTTCAGGAAGATCTATTAGCACTACATTTGCTCCTCCATGTGGTGGGATTTCTTAAATAAAAACGTATGTTCTATACGTCTGAGCTTGGAAGCAGAGCTGCATTAGCCTGTTAACCATCCACGTTTGCTTCAGACTTGGCCAGCCACCTAGAAAACCTGCCAAGACCTCTCTGGCAGCGTTTTCCTCACAGTTCCAGGAAAACATGGAATATTCAAAGAATTTCAGGGGCCTCCCGGCCTCGTTTGTCACCACTCTCCTTGCCCACTTAGAGCTAAATCACAGGCAAATTGCTCTAATGCCCTATTAAAGATTTAAAAAATGGTCTTCTCCAGAGGAGGGTATCTGAGGACAAATCTCTGCTAATATATAATGCAAAAAGCCCTGCTCAGATGCGATGCAATGTGGCAGGAGGCAGGGAGGGAGCTGCTTTGCAGCCCTGCAACTTCCCAAGGGAGTTCTGTCCTGTTTGGGGCTTTTAAAGCTCCCTCAGCCTGCCAGGCAAAGCAGAGGTTGCTTTTGTGCTGGCTGGTATTCCAGAAATGGCTGCAACCTGACAGAGGGCAGGCTTAGATGGGAGATTTGGAATAAATTCTTCTCCACGAGGGTGGGGAAGCCCTGGAATGGATTTCCCAGAGGAGCTGTGGCTGTCCCTGGATGCTTGGAAGCGTCCAAGGCCAGGCTGGAGCACCCTGGGATGGTGGAAGGTGTCCCTGCCGTGGCAGGGGTGGAATTAAATGATTTTTAAGGCCCTTTCCAACCCAAACCATGCTGGGATTCTGAACCCATTGAGTTTGAAGGAAACAAAACAGTGAATTTCCAGCAGAGCTCATCACTCCTGGGGCTGAAGGCAATGCTGTTGAAGAGCTGACCCAGGGACAGGGAGGTGACCAAATGGCATCCATTCTTTCGTGTTTTCCCTTCCTCTTTTCCAATTTACTGTCTGCTTTCTCTCCTTCCCTTCCAATTTCCTTCCTGTTTTTCCTTCTTCCCCTTCCAATGTCCTTTGTGGTTTTGCTTCTTCCCCTCCAATTTTCTTCCTGTTTCCCTTCTTGCCTTCCAAGTTCCTTTATGTTTTACCTCCTCCACTTCCAATTTCCTTCCTGTTATCCCTTCTTCACCTCCAGTTTCCTTTCCTCTTTCCCTTCTTCTCTTCCAATTTCCTTCCTGTTTTCCCTTCCAAATTCCTTCCTGTTTCTGTTCTTCCCTTCCAATTTCCTGTGTTTCCCTTCTTCCAAATTCCTTTTTGTTTTTCCTCCTTTGCTTCCAATTTCCTTCCTGTTTCCCTTCCTCCCTTCCTATTTCATGTTTTCCCTTCTTCCCTTCCATTTCCTTTTCTCTTCTTCCCTTCCTGTTTCCTTCCTGTTTTCCCTTCCAAATTCCTTCCTGCTTTCTCTTCTTCCCTTCAATTTTCCTTTGTATTTTCCCTTCCTCCCTTTCCATTTCTTTCATGTTCTCCCTTCCAATTTCCTCCGTTTTCCCTTCCAATTCCTTCCTGTTTTCCCTTCTTCCCCTCCAGTTTCCTTTCCTGTTTCCCTTCTTCTCTTCCAATTTCCTTCCTGTTTTCCCTTCCTAATTCCTTCCCGTTTCTGTTCTTCCCTTCCAATTTCCTTTGTTTTCCCTTCTTACAGTTTCATGTTTTCCCTTCTTCCCTTCCATTTCCTTTGCGTTTTCTCTTCTCCTCTTCCTGCTTCCTTCCTGTTTTCCCTTCCAAATTCCTTCCTGTTTCTGTTCTTCCCTTCCAATGTCCTTTGTTTTCCCTTCCTTACAGTTTCATGTTTTCCCTTCCTCCTTTCCAAATGCCTTCCAGCTTTCCCTTCCAATTTCCTTTGTGTTTTCCCTTCTTCGAAATTCCTTTTTGTTTTTTCTCCTTCACTTCCAATTTCCTTCCTGTCTCCCTTCCCCCCTTCCATTTCCTTTGCGTTTTCTCTTCTCCTCTTCCTGTTTCCTTCCTGTTTTCCATTCCAATTTCCTTCCTGGTTTCCCTTCTTCCCTTCAATTTTCCTTTATATTTTCCCTCCCTCCCTTTCAATTTCATCATGTTTTCCCTTCCAAATTCCTTCCTGTTTTCCCTTCTTCCCCTCCAGTTTCCTTTCCTGTTTCCCTTCTTCTCTTCCAATTTCCTTCCTGTTTTCCCTTCCAATTTCCTTCCTGTTTTCCTTCTTCCCTTCAACTTCCCTTTGTATTTTCCCTCCCTCCCTTTCCATTTCTTTCATGTCTTCCCTTCCCTTCCGATTTCCCTCCTCTTTCCCATCTCTTCCTCGTTTTTTTTTCCCAAACCCCATCCTGCCCATCCTTTGTGGATGGGAATGCAGCTCCAAGGGGGAGCTGAGGCACCTGCCGGGCTGCAGACACCCCCTGGGCTCTGTTTGTTGTCACAGGAGATGAGAGGCCACTTCAAACACAACCAAAACAAACTTCTCACTAAAGCCACGCCAGCGCCATTAATCCCAGAATGGGTTTGACCTGCTGCTTGCAGCAAGTCCTTAAATCTCCCTTAAGCTGAGGAGCACAAAGGGGCTGCCTGCACCGGCCAGGGACTGTGGTGACCCCAAATCTCACAGCAGCCTGGGCTGCGCCCCACAGATCAGCAGCCAGGATGGCTTGGGAGTGACTCACAGGGAAACAGGGCTGGGAAAGCAGAGCCAGGAGTGACCCTCACTGCCCCTGAAACTTCTGTGACTTCTGCTACTGCCAGGCTTGCAGGAAATTCATTTCTGGTAGTGCCAATCTTATAAGAAATTCATTTTTTGTAGTGCCAGGCTTGCAGGAAATTCATTTCTGCTAGTGCCAGGCTTATAGGAAATTCATTTCTGGTAGTGCCAGGCTTGCAGGAAATTCATTTCTGGTGGTGCCAGGCTTGTAGGAAATTCATTTTTGGTAGTGCCAGTCTTATAAGAAATTCATTTTTGGTAGTGCCAGGCTTGCAGGAAATTCATTTCTGGTGGTGCCAGGCTTGTAGGAAATCCATTTTTGGTAGTGCCAGGCTCGCAGAAAATTCAGTTTTCGTAGTGCCAGGCTTACATGAAATTCATTTTTGGTAGTGCCAGGATTACAGAAAATTCATTTCTGGTAGTGCCAGGCTTACAGAAAATTCATTTCTGGTAGTGCCAGGCTTACAGATAATTTCTTTCTGGTAGTGCCAGGCTTGCAGAAAATTCATTTCCTGAGGAGGAAAAAGGCCTCAGCCCATGTTTGGGTGCAGATCTGTGGCTGAGGGAGCTGGGGTTTGTACCCAGCCCTCCAAGATGCTCTGTCTGGCCTTGGGTGCTGCCCCCCTTCCTCTGCTCTCACTGGCACTGGGCAGGAATGACTCAGTGGCACACATCTGGAAATTGCCAGGAGCACTGCAGGACTGCAGCTGCTCAGCCTGTGGGCCCAAGAGGAGGGGACAGAAAAGATGGAACATCCATTCCCCCCTTCATTTTTATTCCCTAGTGGGAAATTCTGTGCTCAATCCTTTGGAGGAGCCATCCACACCCATTTCCCACTTCACTTTTATTGGAAATTCTGTGCTCAATCCTTTGGAGGAGCCATCCATGGACTGGGCCACTCCAGACTTTTTCCCCCAAAATATTTTCCCCCAAAAGTGACCAGAATTAGCAGCTTTGGACAGCCCAAATCTGCCCTTCCCACTGGACTTTCCCAGTTCTTGAGCTGCTGCTTTTCATCCCAAACCTTATGGGGTCTAAGCTCAGTTCCAAAGTTGTTACAATGAACGCCCGTAATTCTGTGTATGGTTATTAAAAACACAAGAATCTAATCAGTTCTAGACTTGCAAAGTTCCCATTCGCTTCTAACAGCAATTAGGTTCCTTTTTGTATTTTTTTTAATTAAATACTGGTGGGAAAAGAATGGCTTTATGAAACAGTTTGAATTTGTCACTGTTTCATTTCACTCACTTTGTGAAACTGAGAGATTCCCAGCCTCCCTCCTCATCCTTCCTTTCCCTCAGAACATCCTTTTGGTTTTTTCCTTTTTGATGGCAATGGTTCAGTGCACCCATTTCAGATTTATCTCTGGCACCTTTTGAGCCACTTTTTGTCCTCTCAGATTTGGTGGAACAGCTCCTGGGCCATCTTAGTGTCTTTGGACCCCAAAATTTCCCTTTCATGTCGAGCAGGGGTTTATCCACTCTCATTTTATATAAGGAACAAGGCCTAAAATGTTGATAAAAACTAAAATTCATGGCTTGACTTATAAATCTACTGGATATAAGAAAAACAAGCAGCAAAATCTGGTTGCCCATCAAGAGTTCAATGATTGTTAGAAAGGGTCTGGAGTGGAGGTGATGGGAGGGAGGAGCCACTGCTGCTAAGACAGAAGAAATAATTTCAATTTCTTTCCATGTCTGCCCCAGAAACCTGATTCTTGAACTTATTTCCCCAGGAAACAGGGCCATGACTTTGCACAAAGAGGCTAATTTCACCCTATAGCATGTACAGATGACTTGCCTGGGGAGAACACATTTTATATTTTAATGTATAAATCTAAATATGTGCAAGTGGGACTGCCTGGAGCAGCAGCAGAGCCAGGAGTTCTGTCTTATTTAAAGAGCAAATTAAAATGAAGGGGGGATGCATTCCCAAATATTTTGGATTTTCTTCTGCTCTGGGAGATTTCCAGACATGAGATTCCTTTTTTGTTCCAGTTTGCTGACACCCTGCCAGCCCAACACCACAACTGTGATTCTGTCCCTGAGCGAAGCCTGAGTGGACACAACTTATCCCAAAAATTCAGAAATGCTGAACTTGGTTTCACACCCAAATCCTCAAGCTATGAAGAGGGAAAAGTGGGAATGAGAAGGAAAAAGTTGGTTAAAAGAGCGAGATGTGCTCTCCCATCTCTGCCTCAGATTGTTCATTTCCAAACACTGAGCTGCTCCACACCAGCTCCTCCTCTCCCTGGGAATTGCAATCCATGTCCCCATCTCACTGAAAGGACATCTGTGTCCCTCATAGATTAAAATTTTATATAAATAATCGTACTTATCTAAATATTTTAATTAAGTTATTTATTGTGTTAGTCATTTAAATATTTCTAATTTATTTAAATATTTTATATAAAATTCTATGCACTCCAGCATACGTACACAGAGAACTTCCCTCTCCTGGCACTCCCAAAGTTGTGAGGAGCAGCATTTCTGAGCCATAACTGATTTCTGAAATATTATTTATTTCTATTTATTATTTTAATTTCATTGCTTTATTTAGGTATTTTAGTTTATCTATAATTTTATAGAAAATTCTATACACTCTAACACAAGTACAAACAGAGAGAGATTCCCTCTCCTGGCATTCCCAAAGGCATGAGGAGCAGCTCTGAGTCTGGGGAATGAAATTATCTTATTTTTAACTGTCTGAGCAACTTTCAGACAGAAAATCCAGATGAAATCATGCAGAACCCCACCATCATCATCATCACCATTTACTCCCAAGGTTGCTGTGCTTGGAATTCCAGCTATGGCAGGAATTCTGTAGATATGACAGGGATTTAGAGACGGCACCAATGGAACACTCGGGGCCTTATTCGCGGAACAATGAGTCATTCTGGCACCCCGGCTCATCCCAGTCCCTACAGAACTTCCATGCACAAACCTCACCCTGCTTAGTGCATCTGACTGAGGAGGGTGTAGAAATAGATGGAACTCACTGGTTAAAAATAAAAGACTTAAAAAATACCTCAAAAAACTGAAAAAATCCCTCAAATTTGTTACTGTTTAATTTCACTCACTTTGTGAAACTGAGATATTCCCAGCCTCCCTCCTCATCCTTCCTTTTCCTCAGAGCATCCTGTTGTCCTTTTCCTTTCTGATGGGAATGGTTCAGTGCATCCATTTCAGATTTATGTCTGGCACCTTTTGAGCCACTTTTTGTCCTCTCAGATTTGGTGGAACAGCTCCTGGGCCATCTTAGTGTCTCTGGACCCCAAAATTTCCCTTTAGTGTCGAGCAGGGGTTTATCCACTCCCATTTTATATAAGGAACAAGGCCTAAAATGTTGATAAAAACTAAAATTCATGGCTTGAGTTATAAATCCACTGGATATAAGAAAAACAGGCAGCAAAATCTGGTTGCCCATCAAGAATTCAATGATTGTTAGAAAGGGTCTGGAGTGGAGGTGATGGGAGGGAGGAGCCACTGCTGCTAAGACAGAAGAAATAATTTCAATTTCTTTCCCTGCCTGCGTTTTCCACAAGCATCAGGGCCACGTGAGAACAGAGAAGCAAAACATGAGCACGACTGGGAGGATTTTCTTGCTGCCCAGCAAGCCAGGAGAGTAAAATATTTCAGAATACAACACTTGAGCAGCAATTCTGGGCAGATAATTTCAGTGGTGCTCTACGAGAGGCTTAAAAAGCTTCCCTTAATATGCACTTTACAACTGTGGCAGACTAATGACGGTGCAAGACCACAAAATATTCCCCAAATCATTTCCCTAATGACCTAAAGCTTTCAGATGGGCTGCTGGTGTTTGCTGTGTGGGATTTAAATGAGGATTGAGTTGAGAATTAAAAGATGAAACCAGAGCAGGAGCTGTCACCTGTCTCTCAGGAATGTATTACAAACAGTGCAGAAAGCCTGCACGGCAAATACAGGATGATTTTGGGGTCAATACCGACTCAATCTAGGCAGAGCACATCCAAATGTTGGGTTTTGCCACGTTCCACAGCTGGAATACAAAGTTTTTAGGGATACACTGGCTCACAGCCTGCGGCAGTTCGAACTGTTGCCATTCAATCCCAGTAAAATGGGATATTTTACAAAATACTCTGTTTTTTTAAATTGAGATATCTCAGCACAAATGGCTATTTTACCTCCTCAACCTCCTTCCTGACTGGGAGTGTGGTTGGGATTTCTGGGCACATGGCTAAGATTTTGGGGTGCATGGATGGGATTTTGGGATGCATGGCTGGGATTTCGGGGTGCACAGCTGGGATTCCCGGATGTGTGGTTGGGATTTTGGGGTGTATAGATGGGATTTTGGGGTGCAGGGCTGGGATTTCTGCAATTCCTGCAAAGCTGGAGCAGAGCACCCTTGGAAGTCACTGCTCTTCTGTCAGGTTTAGAGCAGGTTTGGGATTAGAAGAGTCTCAGAAGTTGTTGGGATGAAGGAAGGCAGAGAGACACAACTGTACATGAGGCACACGAGCTGTCCTTTCACTGGACACCATTCCAGAATTCCTTGGACGTTTGCAGCTTTCCTTCATTACACGTGCAAGCGTCAGTGCCTGGTTTTGCTCTTTATCCTGAATAAATCCCAGTAAATTTGGAATCCATCTCAGATTTCCTTGGGCATTATCTCCCAAGGGCTCCTCACGGCATGGAAAGTTCAGTGCCCTCCACATCTATGGTCCATGAGGGAGAGCAGGGATGGAAGTGGGGTGTGCCATGAATTCTCTCCCAGGGATGGAAGCGGGGTGTGCCATCCCCTCTCCATGAATTCCTTCCCAGGGAATGGAAGTAGAAGCGGAAGTGGAAGTTCTCCTGTCCATGAATTCCCTTCCAGGGATGGAAATGGAAGTTCTCCTCTCCATGAATTCCCTCCCGTGAATTCCAGTGGGGTGTGCCATCCCCTCTCCATGAATTCCCTCCCAGGGAATGCAAGTGGGGTGTGCCATCTCCTGTCCATGAATTCCCTCCCAGGGATGGAAATGGAAGTTCTCCTGTCCATGAATTCCCTCCCAGAGAATGCAAGTGGAAGTTCTCCTCTCCGTGAATTCCCTCCCATGAATTCCAGTGGGGTGTGCCATGTCCTCTCCATGAATTCCCTCCCAGGGATGGAAATGGAAGTTCTCCTCTCCATGAATTCCCTCAGAGGGATGGAAGTGGGGTGTGCCATCTCCATGAATTCCCACCCAGGGAATGGAAGTTCTCCTCTCCATCAATTCCCTCCCAAGGATGGAAGTTCTCCTCTCCATAAATTCCCTCCCATGAATTCCAGTGGGGTGTGTCATCTCCTGTCCATGAATTCCCTCCCAGGGATGGAAGTGGAAGTTCTCCTCTCCATGAATTCCCTTCCAGGGATGGAATTGAGGTGTACCATCTCCACGAATTCCCTCCCAGGGATGGAAGTAGAAGTTCTCCTCTCTGAGAATTCCCTCACAGAGATAAGTGGAAGTGGAAATGGAAGTTCTCCTCTCCATCAATTCCCTCCCGTGAATTCCAGTGGGGTGTGCCATCCCCTCTCCATGAATTCCCCCCCAGGGATGGAGTGTCCCATCTCCTCTCCATAAATTCCCTCCCAGGCTATTTCTGGTCCTTCACTTCCCTCTCAGGGACCCCAGACAAGGCCAAAGTTTCCATTTCCCTATCTCAGGACAAACACTTTGCTGGGAGGTGGATTGTTTCTTTTGCAGTTCACATTCCAGTGGAAACATTCCCTGAAAAACAAGTTGCTATCTCCCTGGCTATCCAGAGGCTGAACTGAATAAAAACTGAATAAAAGCTGGGACTGGAACCCAAGGCAAACAGGACATTTCTGGCCCTCCCCTGCTCGAGCCGCGAGAAACAAAACCAGCAATTAAAGGCAGCTCTCAGGGCGAGCCACCTTCCTTTCTTCCTTCCTCCTCTCCTCATTTACAGCTCCTGAGTTGTTCCTTTCCTCGTCGCAAAAGGTCCAGGACTGTAACAGTGCCACGTTCTCCTGGAAATCTCCTTAAATGGCACATGATGGAAGCCATATGATGGGAGCTTAATTACACAGGGGGCATATGGAAGGCATATGACACGGGGACATATGGAAGGCATATGATGGAAGGGCATCCGAGGACATATGATGGGAGTCTAATTAATTGACAATACATTCCTCTCATCAGGGGGAGAGCTGGAATGCTGTTTTGTTCACAGGGAAAATATGCACATTGAATTATGTTCACCACTGGCCATTCTCCTTTTTTAATTACGGTTCCTCGGGTTTTGGAGCGGGATGGGTCTTTTCATTTACGTCTCACAGCTTTAGCATCGAGTTGGGTTTGACAGGATTGTTATAAATAATCATCAGTTCTGAACCTCCTGAAGTTTGGAGTGTGCGGAGCAAATCTGAAATGTTACCACCAAAAAAAAAAAAAAAAAAAAAAAAGAAAAGAAGCAAAGCCTGTTCTTATTTGGGATTATTTGCAAAACTGCTCCTAGAGGAGTCCCAAACAGGTTTAAAAAAAAAAGAGCCTGGGATTATTCACAAAGTTGCTCCTAAAGAAGTCCCAGACAGGTTAAAGAATCACAAAAAAAAACCCCAAAAACCAAACCAAAACAACAACAAAAAGAAACCAAAGTAAGAAGAGCCTGTTCCTATTTGGGATTATTCACAAAACTGCTCCTAAGAAGTCCTAAACAGGTTAAAAAAAACACGAAAAAACCCCAAGAAAAGAAGAGCATGTTCTTATTTGGGATTATTCATAAAGCTGCTCCTAAAGAAGTCCCAAACAGGTTAAAAAACCCAACCATCATGGAAAAAAAACCCTTCTGTGTTGGATGGGAATCAGTGCAGCTGAAAATTTGCACTTCCATCTGCAGAAAGATTTATGGGGGGGAAATAAGGTAGTGCCTGGAGTGTGCCAAGAAGATTCCTCATTTTTGAACTACCTGCATGTGTCTGGGGCATGTGCCTCCCTGAAACACAGAGCAGCCTTGTGTTATATCCCAGATCTTCTCCTTGTCCTGAGGAGCTGCAGAGCTATAAACCATGGCGGTGCTACCTGTAACCTCTTGGAAAGCAAAATGGGATCAAATCCCATTAATCCACTCTTGGAATAACTCCTAAGTGAGCCCTGAGTAACCCTCACAGCTTCTCTTTGCATTCAGCAAACAAGGATTTGCAGATATTCAAGTTTTTAAGGGTCATTTTACCAGAAAAAAACCCCCAATTTTCTGGGTTATTTAGATACCTTGAAATATCATTATTGTGTTCACACTTCCAGATTAACCTCATGAAATTAACCCAGTGCCTGCCCTTTATTTTTCTTCCCCAGCTGAACAAGTTTAGGAAGAGACGGAGCCTCTTAATTCTGGGAACTCAGAAAACCTTGCCAGAATTACTCATCTAGAGAGTGAAAAGATTTAAGTTCAGGTCCTGGGCCCTGACCAAGGGCTGTGGCCACCACCTTCACCCAGGCCCCCAGAGGAGCTGAACCCTGAGTGCTGCCAACATCGAAATGTTCACTTTTCTCTTCCAACTTTAGGAGAGCTTCAAGGGATTTTCAGGTCGCCAATATTCAGCAAATAAAGCCATGGATTTCAGGAGCAGTTGGGTAAATCGGATGTTCCCAATTTCCCTGTGTTTTAGACCTGTAAAACCATCAGAAATGTGGGGTTTTGGCCCCACAGCTTCTCCACAACATTTGGGGTGTTCCTCATTTCCTTCGCCCAACCTGCTGGGAGGGAGAGGCAAACCTCTGCTTTGAAACACCCAATTTTAATGTAGAAAAAACCCTAAAAATCCCCATTTTAGCTGAGTGTGTTCCCCACTGGATATTCCTAAGGAACACCTCTCCTGATTTAGGTATTTTCAACAAAACCCTCCAAGGCTTTATCTGGAATAAGTATCTGGATAAGGCTTCCAAGGCTTTATCTGGAATAAATATTCCCAATTCCCTGCATTTTAGACCTGCAAAACCATCAGAAATGTGGGGTTTTGGCCCCACAGCTTCTCTACAACATTTGGAGTGTTCCCCATCTCATTCACCCAAACTGCTGGGAGGGAGAAGCAAACCTCTGCTTTGAAACGCCCAATTTTAATGTAGAAAAAAACCCTAAAAATCCCCCAAAAATTTCAGCTGAGTGTATTCCCCACTGGATATTCCCAAGGGCTGAGGGCTTGGTAAATTTATGTACTTTCACCAAAACCCTCCAAGGCTTTATCTGGAATAAATATCTGGATAAAACCTCCGAGGCTTTATCTGGAATAAAGATTTGGATAAAACTTCCAAGGCTTTATCTGGAATCACCAGCCTTGTTCATCTGCCAGTGTAGAATTAACTGAGCCAATCAAAGACTAATGGAAAGGAGGTTAAAAAAATACAAGATATTTTTACCTTTGGAGACTTCTGCTTGCTGACCATGCAGGCAGGAGCACTGAGAGGTTGCCATGGTGCTTTTTTGGGAATGTTTAACACCACGCTGCTCGAGGGCTAATGAAGGAAGACAAGCATCACTGGATTTGCTACAAACTCAAGGAAACAGCACCAACAAGTAGAGAAAAAACACTTATAAAATCAACATTTTGATAATTCTAGAGATTTCAGAAGGTTTTCCAGCTGGTCTTACCTGCTCTTTTCCTGTTCCAGGCGTCCGGAGCAAAGAGTGCTGAGGATTTTTGGTCGCTCCTCACGCCGGTGTGTGCAAGACCCAAGGAAAGCTAGGAGGTTGTACAGTTATCTCCCTTGGTGTAATTCTAAACTATACAACCTACTACCTCAACCTGGATGCATGCAGTCAAAAATTCATAACCTCAGGGGCTTCTAATTACACACAAAATAAAAAATAAAAACAAAAAAAAAAGGCCTCCGAATCCTCAGTGGTTTTAATTTAGAGGGAATAAACTGCTGGGGGAAAGACACCAACCCCAAATTCAGCTCCCCACAATGGAAATGGGATAAGACACGACAAGCCAGGGTTATTCCCGCTGGATTTGGGTAAGATCATGGAGGTTTTCACAGAAGATGGGAACTTTTTCCCCTGGCCAAAATAATGGTGTTTCCCTTCCAGAGCCGATTCAGAACATACACAGACATATTTATTTCTTAGAAAGCATTTAAAGAAGGCTTAGGGTGAAATCTGTCTTTTCCTTTCTGAACACACCACGCTGACCTTGACCTTGGCTCCTGGATGTCTGAGGGATGTGCAGGAATGGGGTTGGGAGAGAACTGCAGAAGGGGCACAAATCCTGAGGTGAATTTGACCCTTGCACCAAAGGGTCCAAATGAACCATTCTGGAAAATCACCTCAGCAGGCAGCCACCTTCCCTTCACAAGCCACACATTTTCAAATTGTATTCATTCCCAGCCAAACAAGCAGGATGCTATCCTTGCGACTCACCCAGCACCCATCAAGGTAGCACTTAAAGCAGCAGACTTCCTGGGTTTTATTATTTTTATTTTTATTCTTATTTATTATTATTATTACTCTTACTATTACTATTTTGCTACTGTTTTTATGATTCTTATCATCCCCAAATGTGCTGGTGGTGCTGGAGCTGCCCCTCAGGTGCATCCAGCCCCTGGCACAGGAAGGGGATTCCAAGGGAATCAAACCTCAGGGATGAACACTGAGCTCTGCTGGATTCCCAAGATAAAGCAGAGTTGCTGATGATGGAAAAGGCATTGCCCTGCCTTTACACCCCAATCAGAATTCAGCCTGCAACAGCAGGAGAACACTTTGGAAAAAAATGCAAAATAATCTTTCTGTGATGTTTGAGTGCCCATGGTGTTGATGGTATCCCAATTTCTCATGATTCCATATTTAGTAAAGTTTACTTTGACCAAAGAGTGGAAATGCAGGATATCTGAGTTAGCAGCAGAGAGCACAGGCACTGTTAACTGTTTGATCAGTTGGAGCAGTGACCAAAGCACAGCTCTGGGTAAGGAGCTGGATAAAGTCCCATTATTCGTGCCATTACTTGTGCCATTATTTATTTGTGCCATTTTTTGTATAATGGCACATTGTTTGTGCCATTATTTGTGCCATTACTTGTGCCATTATTTATTTGTGCCATTATTTGTATAATGGCACATTGTTTGTGCCATTATTTGTGCCATTACTTGTGCCATTGTTTGTGCCATTATTTCTGCCATTATTTATTTGTGCCACCATTGTACCATTACTTGTGCCATTATTTCTGCCTTTATTTGTGCCATATTTGTGCCATTGTTTGTGCCATTACTTATTTGTGCCATTGTTTCTGCCATTATTTATTCGTGCCATTACTTGTGCCATTGTTTGCGCCATTACTTCTGCTATTATTTATCTTTGCCATTATTTCTGCCATTGTGCCATTATTTCTGCCATTATTTATTTGTGCCATTGCTTGTGCCATAATTTGTGTCATTATTTGTGCCATTGTTTATTTGTGCCATGATTTGTGCCAGTTTGTGCCATTATTTGTGCCATTATTTATTTCTGCCATTATTTGTGTCCCTTCGTGTCCCCTCTCTGTGCCTGGTCAGGGCAGGAGCAGAGCAGAGGCAGGCACAGCCCTTGTGACACTTCCCCGTGGTGGCACCCAGCTCCCTGTTTGTTTTCTGGTGATTTTTGGCAATTATGTCTTTACCCAATCAGCACAATCATACCTAATTACGCAATTAGGGCGGATCTGTAATTTAATGACAATGCTGTGATATTTTATCGATGTCAGGAAGCCCCTGTTGAACATGTGGAGCTCTGTGCTCCTAAATCAGCTCGTGGGGCCCCAGAGCCTTTCGCTGGGACCCCTTTTAGGCCTCTTGCTGCTTCAGAGTCCCAGAAATGATTTCACCCTTCTGGGGACAAAAGGGAATCTCTGGCCCAGCCCAGCCCAGCTTCATTCTAAAGCTCCAGTGTAATTAAAAAATTGTGTTTTTTCTCTGCCTGTAACTCTCTGATTCCTGAAGGAAACGTGACTCCAGCTGCTGTCCTAGCACAGATTCACATCCAGGGGATATTTGTTTTCAAAAAGAGACAGAATTCCACTGGAGAATTCCACTGGAGAATTCCTCTCAGGCCCTCCAGCTCTGGAGCTCCCACCTGCCCACGCCACCAAGCCCAGCAAACACCAGGACCAAGCTTTAGTCTGGACTGGGAAGTTTTCACTCCTCACTGGTTTTATTCCTGTTCCCTGAGAGAAAAAGCCACAAAGTTCCTTCCCTCCCCGCATCTCCTGCTGAATTTCCCCAGGAGTGAGGTGAGAATCCCAACCCAGAGCTGGTTTTTGGGAACTGCCTGCTTGGAATATCCCATTCTTTTCAAACAGTGGAAAGCAGCAATTCAGTCACACAGAAAAGCAGGGGTGCAGAGGGCAGAATATTCCCAAATCGTGCCCTAAAACAGCGCCTGATGCATGAATCCCCTGCTCTAAATTACAGTTTATGTGCATTTACAGACCCACTGACTTTGAACATGATTCCAGCAATGGACACTCACTATGGGTGGGCAGGGAAAGCGAATTTTGTCTCTTCACCATCAGGAAAATCATCAGCTGAGCTTTGGCTCTGAACCTTCGGGGCTGTGACTGATGCAGAAGAAGGAGGAGCTCCCGTTCCCTCTCAGATCCCAGGCAGGGCTTGCCAAGGAGGGGGTGGCAAACCAGAAAACACTCCCAAAGCAAATGCATTTCCTGAAGTCATTGAGCAAAAAATAAATACAAAAATAAATACAAAAATGCCATGGTTCCAGTTGGAGGGCTGAGATCCCATTTGCCAAATTTCAGCCTGGACTAATATTTTATTATTTTTTTTTCACACAGGAGGGGGTTTTTCACCCTGGAAATGCTGACATGATTCCTGCTGCTCACCTCACTCCTTCAGCTCTATTTGGTGACATTTTCTTAGAAGTTGGTTGCAACGAGGAACCTCACGAGGTTCAAAGGTTCATCTCAGCTCTCCTAGAATTCTGGCAAACACCCTAAAAAGGGCTGGAAGTCCAAGAGGCTGCAAAGCAGGGAGAGAAGCCTCATCTGGGCTCAGCTGAAATCCAGAGCAAGCAAATATTTTGAAAGCTCTCCAAAATTTTTCAACTCACGACAAAAAACCTTGCCTCAACTTTCAGCCGGGGTTGCAGCAATCTGAAGGTTTGCTCAATATTCCATTTCAGTCTCTGGGTTTTTCTAGGGGAAAGGTGGCTGAGCTCTCACTCCTGAACCAAATGGGGGTTTTGGGAGGCTGCTCTGGCCGAGAGAACAGAACCTCACAGCTTCTCTTTGCATTCAGCAGGGTTCTGCAGATATTCAAGTTTTTAAGGGTCATTTTACCAGAAGAAAACCCACCAATTTTCTGGGTTATTTAGATACCTTGAAATATCATTATCATGTTCACACTTTCAGATTAACCTCATGAAATTAACCCAGTGCCTGGCCATGCTGATCTAAGGGGGAAAGTGGCACAAGTCATAAGTGCTGATGACTCTAAATGACCCCAGAACCTTTTTTTAAAATTGTTTTTTTGTTTATCCCGCCTCGGCTGAGGGGTGCAAAGGGCAGAATATTCCCAAATAATCATTATATATGATATATCTTATATAATATATAATAATATATTATATATTATATAATATATATTATATATATAGTTTATGTGCATTTACAGACCGACTGACTTTGAACAGGATTCCAGCCCTGGACACTCACTATGGATGGGCAGGGAAGCTGAATTTTGTCTCATTATCATCAGCAAACATGTGAAATGCACTTTAAATCTCAGTGAGAACAGGTTTTATAGGGTTTATTGGATAAGCTGAGCTCAGAGAAGTTGAGCTGCTGGTGCTGTGCCTTCCATCCTCCCTGCAAGAGCTTCCTTGAGCCTGTCCCACAAAGCTGAGCCACAGCAAACCCCAAATTCACCCCAAAAACCCAGGAGCAATCAGCAAACATGTGAAATGCACTTTAAATCTCAGTGAGAACCGGTTTTATTGGATAAGCTGAGCTCAGAGAAGCTGAGCTCTGCTGCTGCCAGAGGCGCCCTCCTCCTTCCCTGAGCCTGTCCCACAAAGCTGAGCCACAGCAGACCCCAAACTCACCCCAAAAAACCAGGAGCAATCAGCAAATACATGAAATGCACACTAAAATGAAATGGGAACAGGTTTTATTGGGTTTATTGAATAAGCTGAGCTCAGAGAAGTTGAGCTGCTGGTGCTGTTCCTTCCATCCTCCCTGCAAGAGCTTCCCTGAGCCTGTCCCACAAAGCTGAGGCCACAGAAAACCCCAAATTCACCCCCAAAAACCCAGGAGCAAACAGAAAACCTGTGAAATGCACTTTAAAATGAAATGCACTTTAAATCTCAGTGAGAACAGGTTTTATTGGATAAGCTGAGCTCAGAGAAGCTGAGCTGCTGCTTCTGCCAGAGGCGCCCTCCTTCCATCCTCCCTAAGCCTGGCCCACGAAGCTGAGCCACAGCAGACCCCAAATTCACCCCAAAAAAACCAGCAGCAATCAGCAAACCTGTGAAACGCACACTAAAATGAAATGGGATCAGGTTTTATTGGGTTTATTGGGTAAGCTGAGCTCAGAGAAGCTGAGCTGCTGCTGCTGCCAGAGGTGCCCTCCTTCCCTGAGCCTGTCCCTCAAAGCTGAGCCACAGCATCACCCCAAATTCACCCCAAAAAAAACCAGCAGCAATCAGCAAACATGCTGAGCCTCAGAAATAACTCCCTGCTCCTCCTCCCAGCAGCTCACCCCACTTCTGTTGCCTCTTCTCTGATGTTTCCTTTCTAAGCATCCAGCTGTGTTTAGACCAAGCCTCTCACCAAAAGGAGGTAAAAAAAAAATTCAGATATTGATTAGCAGGTCCCAACTTATTCAGAGAGAGATTGCACTAAAGAGAAGGAAAAAAAATCTGTTTCTTCTTTCCTCTTTTTTAAGATTCAAGTATCGATTTCCTAATAGATAAATAAAAAAATAGCAAACCAAATGGTGGTGCCTCATTTTGGGACATATCTGACCCAATTCCCCTGCCAGGGGCTGTTGGCACTCTCCAAGCAAAGTCACCTGAAATGCCAGAACATCCCTGACCAATTCCAGAACATCCCTGACCGATCCAGAACATCCCTGACCAATCCCAGAACATCCCTGACCAATCCAGAACATCCTGGACCAATCCAGAACATCCCTGACCAATCCAGGACATCCTGGACCAATCCAGAACATCCCTGACCAATCCAGAACATCCTGGACCAATCCAGAACATCCTTGACCAATTCCAGAACATCCCTGACCAATCCAGAACATCCTGGACCAATCCAGAACATCCTTGACCAATTCCAGAACATCCTGGACCAATCCAGAACATCCTGGACCAGTCCAGAACTTCTTTTACCAATCCAGAATGTCCCTGACCAATTCCAGAACATCCGTGACCAGTCCAGAACATCCTTGACCAATTCCAGAACATCCTGGACCAATTCCAGAACATCCCCGACCAATCCAGAACCTCCTCGACCAATTCCAGGACATTCTGGACCAGTCCAGAACTTCTTTTACCAATCCAGAATGTCCCTGACCAATTCCAGAACATCCGTGACCAGTCCAGAACATCCTTGACCAATTCCAGAACATCCTAGACCAATTCCAGAACCTCCTTGACCAGTCCAGAACATCCTGGACCAATTCCAGAACATCCGTGACCAGTCCAGAACATCCTTGACCAATTCCAGAACATCCTTGACCAATCCAGAACATCCCTGACCAATCCAGAACATCCTGGACCAATCCAGAACATTCTTGACCAATTCCAGAACATCCTGGACCAATTCCAGAACCTCCTTGACCAATCCAGAACATCCTGGACCAATTCCAGAACATCCGTGACCAGTCCAGAACATCCTGGACCAATCCAGAACATCCTTGACCAATTCCGGAACATCCCTGACCAATCCAGAACATCCTTGACCAATTCCAGAACATCCCTGACCAATCCAGAACATCCTTGACCAGTCCAGAACATCCTGGACCAATCCAGAACATCCTTGGCCATTCCAGAACATCCTGGACCAATCCAGAACATCTTTTACCAATCCAGAACATCCTTGACCAATTCCAGAACATCCTGGACCAATCCAGAACATCCTGGACCAGTCCAGAACATCCTGGACCAATCCAGAACATCTTTTATCAATCCAGAACATCCTTGACCAGTCCAGAACATCTCTGACCAATCCAGAACATCCGTGACCAGTCCAGAACATCCTTGACCAATTCCAGAACATCCTGGACCAATTCCAGAACATCCTTGAGCGATCCAGAACATCCGTGACCAATTCCAGAACATCCCTGACCAATCCAGAACATCCCTGACCAATTCCAGAACATCCTGGACCAATCCAGAACATCCTTGACCATCCCAGAACATCCTTGACCAGTCCAGAACATCCCTGACCAGTCCAGAACATCCTTGACCAATTCCAGGCTTTTCCCAGCCCATTCTACCCCAAATGTCTCCACAGAGGAGAGACCACCCAACAGAAGTCCAGATTTTACTGGGTTTTACCGGCTCATTTCTCCTTGGAGCTCAGACTAAACGAGCCCAGGGGAGCCCAAGGTAATGAACACCCGCAGCATTTAAAAAACCAACTCCAAAGCAGCACAGATTATTCACAGATCTTCTGAGAAAACCATTTTTTACTGTCCCCATCTCCTCCTGCTCCCACGGTGAGCCCCTGCTCATCCCACCATGGATGGAGCAGCCTCAAAATCCCAAAGGAGAGCTCAGCCCCAGGTGCTGGTTCTGGGTAAAATCCCACCACAGAACAGCCCAGGGGCAAAAATGCTGCTGGAAACGACTCATCAGCTTTTATTCCTTGATTTCCCACCCAAATATTTGGGGAATATTCAGCGCCAGCTTTTATACCCAACTGTACATCACAAATGCAATTTCCCCCCTTTTTTTCTAATCCTAGTTTCAGCTCACAGGGAGAAAGAAAAGTGGTGGGACTTCCCTGACTTCATTTTCATATAAATGTTTAATAAAACTTCTATAATGAATAGAAAACACATAGAAAACCCTGGAAATTCAGCAAAGAGAGGAAAAAAAACCCTTTTTTGGCCTACAGCAGCGTATGTCAAAGCAGCCAAGTTCAAGCCAGCAAAATTTAAAAGTGGAAATGCAGAGCAAATCTTTGGTGGAATTAACACTGAAAGCTGCTGGAAAGAAAGAGTCAGACTTTATTTTGAGTTTACAGCCTAATTATTTTCATGTAGAATCTGTACATTGGGGTTTTAGAAAAATGACTTCTTCAAAAATAATTGTTCCACTCTCCCAGCTTTCAAGTTATTTTTTTTACTTTTCCACAGCAGCCTTTGCACTGCCTGCTCCCATGGATTTTTCCTGTCCTATCCTTTCTTGTGGACTTTCCAGAATGATTATTTCTCTTAAAAACTATTTGAAGAGACACAAACACCATGAAATTGGAAGGAATGGGTTTCTATGATAAACTGATTTTTGAGAGAGGAGCTGGAGGGCCAAGCCCCTCCTGTGTCAGAGAAGAGATTCCAAGTTCCTGGATATAAAGGAGGAGAAGTGATTGCTCCTCTCACAAATTCCTGGACTAAGCAAGCAAAGAATAACTCCATGTTACAAATGGAATAAATGAATTCAGTTTCATAAATGAAATTATTTCATAAATGAAACCTAAATAAATGAAATTGCTTCATAAAACGAATGAAACCATAAATGAAATTATTTCATCTGCTCCAAAAATCAACACAAGAATCCTCCCCATCACCAGAGCAGGGCAGGCCATGGGTGGGGTTTAATTTCTTCATCCTGGTGTCAAAATCAAGTCCCCCCATCCCATTTTCCTCAGCACCAAATAAGCAAAGACCCCTCTGGGCACTGAAAGCTGAGGGAGAGATTTGCAGCTCCACTTTTATATTCCTCTAAATAAAAATAAACATAAAAATAAAATAAAAATAAATAAAAATAAAAGAGGGAGGAGGGGAAAAAAGGGAGGAAGGAGTGAAGAATATTTGAAGTGCAGCAGCACCCCAGGGTGCTCTTGCCAGCCAGCCCCAGACCTATAGATACAAGCTTGTGTGGAATATGAGCACAAGTTCGGATCTACGGGTTTGTGGCAGCAGGCAGGGATTCCTGCTGGCACTGACAGCCTTTGGGGTCACTTTTAGGGGAGGGTGGAAAGAGGGAAAACCTTTCTGCAAGTGGAATTTCTGTGCTTTAGCCAGGAGCCTTCGTTCTCTCCAAGCCCCTCCTTGGAGGGTGGGGGATTATTGATTTTGTTCTGACATAAAGGCACAGATTCCTGCACTCCCACGGGAGCCTTAAGAAAATCAGCAAAATAAAATCAAATAAAAAAAATTTAAACCAACCAAAATAAAGCTGATCTGTGGTTCTTCCTCACAAGCACTTTGCTGGACGGAGTTTCTGGTGATTGCACAGCACTGAGGTTAACAGGAATTGAATTAACGAGCAGCACTGGAGGTATACCACTAAAACAGGGTGGGAAATGATCCAACAGCAAAAATTTGGGATGCAAACAGAATCCTCCTTGCCCTGAGGTTTCCAAGTTTTCTTTCCTGTGGAAGGAATATTTCCCATTTTATTGCTGGGGAAAAGCAGCCTGGCTGTGAGCTCCACATGGAGCTGGTGGACAAAATCACTTGCTCAAAGTGTCACCAATTTTTTCACTTCTTTTCCTTCAGGAGACAAACCATATTAATGCAAGTTAATATTATCCTCTGTAAAATCAAACAGGCACCACTTGGAAAAGAATTTTGCTATTTGGATGCTGTTAGAAAATTCTCCCTCTTCCTTTTTTTTTTTTTTTTGATGCAGGTTCTTAAAATAAATCACTTCAACCTTTCCAGCCTGGTAAATATACAATTATAAAATACAATTTTTCCTTTATTTGGAATTGCTGGGTGGCAAGTAACTCCTGTTATAGATGTTAAACTTTCACCATCTGCCCAAAGGTTATCTAAATTCATCCTCCAGCTGTACATCCCTCTGCTGACACTCACCTTCAAAGCATCCAGCTTCTCCCCAAAGTTTTCAGCAGCCAAAAAATCCGCGCTGCAGCATCTTTGAAAATCCAGGGATGGAATTTCGGGGTGGAGAAAACTCAGTCCCTGCAGCGGCGGAGGCTGGAGCGGGGCAGGGATTGTGCCCTCCTTGGGAACAGAGCTGCAAATGGAACACAACAAATGTTACCCAGCCAAAAATAACCCCAGCCCTCCACCACAAAGCTCATTTATTGCAGGCAACGTGAGGTTAAAATCCAGGTTGTCCAACGGGGCCTAAAGGTACAATTCTGGGGTCAGTTGTTGCTGGGTGCACCAGGATTTCTTCCTGGAAAAGGGAATTTTGCCCTCAGCCTCTCTGCATTGGGCAAAACACCATCAAATGTTTTCTTTATATTCAGTATATTCATTTTTAAGCCTAATTGTGGGGAATGAATTTGGAGAGAATTTTGAAAAGTTTAATAGAAGGTTTATATGGTATGGGTTCTGGAAGGTTTGGTTTGGTAAATATGGTATATAAGGTTTATATGGTATAGAAGGTTTATATGGTTTTTATAGAAGGTTTCTATTTGTATGCAAATTTTGAGATAAGAACTATTGATTTAGGGATTTTATAGAATAGGATAGTCAAAATAAAGCTTAACCTGACACGTAATATTCTTTACATTCAGTTATGTGCATGAAATGAGCTGATTTGAATGTCTCTGGTAGAGAAATATTTGATTTTTTTTACATGAGATGATCTCACTGAAATCATCATGAGGTTACATTTTCCTCACTTTATCTATTTCCAAACCTTTTTTTTTCCCCATTAATTCCTGGGCTAATTTCCTTTCCCTGGGACAGATTAAATCAATTTAAAAAACCCAAGCTGTAAAATGTGGGTGGTTTTGCACAGGACACGCGTCCCCAGCTCTGCCTGGAGGGGACACCCAGAGCCAGACCTTCGAGGAGCCCTGCACATGCTCCAGGAAATCTGGGATTTGTTGGGAAAACCCACCCTTTTCCTGCTGCACCTCCCACTCCCCACCTGATTGGCTTTCCCAACACAAAAGGGAACGGGGAGAGCTGGGATCCATCAGCAGAGCTTCACTCCGAGGGGGAGAAAAGGGGAAAAAAAGGGGAAAAGCAGCAAGAGGCATCCCTGGGAAAGCTCCAGAGAAATTCCCACTCTAAATGCGACTGTGCCTCCCTGAATTCCTGAGCCCTGGAGGAGTGGGGCACAGGGATGGCATCCCACGGCACCTGAGGGCTGTAAATCACAAATATCCAGCAACCAACCTGCTCCTTTTGGAAAACAAACCCATGGACAAGCTTTAAGGCAGCAAACCGAGAAATGCAGCAGCAAAGCAACAGTTCTGTTTGTTGAAAAATTTGGATTTTTCATTTTTTTTTTATTTTTAATGAGAGCTGCTTTTTCAACAGGAATTTCACTTGTATCCAGTATATTCAGGGGGACAGAGAGCCATGGATTTGCCAAGATGTGGGGCTGGGAACGTTTCCCCCCATTGATGAATCCCAGAGCTATTGTACCTTGTGAAAACCTGATGAGCACACACACAGTGGCAGAAAATCCATCAGAGGCAAACAAATCAATCAGCATCAGCCTGAACTTGCCTCGAATGCTGAGATTACAAATAAAAAGTTTCAACCTGCACATTAAGGGATTTATATCTAGGTTTCTCAGATCCTTCCACTGAGCACACTTTGCTTCATTATTAATTTTACAGTATGAGTGATCACAGGATCAACAAGGCTCTGTTACATGGGACAGCCAAAAATACAGAATATTTTTTGTCAGTAACAACCCAATAGAAATCTGGTATTTTAGAGATTTATATCCAAAGGAATATAGAGGGAAATATGGAGAGATAAAACGTTGAGGGTTTGGTCTGTGGGTGGTTTTCTCGCAAACCACAGAGCAGAAATGCCCTGTCCAGGGAAATCGATCACTACGGAATGCATTGTGTGCCTGAGCAAAAAGCTGTTTGCAGCCATTTCATCCTACTGCCCCCAAATTCAGGCAAATAAGAAACACAACTGTGAAATAATTCCCATTCTTTTCCCCCCAGTTTAACCCCAAGGTAATTAGGCCTATAAATATATATATATATATTTACATATACACACACACATGCACTCTATCCTAGCTTCAAAAAGCAACTTTTTAAGGATTTCTGTGCTTGAAATAATTTGAAGGAATGAGAAGGGAAAGGGAGACACTGACTGGGAATCCAGATTACCTCAGCAGCAGCAGCATTGTGCAGGGTTTCCTATGGAACGCGCGCTGCCATATTGCTAGGCCCAACTCCTCGGGAACGTATTCTGGAAGACAAAATATTTATGGATATTTTCATGGCATATTTTCAAGGAATGGAGGCTGTTTTCCTACACCCAGAGGCTACAGCTTTTAGGAGCAAAAAAAAAGAACAGCCAAGCTCCTAGGAGAGAAACGCCTCCCCACCTCCCAACATCCTCATTTTTAAATTGTTTTTTTGGACGATTCTTTCCCGTCTTCCACCTTGCCTCAATCCCCCCCCCCGCCCCGCATGGAAATAAAACATTCCTGGGAACACAACCACTCCAGAAGTTTGCCAGGGCTGTTCCCACCAAATCCATTCAGGGAAAGAAAGGAACGGCGGCGAGGCGAACGCCTTCCCTGGCAGTCAGCGACGCGCACCAACTCCTGCAAGTGATTAACTCTCCTCTCCAGACCCTCACCCCAAAATTCCAGCTGGAGCACGCAGAATCAAAGAGGAGCGCCGTTACCTGCTCCGGAGGAGGTTCACCAAGCAAGCTTTTTGAAGCTTGTTGACTCTTTTAACACTGATACAAGGAATAATTATTCCTCGGTGCCGGCGCGATTGTGAAAAGAGGAGAAGCCCCGGGTTGTGGTGGCTCCGTGGATGCTATTCTCTTTGCACCACAGCAGGATTCTTGGCTGCCAGTCCAAGCTGCTTTCACTTGCCAAGTTTTAAGATGCCGGTTTTGCCTTTCATTTTATTGTTCCTTTCGCAACGTTAAAGAGCGACTTATAAAAAAAAAAAACAACCAAAAAAACCCCACAAAACCCCATGCACAGCTGCTATGGGAGAGGAGGGGGGGGGAATTATTTGAATTTTGCACAAGAATGGAGATGAGGAAGGAGAGCTCTGTGATGTAACCACAACGACACCCACAGAAATATTCCCAATATCGAGGAGGACTGGCCAGGAGAGGAGGGAAGAGCAAACCCCAAAAGCAGCCAGAGGCGGAGGTTGGTGCCTCTCCCCCCTCTCAGCACCAGCACCTCCATTTTTCACCCGCTCGAGGCTGCTCCTCCCCACTGAGGGTTTCACCCAGGGGGTGCAGGGATGCTGGGGTTGGGGAGCAGCCTCCTGACAGAAGGATTCCCCCCTGTTTTCCGTGATAGGGTTCACCCATTCCCAAACATGCCGGCCTTTCTTGGATGCAATGCCACTGGGAAGAAGCTCCATGGAAGAGCCTCTTGGTTCCAACTCCCTCCAAACACATTCCTTCAGCGTAAGCCTCTAAATTGAATTTATTTTTTTCCCTTTTTCCTGTTTTTTTCTTTATTACATTTAATTTTTTTTTAATTTATGAAAATTTTAAATTTTTTTAAATCATTATTGTTTTTTACATCTCCAGCTTCACCACCGAGGAGTTGATTTATTTCATTTTCCTTGACGTAGAAACAAAACTCCCGGGACCTGTGCCAAGGCTCGAGCGCATTTAAATGAACAAACAGCAACAAAAAAAGTTGTTTGTGATCCTTTTGGGCCGGAATATTAAAAGTATGATGGGGGTTATGCTCTGTGTACACCATGAAGTGCAGGATAACGGAGCCCTGAGCCGCCACTTGGTGCTGCAGATGTTGGAGGGACACAAAATCCAGATGTGGGCAGGGAAAACCCCCTCTCAGTTCCTCAGCTCCCCGCTGGACACAGCTCCTTTTCCCAGGGCTGAGGTGCCTTTATCCCAAAAAATGGGAGCTGCTCCCAGCCCTGCCAGCAGCTGCTGGGTGTGCAGGAGATGATGGAGGCCCCCCAAATTCATATTTAAAGGGAAAATCCGGAGTCCCGAACTCCAGATGTGGGCAGGGAAAATCCCTGCTCGATTCCTCAGCTCCCCGCTGGACACAGCTCCTGTTCCAAGTGCTGAGGTGCCTTTATCCCAAAAAATGGGAGCTGTTCCCAGCCCTGCCAGCAGCTGCTGGGTGTGCAGGATGATGGAGGCACCCTCATAATTTCACATTTAAAGGGAAAATCCTGAGTCCCAAACTCCAGATGTGGGCAGGGAAAACCCCCTCTCAGTTCCTCAGCTCCCTGCTGGACACAGCTCCTTCTCCCAGGGCTGAGGCGCCTTTATCCCAAAAATGGGAGCTGCTCCCAGCTCACAAATAGTGAGGTGCAAACAGCCCTGCCAGCAGCTGCTGGGTGTGCAGGAGATGATGGAGGCACCCTCATCATTTCACATTTCAAGGGAAAACCTAGCCCAATCCTGAGTTTCTGCGCAAACCCACCGAGTCTAGAACAAAAGCAGCGTGAATTAATAAAAGGGGGAAAGGAAAAACAGAAGCTTTGTTCTAAAGTGGAAGCAGAAGATGGGAAATTTCAAAATCAGATGGCTGGGGCTGTGATTTCTTTCATTTAAATGAACTGATCTGTTGCTAAACTGCTGCTCTGGTGCCAAGAAACTTTTAACTCCTTCGGCTCAAAGCCCGCTGAGTTTTGCTGTTTCCTCTCTCCTCCCAGCCAGGCAGAGATTAAATCAGAGGGGAGAAGTGAAAAAGGGAGTGGGGAGGAAAAAAATCGGAGAGCATCCAAAGGATGAGGGGATGAAACCCAGAGCAGAGCACAGAAGAGCTCCGGGAGAATTCCTGCAGCACAAACAGCGAGGTTCTGCTCCTGCAGCCTTCCCAAAACTTGGAGAGGAGAGAGAAAGGCCTTGGAGCTCCCCAGCAGCGGGAGCAGGGCTGGCAGCAAGGAAAACCCCGAAATCCCTGAATCCCTGAGCTGAGGGATGGCAAACGTTCACTTACCGAGAATGCCAAAGCATTTCCAACAGAACCCCCTTCCCTACACGTGGGAGAAAGAACAACTCAAAAAAAAAAGCTCTCAAAACCAGCCCTAAAAAATAGATGTGTTGGTAAAATTTGGGTGGAAGTTCCTACTGCTTTTCCATTTGGTTTTGGGGTTGTTTTGCCCATGACAAAAAAAAAATAAGGATTAAAAAAAAAATTGAAGAGAGACGTGTTGTAATTAGAGGTAATTCCAGGGGAAAAATATTTCTGTGTAGAACAAAAACAAGAAAAAAAAAAGAAAAAAAAGAAAAGAAAAATATATTTCTGTATTTCTGTATCTCCCACTTTGCAGTTCTGCTGCAGCTCCCCCTAAACTGCTGCTGCTTGCTCCAATCTGCTGCCTGCTTAACAACGGAATGACAGGCAACATCTGTTTGTATAGAAGCCAAGATCAAGCCTTCAAAATGTTTTTTGGCTCAGTTTCTTCTTTTTATTTTTTTTTTCTTTTTCTACCCCCTCCCCTTGGAAATTAGGAAAAAAAAAACCAAAAAAAACCAACCAGAAGCAAAAGTAAAAGCACCCAGGAAGATTTTGAAACAACTCAAGTGAGGCTGCAACTCTTTTCCCCTTGAGTTATTTCAAGGTACAGGGCTTGGAGGAGAACTCTGCTTTTCTCCACCCTCCTCCCCTGCTCTCCCCACCCTTCAGCCTCTCTCTTGCCCCGTGTTATTAATAAAGTATCACAGAAACTGGGGGGGAAAAAAATAAAAATAATCCAACGTACCTTGATCCCTAAAAGGCCACTCCCTCCTATGGGGAGGGAGAGGGTTCTTCAGGAGGCAACTAAAAAAAATGGCACGGGGAGGGGAATGTGGGATTCGGGGACAGACTGCCACAATCCTCTCACCCTGGTGGGTTGGTTTGGTTTTTTTTCCTCCTCTCCTCCATTTTACAGACTGTTAAATATATTGTTTGGAAAATCAAAGGGGTTGTTATGAAATGAAAAAAAAAAAAAGATGCGGGTGATTAACATAAATAAATAAAAAAAGAAGAAAAAAAAATTAAAAGAAAATCAGCCCGGCTCCAAATACAATTCCAATGAGTAACAATGTCAGGCTGGTGCCAATTCTGTGGCAAATCGGGAGAAAGCACAATAATTCCACATGCTGAGATGTGAACAACTGGAAAGGAACCAACTCTGGGCAAGTCACAATGCAAACTATCCCAGCGCCCCCACCCCCAGCCCCTCTCCGAGGGCACAGAGAGGGGGAAAAAAAATAAAATAAAAATCAAGCCACTAATTTAACAAAAGGCAAAACAACAGCGAGGAAAAACATTCAGGGATTTTGAGATTTGGGACAACGCTGCTGCACTCCCATGTGTGGGGAAAAAAAAAAGCGGGGGGGGGGGGGGGAGAGAAAGAAAAAAATTAAATAATCAGACAAGTTGCTAAGGAGACTTGTGTAAACTGGGAATGCAGGCACATTTGTGGCCTTTCCCCCCGCGCTGCATCTGGCATTCCGATCACGCAGCACTGCGGCACCATTGCACCAACGCTCAGCCCGAGCGGGGCTGCGGGCACAGCCCAGCCCAGCCCAGCCCGGCTCCGATCATCCTTCAAACTGAACGAGTTAAAGGCTGGGAGGGCTGGCGGGGCGGGGACCGGGCTGCTGGATATAAAACAGAGCAGCCCCAGCTCGGGAAGGGAGTTTTAAAGAGGGAGCGTTCATAGAATCCTCTCTCTCCTACGCGCTCTCTCTCCTCTCTTCCACTTCTGCTGACAAAATCCCCCTTTTCCCTGGCAGATGTCTGAATCCCTGCCAGATCTAACAATGTCCGAGCCACCAGACACTGGGGTCAGATATCCACACTGAACAAGCTTTTTTTTTCCCCCTCCTCCCTTCAGTTTTCCCCCCCTTACGCTCTTGGATGTCGTATTTTCACCTTCCACTTTTAGGAAGGGACAGATCAAATCAAAGCCTGAGCTATTTGTGTGTGGTGCCTGCTGACCTTGTCTGGGACAGGATTAAACTTGGTTTAAATTAAACTTGGTGGGTTTTTTTTTTTGGTTTTTTTTTTTTGGCTGTTCCTTGATTTGGATGCAGGAAATCCATCTTTCTCTAAGCCCTCCTTCCCTCTCCTGCCCATCTCAAATCCTCTCCTGCTGATGGGCAGCTCAGTGGGACCATTCAGCACCTGCTTTTCCGGCTCCTTTTGTGTCCTGCATGGGGGGAGATGAGGATTTCCATCCCCACAAGAATCCACAAAACCAGCAGCAGCACGCATGGGAAAAGCCAATTTCATGGGCTGTACCTTGGAGCATTCAGCATTCGGGAGGACTTGCAGCTCCCAAGGAAAAGTCTCCCCACGGCAGGGATGAGTTGGGCTTTGACATCCCATCAAATCTGGGATTCTCTGAGTGAGGGATTGTCCTAAAAGCAGCACATCCCCTAACAGGAACCCAAAATTCCCCAAAGAGCATCATCTTTGCTTTCTACCCAGGACAAAAGCACAGGAGAGGGAATTCCTTTTGCTCAGCCCCAGAGGGCTCCCAGTCCATGTCACCCCAGGCAGGAGAAATATTCCATGAGTTGGGGGAAGAAATCAAGGTTTGACTCACCTGAGTGCTTGTCTTGGTTTGGGAGAGCCCACCTGAAAGAAAAATACCAAACCAACAAGTTAAAACTGCTCATCTGAGATTTGGCTTTTGCCCTAAAAGCAGAAATCACCACAAACCCAGGATTTTGTTTGTCTGAGTTAAACAAAAGCACACAAAATAAGCATTCCCCTTTCCTCACCTTGCTCAGCTCCTTTGTACAGGATGGTGTTTCTGTCCCAAAACCCAAAAATGTGGGGGTGAGGCACCTGCCTTGAGGTCCACACATCAAGAAACAGCTGGAATGGGGTTTGAGGGGACGCTGGGGCTGAGGAAGGACAAAAACAGCTGGAATGAGATTTTGAGGGGTTCTTCAAGGAGGTTTTCACTTCCACAGCAGAGCCAGGAGAAGGGATCAAGCCACAGCTCCCAATATCCATGAAATCCCAATTATTTTAACTTGAAATCAGTGGAGTTGGTACCCGAGCAGGCACTGAGCTGGGCTGGGGCTGCCCACGCTCCTCTGTCCCCTGGGGGAGCAGGGAACATCCCCTGCCCTTGCCCCTGGCCAGCTCTCTTTTGAAAGCAGAAACCTCCAGCTCTGCTGGGCCTGCCTCAGCCCTGTCTCATCCTAGAAAAAGGATTTTTCCCCAAAAAATGAACCCTGGGCAAAGCTCCTGACTGCACAGAGCACGTGAAAGGCGCCACTACGGAGAGAAAAATGAGAAATAGCAAGAAAAATCACTCTGAACTGGCAGAGAGGAGGTTTAGTTGGGATATTGTGAGGGAATTCTCCTCTGGGAGGGTGGGCAAGCCCTGGCACAGGTAAATTAAATGACCTGAGCTCCATTTACACCACATTATAGGAACACTTAAGTGGGGTTTTCTCCTTTTTTTTCTGGGGATTTATCTGCTTCCAAACAGTTTTATTATTTCCTAGATATTTTTAGATATTATTACTTCCCAGATATTATTTTTTCTCTAGATAACTGAGCAGCCCCTGGATCCCTGGAGCAGCCTGGGATGGTGGGAGGTATCAGGGTGGAACTGGATGAGCTTTAATGTCCTTCCCACCCAAACCACTCCGTGGTTCTGTGGCAAAAAGCAGAAAAGGCAAAAAGATGCTGAACCCCCCCTGCAGGTGCAGCACCAGGTGCTTTTCACACCTTCCCACTTTTGGGGCCCTGAGGTTTTCAGAGGAATTTCTGCTGCTGAGCTTGACTGAGTGGGGCTGCATTTCTGTTTTGGTTGCCAATTGGAAGCCACTATTTTTATCCCCAAGTCCCCCAAAGCATCTGTTTCCCTGGAGCTATTTAAGATTTCCTTTTATAAGACCTACTTAGAGGTGTATCATTATTTTTAAACGTTACTCCACGCAGCCACACTCCATTTTATCATCGTTACAAGTGGCATTACCCGTGCTTTGAACTGGGGAATTTCAAGGAGAGATAAAATCCTTGCATGGGGGTGCTGAGAGTTGCTTCCCCCTCCAGCAAATATTTTGGGATCATACCTGCCTGCCCGCTTGGAACGAGCTGAAAGGGAAAGAAATCCCAAGTTATCTAGGAAAAAAAAATAATATCAAGGAAGTAATAATAATATCTAAAAATATCTAGGAAATAATAATATGTAAAAATATGTTTTCGATATTATTCTTGTTTGGAAGCATCCACAGAGTAGATAAATCCCCAGAAAAGAAGGAGAAACCCCACTTAAATGTCCCTGTAATGTGATGTAAATGCAGCTTTGGTCATTTAATTCAGGGAGAATTTTCCCTTCTGCAGTTTCCCTCATGGAAACTCCACATTGCTACTGGTGGCCATGGGGGTTTTTATTGCCTCATCACCAAGAAAATGAGATTTTCTCCAATCTCTTCCTGCAGCAGGTAAGCCACACCTTTATTTTTTTGTTTTTTTTTTTTTTTGTTTGCTTGTTTGTTTATTTTGTTTGGCTTTTTGGTTTTGTTTTTTGGGGGGTTTTTTGTTACAGGTACCACAATTTGGGCAAAGAAGCACGAGACCCAAATTCTCCAGCTCTGGGTTCAAGCTGAGGCAGAGCAGGAGTGATGCCTGAAACTGCAAACACTCAGATGGGCCATGAAGCACCACCAGGATATGCAGAATTTCCATTCACGACAATCAAAAGCCCAAATTCAACCCAAAACTGCTGATATTTGGAATAAAACTGTCCCAGGGCAGTTAAATGCATCAAGTGGGGAAGAGAATCATGACTTATGAATGGTTTGGATTAATTTTTTCACACCTGTCAAGGCCTTCTAGCAAGAAATTTTGACCTCGACATGCCCTGTTCTGGAAATGCCACAGAGAAAAGAAAATGTACCTTCTTCCAGCTTGGAATTGAACTGTGAGAAAGGCAAATTTTAACAGCAAACCAGGGCGGCTGATTCTGCAAACTCTTCTAGACACACAAACCTTCAAGTACAAATTAATTTAGCAGAAAAGAGATGGAAAGAAAGAGTGCAGAAATTGTCCCTTCCCTCCTGACACGTCAGGAGCCAACCAGGACAAACCTTCATCCATCAGGTTGTGACGCTGGCAAAGAATTTATCCAATTAAATGGATTTCAATGACCATGACTTACTAAATACACCTTTGGAGGCACAAAATTAATTCTTCTTCACATTGATCCTTTCAGCATTGCTCGTGAACACTCATTCTTTGGGAATCCAACCAAAGCCAGGGAAAAATGCACCTTGCATTCATTTCCTGGCATTGCCATCCCCCTGTCCCTGATCCAGGCTGAGGAAAGGACATTTATCCCTGTCCCTCAAACTTCCTGAGCTTTTTGTCCTTCATTTCCAACTTTAAACTGTTTCCACTTTGTAGGAACGTGGGGATGGAACAATAGTCTAGCCCTAAATTGGAAGGATTTCAGAAAATTCCCTGGATTATCAGTTCAATTCCCTATTGAAGGATTTTAGAAAACTCCCTGGATTATCAATTCAATTCCCTACTGAAGGATTTCAGAAAATTCCCTGGATTATCAGTTCAATTCCCTATGGAAGGATTTCAGAAAATTCCCTGGATTATCAGTTCAATTCCCTACTGAAGGATTTCAGAAAATTCCCTGGATTATCAGTTCAATTCCCTACTGAAGGATTTCAGAAAGTTCCCTGGATTATCAGTTCAATTCCCTATGGAAGGATTTCAGAAAATTCCCTGGATTATCAATTCAATTCCCTACTGAAGGATTTTAGAAAATTCCCTGGATTATCAGTTCAATTCCCTATGGAAGGATTTCAGAAAATTCCCTGGATTATCAGTTCAATTCCCTGCTGAAGGATTTTAGAAAATTCCCCGGATTATCAGTTCAATTCCCTGCTGAAGTGGTCACAGATGGGAGCAAAAGGAGCAGCAGAGATTTCCAGGAGCTGACAGAGGAAGTGACCACCAGAGCCTGGAATTTCTCTCACATCTCTTGGTTCCAGTCCAAATGTTTGAAGCACAACATCATCCCTCAGGCCTGGTATTGGAATAAAATTCCAATATTACCGGATGGAACATGCCTGGGCTCGTCTTGTTATGAATACGAACGAGGCCAAACTTTCTCCAGAGAAAGAGGTTCTCGTTTATCAAAATAGCCACAAGGAACGGAGCGCCCAGGATAAGCCCAGGCGCCCACACAGCGAGCCAAAACCAAAACAGTGCACTGGGCTCTCCCAAACAAAAAAATATCCAAAAAGAAGAAGAAGAAGAGCCCTGACCCAACCGAGCTCCCCACATTTCCAGTCCCCCCCAGTCCAGGATTGGTCCATTTTGGATCTGCCTGATGATTGGTCCATTGGTCCATTTCCAGGCTTCCCATTGGTCGTTACCGCCGTTCATCCTGGACCAATCGTTTCTGCAGGGCTTCGAATGATTGGTCAGATGTTCCATCCAATCCCCTCCGACCTCGCCTTGCCCCCTCACACCCTGTTTCACCAAACCCTGCACCCTTCTGGCACATTCTAATAACCCCCCCCTTTAACATCATACAAATAATATAATTAATACAATATAATTGAACTAGACCCCATTTTAACTTAACTTTTACCTATAACAGTCTGGCCCCTCGCTGCTTGGCCTGAGGCGGCCGCTGTGGTGGTTTCACCACAGAGGCACCTCTGGCTGGCTGGGTGTAGCAGCCGGGCTTGGAACCAAGTCCAGGCTTGGAACCAAGTCCAGGCTTGTAGGAACTCAGGCTTTACCTCCGGTGAAGGTCCTTAGGCTGGGTGAAGAGGAAAAGGAGCGGATTCTGACGGAGGGTTATAGCCAAACATCCCAATCTTGGTAACAGCTCCATGAGAGTGCTGACCACAGGCTCTGAATCACCTTTTAAACTCGGGGCAGGGGGAGGGAAGGGACAGGTGAGGCACCAACCAGGTGGGAGGGGAGGGGTCCCAGGGGAACAATGACACCGAGACAGGCCAATGACCTTGGCAACGAGGGGCATCCTTGGAGCTTCACCAATCAGCCCATGGCCCTGCTGGCCTGCTGAGATTGATGGGCAGCGCTCAGCAGGAGACAGGGGAAGGGAGAAGGTGTTGCCACACCTGGGAGGGACTGGGATAGCTAAATTCCCTGGATTATCAATTCAATTCCCTACTGAAGGATTTCAGAAAATTCACGGGATTATCGGTTCAATTCCCTACTGAAGGACTTCAGAAAATTCCCTGGATTATCAATTCAATTCCCTACTGAAGGATTTCAGAAAATTCCCTGGATTATCAGTTCAATTCCCTATTGAAGGATTTCAGAAAATTCCCTGGATTATCAGTTCAATTCCCCACTGAAGGATTTCAGAAAATTCCCTGGATTATCAGTTCAATTCCCTACTGAAGGATTTCAGAAAATTCCCTGGATTATCAGTTCAATTCCCTACTAAAGGATTTTAGAAAATTCCCTGGATTATCAGTTCAATTCCCTACTGAAGGATTTTAGAAAATTCCCTGGATTATCAGTTCAATTCCCCACTGAAGGATTTCAGAAAATTCCCTGGATTATCAGTTCAATTCCCTATTGAAGGATTTCAGAAAATTCCCTGGATTATCGGTTCAATTCCCTACTGAAGGATTTCAGAAAATTCCCTGGATTATTGGTTCAGTTCCCCACTGAAGGATTTCAGAAAATTCCCTGGATTACCAGTTCAATTCCCTACTGAAGGATTTCAGAAAATTCCCTGGATTATCAATTCAATTCCCTATGGAAGGATTTCAGAAAATTCCCTGGATTATCAATTCAATTCCCTGTGGAAGGATTTCAGAAAATTCCCTGGATTATTGGTTCAATTCCCTATGGAAGGATTTCAGAAAATTCCCTGGATTTTGTGACACACTGCAACAGCCTGGGACACCAACAGAACCTTTAACCCTCATGCTGGAACCTCCTGAATCATTTCCCACCATTCTTACAGCAGAGGTGGCTCCAGGCTGGCGCAGATCCTGATCTGGCTGCTCAGGGCAGCCAGAAATGGAACTGGGTTCAGTTCCATTTCAACTGAACCCAGCCCAGTTTGGGATCTCAGCCCTTGCTGGGTTCCATCTCAGATTTGGGCATTTCATGACAGAGCACTCCATGTATTTCTGCCTTTGCTGGGAACTGGAAATGGGGAGGGAGAACTTTTCAGATAAAATTTCTCACTGGCAGAGTGTCCCCTGCCATTCCAATTGGGGAAAAAAAAATTGAATGGGCATTTAGGAAAACTCAATGGTAGTGAGAAGAATTTTAAAATAATCTTTAAGTTTTCAAGATTTGTGGGGAGAAAAGAGGGAGATCTTCTACTGTCCAGAACATGGCTTTAGTAGGCATAAAACCACTTCCAGCCCAGTGCCCTTAAACACAGAGCCAGCCAAAAAACACAATTAAATCTATGTTGGTTATGACAGCCAGAGTGATGGCTGGGGAGGGAAAGAAGGAGGAGGAGCAGAGTGTCCATTTTCCCAAGCTAGGTCACATCCATCTGTGCTGCCAGGGGTACATCCATGATTCCCCATGGTCTGGAGTAAGTCAGCAGCAATTTTGGGAATGTTAAAGAGCTGACAGCACCAATGAGGGGGTTCCTTATAGCCCAGCCACCAAAGGAGATGGGTCACTAACCTTGGGATGATTCACTCACAACTAAAAGCTAAAAAAACCACATTTCCTGGGCTGCTGGACACAACCCTAGCAGAGAGCATCATTGCTTCCCCTAATCGTGGCTGCAAAGTCTTTTGTGGCAAGAGGAACCAACGGTGGACCAGGCTGAGGAAGGGCTTCACACACTGCTGGCAAACCCCTTGATTGTCTCTCTGCAGCTCTGAGAGCAGCACAACTGAATTGAAAGCAGAAAAGCTGGAATCAGTTGAAAATTAAGATTTTTTTTTTCTCTTTCCTTGCTCTTGTGGATTGTTCTGGGCTGCTGGACACAGCCCCAGCAGAGAGCATCATTCCTTCCCCTCATCCTGGCTGCAAAACTCTTCTGTGGGGAGGGGAAATAGAGTATTTCACACACTGCTGGCAAACCCTCTGCAGGTGCCCTGATTGTCTCTTTGCAGCTCTGAGAGCAGCACGACTGAATTGAAAACAAAAAAGCTGGAATCAGTTGGAAATGAAGTTTTTTGGGTTTTTTTTTTGTGGGATTCTCCTGGGCTGCTGGACACAGCCCCAGCAGAGAGCATCATTCCTTCCCCACATCCTGGCTGCAAAACTTCTGCAGGGAGAGGAACCAGAGGTGGAAAGGCTGAGGAAAGGCTTCACACTCTGCTGGCAAACCCTCTGCAGGCACCCTGATTGTCTCTCTGCAGCTCTGAGAGCAGCACAGCTGAATTGAGACCGAAAAAGCTGGAATCAGTTGGAAATGAAGTTTTTTCCTCTTTCCTTGCTCTTGTGGGATTGTCCCTCAAAGCCCTGAAGGCTGAGCATGCAGAAGTTGGTCCTGTTTGTCAGAGCAACACCCACTGCTGCAAACTGGGAGAGGGAGAAGAGCTCCAGCCCTGCTTTGGATTAGGAAGAGACAGGAGGAATAAAAAGAGCATCTGACACCAAAATAAAACTGTTTTGGTCACTGCCATCTCTCTTATTCTAAATGAAGCAATTGTGGGCTCCGTTTGTTTTGCATTCATAATTAGCAGACGGAACAGATGGCAAAGGCGTCACTTAAAGCCACACGTCCGACAAAATAACCCAGGCTGCCAGTGCTGCTTCTCACTGGCAACAGGGAATATTTCCCCTCTTCTCCCCACTGAAAAGCATCCCAAAGAGAGGAGCCAGAAGTGTCTGTGTGGAGATTCCCAGCAGAAAGGAGCCCATTGTGTGGGGAGGGTGGGAAGGGAGGCAGCGAATGGAACAGAAAATCGGGATGGAAAGGAGCAGAGCGCTGCCAGCAGCTCAAAGAAATGCTGAGCCCCTCCTGCCTTCAGTGCTGGGCTGCAGGGAGAAGCTGGAAGCTCTGGGTTCCATTTCAAAGCTGGATAGGAGATGTTGTCCATGAAGGTGCTGTGCCACTGCCATACCTGACATCCTCTCCAGACCTGTAGGGAGGATGCACTGCTCTTTCCTGAGTGGAGAATTCGCGGAGAAACTGCTCAGAGCACAGCTGCCCATCCCTGCATGTCCTCAAGGCTGCAGGGCTTGCTGGAAGCTCTGTGTTCTATTTCAAAGCTGGATAGGAGATGTTGTCCATGAAGGTGCAGTGCCACTGCCATACCTGACATCCTCTCCAGATCTCTAGGGAGGATGCACTGCTCTTTCCTGAGAGGAAAACTCACTGGGGAACTGCTCAGAGCACAGCTCCCCATCCCTGGGTGTCCTCAGGGCTGCAGGCAGAGGCTGGGAATCTGGGTTCCATTTCAAAGACAGATGAATATGAGATGTTATCCATGAAGGTGTTGTCCCACCTGGCAATACCTGACTCATCCTCTCCAGACCTGTAGGGAGGATGCACTGCTCTTTCCTGAGTGGAGAATTGACTGAGAAACTGCTCAGAGCACAGCTCCCCATCCCTGGGTGTCCTCAGGGCTGCAGGGCTTGCTGGGAATCTGGGTTCTATTTCAAAGCTGGATAGGAGATGTTGTCCATGAAGGTGCTGTGCCACTGCCATACCTGACATCCTCTCCAGACATGTAGGGAGGATGCACTGCTCTTTCCTGAGTGGAGAATTCACTGAGAAACTGCTCAGAGCACAGCTCCCCATCCCTGGGTGTCCTCAGGGCTGCAGGCAGAGGCTGGGAGCTCTGGGTTCCATTTCAAAGACAGAGGGATGGGAGATGTTGTCCATGAAGATGTTGTGCCATACCTGACTCTTCCTCTCTGGACCTACAGGGAGGATGCACTGCTCTTTCCTGAGTGGAAAACCCACTGGGGAACTGCTCAGAGCACAGCTCCCCATCCCTGGATGTCCTCAAGGCCACGCTGGGCCAGGCCTGGAGCAGCCTGGGATGGTGGAAGGTGTCCTTTTATAGGACAGAAATATTTCTAACAGAATATTCTAATTTCAATAGAATATTCTAAATATTTCTAATAGAATATTCTAATTTCAATAACCTAATAAAATATTTCTAATTTCTATTTCTAGTATTTGTATTTCTAATGTTCCTGATATTTCTATTTTTAAGCTCCCTCCCAAGCCCAGCCATGCTGGGATTTGATGGAAATTCAGCTCTCAGGGCTGGGTTTGGCAGGATGAGGGAGGAGTGGGAGGCAGTGGGAGCAGCTCCTTTCCCTCCCGTGTCTCAGTGTGGTCACCTCAGATGTGGGACAGCCTGCTCTGCTTCCCTCCCTTCCTCCAGGAAATCTGAGCCCCAGCCAGGCTGCAGGAATGTCAGAGTGCTGAATTCCAGCCTGCACTAATGCTGCTCTGCTCTGCATGAATAACCCCGTCCTGGCAGAGGCAGCTCTTACAGCAGGTAGTCCCTTCCTGCTTCCCCCAGGGGCCCTAGGAAGCCTTGGACTGGTGAATTCTTTAATTTCAGTGCTTATTTTTAATGAGATTATAGCTTTGAGGGCTGATTGTCCATTCTAATTGCTGATTTTTAAAGAGGAGCAGGGAGCAGAGCCCAGGTTTCCCCTTTGCCTGGTGAGTGCCAAAGGCAGCACATCAGTGGGCAATTTTCAGTGCACTAAATCCTTTTTTTCCCCACTGAAAATGTGAAAATTCCATCTTTCTTTCCCCACAACTTTAGCAGGAGCTGTGGTGAGTCAGGACAGCTGGGTGTTGAAGGCACTGAGAGCCTGGATGGGCAGCACATCCTTCTCTTTTCCTTGGTCTTTTCCCACTGCTCTGCTTTGATTGTTTTAGAGAATCCCAGCATGGTTTGGGTGGGAAGGGACCTTAAAGCTCATCCTTAAAGCCTGCTGATAACAGCTATTGAATGTCCCTGCATGGCTGATAAGAACTGCAGCATCCCATTGGGAGATGTGAACCCAGAGGGAGGAGCCAAGCATTCCTACCTGGATATAATCTGAGATTCTGGAACACCAGCCAAGCATTCCTACCTGGATGTAATCTGAGATTCTGGAACACCAGCCAAGCATTCCTACCTGGATATAATCTGAGATTCTGGAACACCAGCCAAGCATTCCTGCCTGGATATAATCTGGAGATTCTGGAACACCAGCCAAGCATTCCTACCTGGATAGAATCTGGAGATTCTGGAACACCAGCCAAGCATTCCTACCTGGATAGAATCTGAGATTCTGGAACACCAGCCAAGCATTCCTACCTGGATATAATCTGAGATTCTGGAACACCAGCCAAGCATTCCTACCTGGATAGAATCTGAGATTCTGGAACACCAGCCAAGCATTCCTACCTGGATATAATCTGAGATTCTGGAACACCAGCCAAGCATTCCTACCTGGATAGAATCTGAGATTCTGGAACACCAGCCAAGCATTCCTACCCGGATATAATCTGAGATTCTGGAACACCAGCCAAGCATTCCTACCTGGATATAATCTGAGATTCTGGAACACCAGCCAAGCATTCCTACCTGGATATAATCTGAGATTCTGGAACACCAGCACGGCTTCTCCACTGGATTCCCCAGAGGAGCAGCAGCTGCCTCTTCCCCTGGATCTCCAGAGGCAGATGCACCTTTCTCCAGGATCCCTGCTCCAGCAGAACCACCCCTGACACTGCAGGAGGGCTGAGCCACAATTCCAATGGGGCTGTGCCAGCACCCTGACCCACAGGGTGTCAGGCTGGGTTCTGACTCTGGCAGTGTTGGTTTAGTTACTGCATTGTTTATTTTATCCTTTTATTTTCTTCCCTATTAAAGAACTGTTATTTCCTGCTCCCATATTTTTGCCTGAGAGCTCCCTAATTTAACATTCATAGCAATTGGGACGGGCGGGGAGGGTTCACATTCTCCATTTCAGGGGAGGCTCCTGCCTTCCTTGGCAGACTCCTGGCTTTCCAAACCAAGACAACCCCAAAGGTTTACAAAGGGATTTCCTGGCTGGTTCACCTTTGTGCACAGAGCCCCTGGAACTCTGCAGCTTTTCCTGCTGTGTGGTGTCCTCCTGGATTGTCCCTGGCTGTGCAGCACCTCTCCTGTTCCTGGCATTCATTCCTGCCCAGGGGCAGGGTTCTCACAGTGCCATAAAATTACCTCATTCCTCATCATGAGCTCAGGAGAATGAGGTAACCAAACTCGCCCACAATAAATTCATCCTCATTATCCAACCCCAGTTTGCCCCTTTTTAATAGTTATTAAATTAAGCTTTATCATTATTAATTCAACTTCTCCACGTCCCTGCTCCTGTGTTAATGCATTTATGGCACCTTGAATGACCATCCCCAGGGTCTGAGCTCCAGCTTGAATCCCAAATATCCCACTGGAAAGATTCTGACTTGGGAGGAGATGTCTGCAGCCACTTCCCAGCTCCCAAAAAAAAGGGATGTGCACCAGCACCAAGCTTCTGGAAACTTCCACATCAGAAGTGCCCCAGGTGAGTTTTACCCACAACTTTTCCAAGCTCAGGCAAGTAGGCTGAGCTTAGGAATGGCTGAGCCAGTCACACAGTCTCTGGAAAATCAAGGTTTTTATTGATTTTTGCATCTCTAAGGACACTGGAAAGCCTCAGAACTTTGTATTTCCAATGATTTTGACAATAAGACTCTGATATTGCTCAGGGCTTACAAAATATAGATTAAAAAGCACCCTGATCTCAACATTAAGACTTATTTTTCTGATAACAATTTGAAGTTCCTTTGGCTTTCTTTCATCCTCTTCCTATAAATTCCTGCCCAAATTTCTCAGGAGGGCAGAACTGAAGTCCCTTCAAATGCACCAATAAATAAAATAATAATTAATAGGTGACTCAGATAAAGGCTTTCCATCTCAGGGCAGAGGAAAGTATTAGCTAATTAATCATCAAGTTGGCATTACCTTATCTTTTGGCACCTCCAAGAAAATGTAAATCTGAAACGAGCTGGGGGTGGTGGTGTGTGGAAACAAAGGAATAAGAAGCCAACAATAGTTTTGGAAATGGATGACAAAATCCAAACGTTCTGCCTGACTGCTGCTAAATTAAGCTCTGTGTTATCAGAGCAAAGATTAGGAAAAGAGAGATTTTCCTCTGAACCTCAAGTCACACTTTGGAGCTGCTCGGGACACGACAGCAGGAGTGGAGACAAGAGGATTCACTCACCCTGAAAAGGAGTGGAAATGCAAAAGGATCTGCTCAGTTCTTGGTTCCCCCCAAACGCGGCTCTGTGGAGGGAAAGAAGAAAGAAGGGGTTAATTAATTGTGTAGGAGATGGAGAAGTGATACCCTCCCTGCCTCCCATGCCAGGCTCCAGCCAACCCACCTCTGCCTTCAGCCCTTTTTGCCCTTTTTGCCCAAAATTCCCTTTCCCCTCACTTTTAAGTGGAAAGGGCTGCAGTGAGATCCTGCCAAACACTTTTCTGTTGTAAAGCAAGGAAGAAAATTTATTTTCCCACCTTCATCTGAGGCTCCCAGCTGCTGACCAGAGATGGAAGATCATCAGCTGGAGATTTGTTTGCTCCAATTGATTTTTTTGGAGCAAAACTTCCCCTTTCAGGGAGAGGCCATCTCCACAAGCACAGCCCAGCCCTCGATGGATTCACCAATTAAAGCTTTGTCAAACTCTGCTCGATGGATTCACCAATTAAAACTTTGCAAACTCGGCTCGAAATTAATCCCTCCCATCCCAGGCTCCATCCAACCCACCTCTGCCTTCAGCCCTTTTTGCCCAAAATTCCCTTTCCCCCACCTTTAAGTGGAAAGGGCTGCAGTGAGATCCTGCCTTGAGCCAAACGCTTTTCTGGGAATTATTTCAGTGTAAAACAAGGAGGAAAATTTATTTTCCCACCTTCATCTGAGGCTCCCAGCTGCTGACCAGAGATGGAAGATCATCAGCTGGAGATTTGTTTGCTCCAATTGATTTTTTTGGAGCTTTTTTTTGAGCAAAACTTCCCCTTTCAGGGAGAGGCCATCTCCACAAGCACAGCCCAGCCCTCGATGGATTCACCAATTAAAACTTTGTCAAACTCTGCTCGAATTTAAACCATCCCAGCTGGCACTTTTACCCCAAATTCAGACTGAGGGAAGTGATTCCACACGTTCCTTCCTCAACTCCAATTCATAAAGATTCAGCTCAGCCCCACGACAAACGTTTTGGGTGTTTATGGGATCAAAGGAGCTGCATTCCTTCCTGCCCCGCACAGATCCCTTCCCTGCTGCTGGAGGAGGCAGTGCCATGGATGGGCACGTTGCTCCTCCAAAAAAAGCCATTTTATTCCAAAAGAACTGGGAAGAAGGGAAGGTAGAAAAGATCCCTCCAAGTATTTTTGTCTTTAATTCAACATATCCTGACCTCCAACAACCTCCCAGGTGACATCCAAGTCTATAAAGCAGAAGGGGTGAAGGCACCTGGCAGAAATCAGGATATTCCACAAATCCAGCTTCAATTGGAGCTGGAATTGTGGGATCGATTTAATTCTAATCAATGAGTCAAAAAGCTGATTTATTCCCAGTCAATGCTCAGGCACAGCACAGAGCCCACAGAACCTCTGCAATCCATCCAAATCAAAACTTCTTCCTCCCTTTCTTCCCTTCTGTTTTCTTTTTGCCCCCAAAATGAAGGGAAATCCAACAATTCAGCTTGTTCTGATCAAATGCACAAAAAGCCACCAGGACCTGGCTTCAGCTGCATCAAAGTCCAGCAGAGGCTGCATTTCATCCCCCAGTTCATCCACCCACAAAGATTTACAATACAGCAAAGGGAAGCAAAACATTTTTGGATCCCTACAAAAAAGAAGATGCGCCTTTGGGTGTTGCAGGAATTTTTTTCCCATTAATTTCAAGAATGAAGTCAAGATTTTTTTTTTTCCTTTTTTTTTTTTTTCTTTTTTTTTTGGTGAACAGTGGCTGGTTATTTGACGAGTGAAGCATTAGATTTGCGAGTTGTTCTGCAAGCCAAAACACGCTCCCTTTTCATTCATAACACCGAGCTGCTCGGCGTTAAACAGCCGATTATCATGAATGAAGTGGGTGTAACTTCCTTGAAATCCTCCAAAGACCTGTCAAAGCACAGCTACCGCAGCTCGCTTTTCTCCTTGAAGCACACACATCATTGCTTTAATTGTTCCCCTATCCCCCAAATGTGCTCCGTTCAAAGTGAGAGGGTTTTTTTTTTATTTATTTTATTTTATTTTAAATTTTTTTTGGAGGAGAAAAAGGGGAAGGGTGGGGAAGGATGCCTCGGGATAAGAGAGGGAAAGTGGGGCTGTGTGTCCGCCGTCGAATTTTGATTTTTTTTTCTTGTGGGGATCTAAATTAAGCTTCATCCGTTTAAAAGTGTGGCAGACAAAACCTTACAAATCAAAGCCCTGGCCTGTTTTGCATGGATAATCAAGAGCCTCTGGCTCTTTTTTTTCTAAGAGGAATCGTTTAACCCTAAAGAGAAGAGGATTCATGGTTAAAGTGCTGGCCAAGCACTTCGAAAATTTAAATTTGACTCCAGGTCTGCCATTCACCACCTCCTTCCCAAGCTTTTTTTGCCCCAGTGTTGCCACTTTGATATTTGCGGATTGGGATGGTCTTTGAGCCAAGAGGCTGAAAAGCTGCACTGATAAACACACGTTAAATTGAGATTTAATTACAGATCTTTCCAAGGATGAGCGTTATCCCAAAGAAAGACCTGCAGCACCTCAGCCATTCCTCTTATTATCCCCACATTCCTCTTATTTTTCTTTAGGACACCAATCTCGGCCAGCATAAATTGGGATCTCACCACTGACCCACCAAATATTTCACCCTCTTGCCTAAACCCTGTTACAGCCTGGAAAGCTCCAGAAAAGCCACTAAAACAACCCCAAACCCACAAGGACTGACACCCTTAACAAGGTTCAGTCTCAGGAAACACTGGGGAAAGTGGCACCAGGGAAAATGATTAAAATTTTCATATTTCAGCCCAGACTCTCAGCTAAATGTCATTATCTCGCCCACAACCAAAACATCAACGACAAATCTTGATTGGTGCTTTCACGACAGCAGCTTTTGCACATCCCTTAACAGCTCTAACACTGACAAAGGCTGGTGCTTGGGGGGAGAAAAACATAAATATTTGTCCAGCATTTTGGAAAACTCCAAACTTGTAATGCAAACTTGCAATGAGAGACAGGAGCTTCCCACCTGCCCCTGATTTTTATCCCAAAGGGGTGATGCCCACCCGGGAGCACCCACCTTTGACTGGACACTGGATCCCACTGAAAATCCCAGTGAAAAAACTGCATCCTCCACCTGCTCCACCCTATAAAAATCCACATTTCTCCCTTACAAATGGAAATCCCAACTCCCGAGGGATTTCCCTGCTCCCATGGAAGCCAGGGGGAATTTTGACGCTGGTTTTAAAGGCAGTGCGAGCACAAGCAGATCTGTCAGGTTGCATTTTCCTTCTCCTGGCTGTCATGGGCACAAAGATTCACTCCTGGTTCTCTTTACTGCCATGCAGTGCTGCATGCAGCTGCATTGCTGTGAAATGCATCACTCCCTCTGACTCAGCCTGCAAAGGACACGTTTGTAAACTGACCCACCATTGACAAAATCCTCTCTTTCTTCACTTGGAGGAGGCGAGATGAGGCAAAGGTTCCTCGTCTGATTCATTTCCTGGGGAAATTTTTACTGCCTGCATCTTTTTTCAGTCCTTATTCAGCCAGCGAGTAGTGAAGTGATTAATACAAAATCCATGCTTGACACAGAGTGGAAGGATTCATTCAAATTCTTTTAAAATCAGCTCTTAATTAATTGCTTAGAAAAACAACCCATTGCCAAAAATGTGGGGGGTTGGTTTTCCTGCTTTTTTTTTTGCTTTTGCTTTCTTTTTTTTTTTTTTTGCTTTTTTTCCCCAATTGAGAAAGCTTTTTCAGTTGAGAAACTAATTACAGGCACACAGCAAAATGCATGAAGGACAAAACCTGGCACCTTTTTGATATTCAGCCCCTCGGAAGGAAGAAATAGGAACCTGCACAGAGCTCCAGGGCAGCTCCAGCTCTGCTGCTTCTTTCACTTCCATCCAGCCCTGCTCCTTTCTCCCAGCCCTGCAGGAATCCTGCGAGGATCAGGAAATTCAAACTGCCAGAAATAAAAGCTAAAGGCAAAGAGAGCCCTGTGGAAAGTGCTGTAAGTCTCTGGACAATTTCTATCTCCCTGATTATTCATACCAAGGCAGTACTAACCAAGTCCAGATCGGGATGGGCTTGGGAACAATCCCTGGGGCTTGCAAGGCTCTGCAGGGCTTGGCACTCGGGACCAGCCTGATTTCTCCATGCTGCCAGGGAGGGCAAGCTCAGCCCACAGGATTCAGGAGGAGAACGAGCCTGTCCTCTCCCTTCATTTCTCCTCCCTGTCTCCCTCCCTCTCTCCACATTCTTCTCCTCTCGCCTTTTCCACGGCGAGCACTGAATGATGGGATTTTTGACATCAGAGGAAAGTCATCCCTTCTCCACTCCCCCAGCTCCTGCCCGTTTCCTCCTCAGCCACTCTGCTCCTTCGCGAGCTCCATCCCCACTCGGGGATCAGCTGATCCCACCACGGCAGCATCCAAGGGCGTCCCCGAGCATCCCAAACCCTGCCCCAAGCACACCAGCCCCATCCACTCTCCCTGGCAGCATTTAGAGCTGGCTCTGGCTGCTCCAGAGCTGGCAGAGCTGTAGCAAAATCATTGTTTGGGCAAGGTAAGTCATTGTCTACTCGAACCCAGGGTCCGAGGAGTCTTTTACTCAGGGATCAGCTGATCCCACCAGGGCAGCATCCCCGAGCATCCCAAATCCTGCCCCAAAAGCACACCAGCCCCATCCACTCTCCCTGGCAGCCTTTAGAGCTCGCTCTGGCTGCTCCAGAGCTGGCAGAGCTGTAGCAAAATCATTGTTTGGGCAAGGTAAGTAATTGTCTACTCGAACTCAGGGTCCGAGGACTTTTTTACTCAGGGATCAGCTGATCCCACCACAGCAGCATCCCCGAGCATCCCAAACCCTGCCCCAGGATTCCCAGCCCGATCCACTCTTCCTGGCAGCCTTAAGAGCTCACTCTGGCTGCTCCAGAGCTGTAGCAAAATCATTGTTTGGGCAAGGTAAATCATTGTTTACTCGGACTCAGGGTCCGAGGAGTTTCTTACTCAGGGATCAGCTGATCCCACCAGGGCAGCATCCCTGAGCATCCCTGAGCATCCCAAACCCTGCCCCAGCCTGTTCCACTCTCCCTGGCAGCCTTGAGAGCTGGCTCTGGCTGCTCCAGAGCTAGCAGAGCTGTAGCAAAGTCATTGTTTGGGCAAGGTAAAGCGACCTCTGTTTACTCGGACTCAGGGATCAGCTGATCCCTCCACGGCAGCATCCCCGAGCATCCCAAACCCTGCCCCAAGCACACCAGCCTGTTCCACTCTCCCTGGCAGCCTTTAGAGCTGGCTCTGGCTGCTCCAGAGCTGGCAGAGCTGGAGCAAAATCATTGTTTGGGCAAGGTAAGTCATTGTCTACTCGAACTCAGGGTCCGAGGAGTCTTTTACTCAGGGATCAGCTGATCCCACCACGGCAGCATCCCCGAGCATCCCAAACCCTGCCCCAGGATCCCCAGCCCAATCCACTCTCCCTGGCAGCCTTTAGAGCTCACTCTGGCTGCTCCAGAGCTGTAGCAAAATCATTGTTTGGGCAAGGTAAATCATTGTTTACTCGGACTCAGGATCCGAGGAGTTTTTTACTCAGGAATCAGCTGATCCCACCATGGCAGCATCCCTGAGCATCCCAAACCCTGCCCCAGCCTGCTCCACTCTCCCTGGCAGCCTTTAGAGCTCGCTCTGGCTGCTCCCACTATAGCAAAGTCATTGTTCAGGCAGGGTTAAGTGACCTCTGTTCACTCAGACTCAGGGTCCGAGGACTATTTTACTCAGCTGATCCCACCATGGCAGCATCCCCGAGCATCCCAAACCCTGCCCCAAGCACACCAGCCTGTTCCACTCTCCCTGGCAGCCTTTAGAGCTGGCTCTGGCTGCTCCAGAGCTGGCAGAGCTGTAGCAAAGTCATTGTTTGGGCAAGGTAAAGCGACCTCTGTTTACTCGGACAGCTCAGCCGCCCGCAGGGAACAACTGGGCTGGAGAGAAGCGAAAATGCGGCTGGGAAAGCTCCGCGCTCGCTGCCACAATGAGCTGAATGTTCGGGCAGTTCATGCCCTCTCTCCTGCAGTTTCTCCAGCCCTTTGATTTATTATCTGCAGCCAGACAGCCAATGACCCCATCCCGCTGCAGCGAGCCAAGGACAGATGAGAGACTTGTTCAGCTCAGCGCATTTTCTGATCCCGGCAAATACCCCGTTAATTATCATAAGCTGCCAGGCACCTGCCATAAGTTGTTTATTAAAGAATAGCATTATCCAAATCGGGATTTTTTTTTTTTTCAAACCACACATTTCCTCCTCCAGTAGCACCAGTGAATTCCAGCTGGTTGGATTTATTGGATTCCAGCTGGACCCACGTTGGGGTGCAGGAATCAGAGAGTATTTCGACCCTTATTAGCATAAGAGAATTGATAGACAAAAATGCCTTGGCAAAAGGAAAGGGAACTTTGAAAATTAGACCTGGATTGCAAGAAGATTCAATCAAACAGGTTTACCAGAAAAAGAAAATCCCATTCGTCGCAGGCATCTTTTAGGAAAAATCCTTTCCTTAGGATTTTTCCTCCTGAGAAGCTGAGAGGCCTCAGGAACAAAATGTAAGCAATGGTTATCTGCTGCTGTGGGATGCAACAGGTGCATCTGGGATTGGTCTCATGTGGTTGTTTCTAATGAATGGCCAATCACAGCCCAGCTGGCTCGGACTGTCTGAGACTTAGGAGCTTTTGTTATCATTCCTTTTTCTATTCTTAGCCAGCCTTGTGATGAAATCCTTTCTTCTATTCTTTTAGTATAGTTTTAATGTAATATATATCATAAAATAATAAATCAAGCCTTCTGAAACATGGAGTCAGATCCTCATCTCTTCCCTCATCCTCGGACCCCTGTGAACACGGTCACACCCATTAAACTCTGCAAGCAAGAGGTGCTGTTATCTGCATAAGTTTGTGTGTGTGATTTTAAGCTAATCATTGTAGTGCACATTACTAGTCTCCTGAAACAGTACACAAGCGGTTTTATCCTACAATAAAATCGGGTTCCGATCACCGGCTCAGTCTCCCCTTCTCTCTCCATCCCACAGAGCCGGGGAAGGGCGAGCGGGGCTCGGGGCGGCCGCGGTGACTCAGGAGCGGCTCTGAGTCAGTCCCGGCGCTGCCCCGGCTTCCTCCGGCCTCCGGGGGGGCGGAGGTCGGAATTTCCTGCTGGCCCTTGGCCCTGTAAATCACCGCGTCCTGTTGAGCAGCGCTGCCGGGAGGGAGGTCAGCGAGTGGGAGAGACGGGGCCGCTGCCCGCTCCACCTGCTCGGCAGGGGCAGGGGTGGGAACGCAGCGCCCCGAGGCTTCTTGCTGCACACGGAATTCAGAAATTCATAATTCAGTGTGCCCTGAGACCTTCAGATCCCTGACAACCTCGCTGGAACCCCACAGTGACCATCCAGCAACCCACGGACCCAAATCTCCTCATACATGGATGGCACTGACACAGCCCCAGGTGATTTCTCTGCCTCCCTTCCCCGTGAATGAGAAGCCCTGGCATCAATTACCCCCATGGATTTGGAGGTGAAAGCCAAAACGTTGGGTGGAGATCCTAGGAAATATCCAACCCTGTGAAAGTCTTCCCAATTAAACTTCATTTCGTGTGGCTGGAAAGATTTCGCTGTCCCAAAGAACTCAGATATAATTCAGTAATTCATAATTCAGTGTTCCCTGAGACCTTCAGATTCCTGACAACATCATTGGAACCACACAGTGACCATCCAGCAACCCACGGACCCAAATCTCATACATGGACAACACTGACACAGCCCCAGGTGATTTCTCTGCACAATGAGAGAAATTCTTCTCCCACAAACGAGAAGAGAAGCCCTAAAACCAGCATGGCATCAATTACCCCCATGGATTTGAAGGTGAAAACCAAAATGTTGGGTGGAAATCCTGGGATAAATCCAACCCTGTGAAAGTCTTCCCAACTAAATTTAATTTCAGATGTGGCTGGAAAGAGTTCACTGTCCCAAAGGCCTCATGGATGATCTGTGCCACCATCACCCTGAGAAAAGCCCATGGGTAACTGAGGCAGTGGACCATGGATGATCAGGAAGGGAATGAAGCTTTTTAGCTGTGTGAAGAGCACCTTCCAGAGCAGACCCAACTGGCCAAAATCGCTGTTTGATTCAGGAAACTGAATGGTGGGAAGGAAAAGAAGGATGCTGATGGCACCCAGCAGAATTCCTGGCCATCCCCCAGGGCTGCTGACACAGGACCGAGTTTTTCTTACGCCAAAAGCACGTCCAGGAGGGAAAATGAGCTCAGCCCACCTTGGCAGTTGTTCCTTCAGACTCCACTCAAAGCTGACAGACAGATTTACTCCCAGGCTCACCTGGTACCTGCCCATGTTGTACAGCTGTGGTCACTCCACTCAAAAACTCTTAAATATTACACAGTGACAAAGAATCTCGCACAGCAACACACCAACCCCTACCACAACGGGGTTATAATCCCTTGCCAACAAGTAGGGAGGGCTTTTAAACCTTTATTTCCAGTCCTGCACCTTTACAGTGCTTTCATTTCATCCCTTCTAGCTGAGCTTGATTTAATTATTGCAAGGAAAGTGGTTCCAATTTCCTGCCAACGGAGACACAGAGATCCCCAGCTGACACCATAAATGTTGGTGTCAGCATTTATGACACCAACACTGCCTGGGGAGTTTGTGGATGGTCAGACCGGAATGGATTTTGGCACATCCTAAAAATATTCTGGTTTTTGAGAGAGATCAGTTGGCTCCTATCAGACTTTCACATCTTATCTGGGAGACGATGGCTCTTGGAACATCTTTTGGGGCATATCATTATCTAAGGGCATCAAAGACTTGTACAAAAAAATAATTCCATGAGAACCACAGGGAGATCAAACCTAAGTAGGCTTTGACCAAAACCAAGACACTCATTTTTTTATCAGCCAGAGTCAATTCCCCCCTGCAGGAGCTCCTGATATCCGTCAGCTGATGTCTGGCTGATAAAAAATGAGTGTCAGGGTGGATTCTCACCACTCAACATTTCAAAACCAAGGCTGGGTATTTTTCATGCAGACAGGGAAGAATTTTGGCCAGCAGCGCCCAGAGGCTCAGAGCAGCCTGTGCTGAGGATCCTGCCTGGCTCCAGCACCTCCCCAGCGCTCACCTCCAGCAGCACTTGTTGTTCACAGCCAGCCTGTTTCCCCACGGATGACCAGAGCTGACCCTGCTTAGATTACCAAAGTTAAAGGGTCCAGAAGTGAGGAAAACAGGAAATCCAAACAGTGAAAATCTCAGCAATAACGTTTCCTAACAAAGACCTTCAGATCTCGTTCGGGGCCAGCAGCTGTCTTGGTGACGTCCAGAAAGGGCCATGTCCAGCCTGGTCCTTCTGCCATTTATTTTTACCCTGTTTATTTTTCTATACTGTGACATTTTCATCCTTTTTTTTAAAGGCCTGGTCATAAATGAGGGTGCTAATCCAGACCTGAGGAAACAGACACAAATGAACGCACCCCATGTGCTTCCATGACATGGAATTTTCCCTACAGAACATCAAGCCTGTGCACCATTTAAATCCCCTTTTGGGGCCACAAAATTGGGATTGAATCCTGCAGGGATCTGAAAGGAGATGATGCACAGCTTAATTTATTCTACCATAACCTCTGGGGCTGCAAAGTAACTCCAAACATGATCCTGGTAAGGAATGATGAGCTTCGTTTTGAAGAAAAATATCATGTTTGTTTGTTTTGGTGCTTCTGCATGTTAGACCTCACCCAAATCTCCTGAGCAAATATCCTGTACAGGTTTGCCTGTGATGCTGCTGTGGGCCAAGCCTGTGGGTGGCATGAACTGGCATCACTCCTGTGCCACTGGGTCATCAGTGAAGACCTTGTCCTGTTGTGGGACAGGAGCCTGTTATGGAATTAAAGGAGCTTGGAGAGGCATCCTTAAGGCCTGGTTGTTTTTCGTTCACATTTTAAATTTCACCGCGGGTGGTTTTGGGGGTGAAATCGGCCTTTTGCTCCCCGGCAGGGCAGGTTTTTGCCATTACACTGCCATCTAGTGCTGCGAGCTCGCAAGGGAAAAGAGCCCCGGCCTGGAGGGGCCGCCACCAGCAAGAGCCAAGCTCGGGGTCCAGGAGTAAATTAAATCCAATTAAATAAACCGAACCACCAAGTGCACAGCCGCTGGTGGCCCTCAAGCATGGCAAAACAACAAAACACTTCCAAGAGAGGGAATTGCATAGAAGCTCATCCATTACCCAGCTGTTCTCCATGGTGGGCGATGCTCAGGATGGGCAAGTTTGAAACTGGAACTCTCCAAATCCAGCTGCTCACCTGGTACCAGGTGCTACTGCTGCCACCAAGCCAGAGTTTTTTTCATGAGAAGAAAAAACTTCTCCTCACTTCTTCATGCAAAGCCCTGAATGCCTCCAGCCATGTCTTTCCCAGCTTTCCTGGATCTCTTCCTCATCCCAACTCCCTCCTGCCTTCAGCTCAGTTGTATCACAACATCTGGGCCAAATTTATTCACTTTGTAATTGATTTCAGTGGTTTCCACCATGGGCTTTTTTGGAGTCCCTCTCCACAGCCATTGCTGTGATCAGCATCCAAAAAGGATTTTCTAAGCCAGCACGTCACAGTACTCACAGAAACCCTCGCCACACTCAAGGACTGGGCAGCAAAGCTCTAACTCAACATCCGAACACTCACCAAGTGACCTTTAGGAGTTAAAAACCCCAGCCCTGAGGTTTTACTCATGCAGAGGATATTTGTCCTCTGTGGAATGCGTGTCAGAGGGCGTGAAAGTGAGAGTGTCTTGAGGTTAGCGATTGTTCAGCCTCATAGTGGATGAATCATATGATAACACCACAGCAACATCCTGCAGGATCGTCAGGAGCCTCTACTCCTCTATTTCTGGCACCGTGTCCCTGCTCTGCCTCATGAGCAAACGTTATTTGTGCTCTGCTACGGAAACCCCAAACCAAACACTGCTGGAGGCTCCTCCTGCAGGCCCAGCCAAAATCCCCAGGGCTCGCTGAGCCTGCAGACCCCCAGGTGGGTGATGGGGGCTGTCCACAGGGCTGAGATAGATGGATGAGGGGCACCTGAGCTGCTCTGCACGTGTGAGGAGCAATATTTGTGTTGCCTTGGCCACACTGAGCTCAGTGGTGAGGGCACAGCTCGAGTGCTGTGCCCAGCTCTGGGCCCTGAGCTTGGGAAGGACCTTGGGACACTGAGCACATCCAGAGGGGCTGGGAACACAAACCCTGAGAGGAACCCCTGAGGGAGCTGGGGGTGCTCAGCCTGGAGAAAAGGAGACTCAGGGCTGCCCCCATCACTCTCTGCAGCTCCTGAAAGGTGCCTGTGCTCAGCTGGGGCTGGGCTCTGTCTCCAGCAGCACTGACACAACCAGAGCACACAGCCTCCAGCTGCACCAAGGGAAATACAGGTTGGACAGCAGGAAAAGGTTTTACAGAAAGGTGATAAAGTTCTGGAATGTTCTGCCCGGGGAGGTGGTGGAGTCCCCATCCCTGGGTGTGTTTAACAAAGCCTGGATGTGGCACTGGGTGCCAGGGTTGAGCTGAGGTGTTGGGGCTGGGTTGGACTCAATGATCTTGAAGCTCATTCTGTGATTCTGTGAATTCTGTGAATTCTGGGACAAGGCTTGGGAGGCACTGGGTGCTGAGGGAACGAGCTTAGCAGTGCAGGTCAGGTTTATCTTTGCCTGTTCTCCTTCTGGATGACCACAAGAAAATAATTTTGCCTTTTCTCCCTCATTTTTGCCTCTCCAGACCCACAATCCATGGCTCTGCTGCTCCAGGAGCACACTCAGCTTCCTTTGCCAACCTCAACACAAACTGAAAATCTTTAAGGTTTTTTCCAGCCCAAACCACTCCACGATTCCACCTGTGGGAAGCCAAACACGGCACGGCACAAAATTTTGGGATTGCAGGAAAACCACCAAGGATCTGCAGCATGAAAATCCAGCTGGGATCCCAGGCTGGAAGTCCAAGCACACATTTCTACCCCCTCAACACCCCAGGTGGGGCTCCAGGGGCACAGACAGGAGAACTGGCTGCTCTGGGGTGCAGATCCAGCTGCTCCATGCGTCCCTTCCTTGGGAAAGGTTTGTTGGAGGAACTTTTGGAATATCCACTCTTAGGGCAGAGGCCCTTCCCGAGGCGATGGCAGGATGTTGGCCTCTGGTTTGGGACTCTGCTTCCAAAACATCAACAAATGGAGCTCATATTTCAACCATAATCCCACAAGATTCCAGGGAACCGTAGTGGGAAAAAATCAGGATTTTTGTGGGGAATAACACCAGGAAAAACCTTTAAATCCTGTAAAACTCCATTCAAAAACTTCCAAACAAATGTTTTATTCCCCATTAGAAATTACTTTTTTGCTTTTTACGTCATGTTTTGACTATAGCTTTACTCTTATTTTTTCATATAGGGAAGAAAATTCCAATGTCGATGCAGAACCCTTTAAATCCATCCCTAGTGAATGCACGTTGCCTTTTAAAAATCGTCAGTATTCTGATGAAATGGCAAATTCTGATCAAATGGTTTTTTTTAGGAAGAAAAGAGCAAAGCCTTCCTTCAGAGAAAGTCTGGGCTTGTTTCTGAAAATAACTAAATTTGAAATATTTTGCAAGAATTATCTTTTCTTTAACTCTAAAACCAACAAATTTCTCAAACACCACTAAATGGTGGTGTTTTTACACCATTTCTATTTTTCCACCTCCACTGCAAACATCTGCAGGGTTTCAAGCACTACTTGCAGTAGGAATTTCCAGGATATTCCCACTAATAAGAAGGAGATTTTTAAAACAATCTAGGGAATTAGCCACACATCTTCCATTAAAACTAAAGCACCCTTGACTGCTTTACAATCTCAGGAGATTAATTTGAAGAAAGTCTATTTAAAATGAGTGTAAAAGTGGGCCAGGATTAAAATGTGGGAGCTGAATCCCTTCTCAGTGCTGAGGGATTGGATGGGAATTTCCACACGTGCAGCACCCAAAAGGCGCTGCTCTGGATTCTGAGCAGAATTAAAACTATTACATTTTAATTGAAATCATTTAATTCCATATCAAAACAAACACTGAAACCAAAACCAACTTTAAAAAATCAGTTTTAAGTCAAACAAGCCAGTGAGGACGTCAGCAAGGGAAAGCACAGACGCTTTATGAGGTCATGTTTACTATTTTGGCTTGGAATATTTGGATTATTTGGTCCCATTTTTCTGCTTTCGAATCCCAGACCTTAACCTGGCTCTGACACAACCCCAAAATCCTGCACAGCCCCAAAATCTGACACCACCACCCCCCTGCTGCAGGCCCAGCCAGGCTGAGCATTCCTTGCTCTGAAACGAAGGAAAAAAAAATCCTGTCAAATTCAAAAAATATCTCCAGTGCTGCCTCCTCCTCATTTCCTGACTGCAGGCAGAGCGGAAATAGCTACATTTCCTGAGCAGGGCTGTTCTCCAGGGAATGGCAGCCTGTCTGTCTGTCTGTCTGTCTGTCTGCAGCAGCAGGGGCTGGGCTCAGGAGAATCCCTGGATTTCCAGCAGGAGCCGGGATAAGGGCACTGGGGTGCAGGGGACACCTAGGGTGCTGAGGAGGGAGATGGGAGTATGGAAATGTGTTTAAAAGGGGAAAATAGGGAAAAAAGGGGGAGACAGAGGAGAGTTCTCACCAGCCCGCTCTGTGTGCAGGGAAGGCAGATGGAACTGAACTTTGTGGTGCCCCAGGTTTTGTCTGGGTTCTGGGTAGCCTTGGGCTGTATTCCAGATAAAGGGAATCTGCTTGGTCCTGATCCCTTTGAAAGGTGGGGTTTCTATGTCCTTATTCCATATTCTGTATTTAGGGAATCTGTTTGGTCCCTATTCCTTTGAAAGGGATGTTCTATATCCTTATTCTACATCCCTATTCTACATCCCTATTCTACATTTTATATCCTTATTCTATATTCTATATCCTTATTCTATATTCCCTGTATTTTGGGAATCTGTTTGGTCCCAATTCCTTTGAAAGGGATGTTTGTATATCCTTATTTTAGATCCCTATTCTATATTTTATATCCTTATTCTATATCCTTATTCCATATTGTGTATTTAGGGAAGCTACTTGGTCCCAATTCCTTTCAAAAGGGTATTTCTATATCCTTATTCTACATCCTTATTCCATATTCTCTATTTAGGGAATCTATTTGGTCCCTATTCCTTTGAAAGGGGTGGTCCCATATCCTTATTCTATATCCCTATTCTATATTTTATATCCTTATTCTATATTCTGTATTTTTATTCCATATTCTGTATTTAGGGAATCTGGTCTCTATTCCTTTGAAAGGGGTGTTCCTATATCCTTATTCTACGTCCCTATTCTATATTTTATATCCTTATTCTATATTCTATATTCTTATTCCATATTCTCTATTTAAGGAATCTATTTGGTCCCTATTTCTTTGAAAGGGGTGCTCCTATATCCTTATTCTATATCCCTATTCTATATCCTTATTCCATATTCTGTGTTTATGGAATCTGGTCTCCATTCCTTTGAAAGGGATGTTCCTAGATCCTTATTCTATGTCCCCATTCTATATTTTATATCCTATATCCTTATTCTATGTTCCCTGTATTTAGGGAAACTATTTGGTCCCAATTCCTTTGAAAAGGGTGTTTCTGTATCCTTAATCTATATCCCTATTCTGTATCCTTATTCCATATTCTGTATTTAGGGAATTCTGGCCCCAATTCCTTTCAAAGGGGTGTTCCTAAATTCTTATTCCACACCCCTATTCTGTAGTTTATATCCTTATTCTACATCCCTATGCTATATCCTTATTCTATATTCCCTGAATTTAGGGAATCTCTTTGGTCCCAATTCCTTTCAAAGGGGTATTTCTATATCCTTATTTTATATTCCCTGTATTTCAGGAATCCATTTGGTGCCAATTCCTCTGAATGGGGTGTTCCTATGCCCTTATTTTAAATCTTTATCCCATATTCTGTACATAGGGAATCCATTTGATCCCAACTCCTCTGAATGGGCTGTTCAAATATCCTCATTCTATATCCTTTGTCTATATTCTTTATATAGGAAATCTTTCTGGTCCCAGTTCTGAAGGGAGTATTGGTATATTCTATATATTCATTCCATATTCTGAATATTCCATATCTGGATAAAGGTATATTCTATATATTCATTCCATATTCTGGATATTCCATATCTGGATAAAGGTATATTCTATATATTTATTCCATATTCTGGATATTCCATATCTGCATATATGTATATTCTATATATTTATTCCATATCCTGCATATATATATATATATATTATATACATCTAAATGGATATCCATGTGGGCCCTAGATTTTCCATTTTCAACTCTGTGTTTCAGTGCTTTAAATCCTAAATAAAGAGATTTAGGCAGCTCTGGGAGGAAATCAACCAACCCTAAAGCAGAGGAAACGATGGACACTACCAGTCTCAACTTGAAATTAGGCAAGAAAAATCTCATTCATAAAGGCAGTCTGAGGAAAAAGAATTAAAAAATTACAGGTAAAGGGCCTAACTGCTATTCTAATTAACAAATAATCTCCAAAAATGTGACCTGAGGTCACCCCATGGCTCTGCCTGCTGGGAAGCTGCCTTGGACTCGACCCCTGCATCATCTCCCAGAGAGGATCCAGCTGATAAAAGTGATGAAAATAAAGTTGACTTGCTGAAAACATCACCTCAACCTGACCAGGATCAAACCCAATCAATCTGCTGAGCTGCCCCATTTGTCACCCACAAAACATCTTTTCTTTGGTAATTATCAATCACCCTTCTGCAGAAAGGTTCCTCCAATTTTTTTGAACCACTCAATCCTTGGAGAGACAGATGCATTTTAATGATTTAGATTATTAACCTAAAGGTTGATCCAGACTGGGAGGAACAGAATAATTTGTTTAATCATTATTATTATTTATAATTATTTAACATAGGGGAGAAAAATATCACCTTAAATGTCATCGTGATGCTTTTTTAATTGCCTCGGATGAAATTCAGAATAATCATTACTCCGTAAATGTATACAGATCTAATTTTAAATACCCCAAGATGCTGGATATTTCTCTGGAAAATGCAGAGGATGCATATTCATTGCTGGATGGGGAATTGCAAAACCAGAAAAGAATTGATCAACCAGTTATTGAAAATTAATTCTTTTCCCAATTCACAGCTGGGCTGTTATTTGACGTGAGGCAGAAGAAGAAGCTGAGCCAGGTAATTTTTCTTCTTTCCCTCATTCCAGAACTTTGGGACGTGCCCATTAGGAGGGGGGATGATTTATGGATGCCTAAAAACGATGCTTTAATTTGGAATATTTGTAATGTGGAGTGATCTGCACTAAGGATGGTCACCCTGAGGGATGCCCAGCACAAGGACGACTCCCATGTGGGGGGAATATCAGAGCCCAGCCCCACATGGGGTGTGTAAAACCACAGGAAATACACAAAAATCAGTAATTTTAAAGGAATTGTTGCTGCTTTAGTCTTTGTTGGGTTTTTTTGGGGGGTTCATGCAGCTTCTTTTTGGAGATGAACAGCATAAACAAATAAGTTTTGGGATGGAATAAGGTGCCCAGAGCACTGTGGCTGCCCAGGTTTCCAACACCCTTGGACTTCCAACCCTGCATTTCTCCCTGCTCACAGTGGATTTTCCAAAGCCCTTGGACTTCTAAGCAGGTAATCCTGCATTTTTCCTGCTCACATTTGATTTTGCAACACTCTTGGAATTCCAACCCTGCGTTTTCCCTGTTCACGTTTGTTATTCCAGCGCCCTTGCACTTCCAGCAGGTAACACAGCATTTCCCCTTCTCACACTCCATTTCCCAAAGCCCTTGCACTTCCAATCCTGCATTTTTCCTGCTCACACTTGGTTTTGCAAAGTCCTTGGACTTCCAACCCTGCACTTCTCGATTTTCCAACACCCTTGGACTTCCAGCAGGTAGCCCAGCATTGTCCCTGCTCACAGTGGATTTTCCAGAGCCCATCTTCCCTGTTCACAGTGGATTTTCCAGAGCCCATTTTCCCTGTTCACAGTGGATTTTCCAGAGCCCATTTTCCCTGTTCACAGTGGATTTTCCAGAGCCCGTTTTCCCTGTTCACACTCGATTTTCCAGCACCTTTGCACTTCCAGCAGGTAGCCCAGCACTGTCCCTGCTCACACTGGATTTTCCAGAGCCCGTTTTCCCTGTTCACACTTGATTTTCCAACACCCTTGGACTTCCAGCAGGTAGCCCAGCATTGTCTCTGTTCACACTGGATTTTCCAGAGCCTGTTTTCCCTGCTCACGCTCTATTTTCCAGCACCTTTGCACTTCCAGCAGGTAGCCCAGCACTGTCCCTGCTCACAGTAGATTTTCCAGAACCCATTTTCCCTGCTCACAGTGGATTTTCCAAAGCCCATTTTCCCTGCTCACACTGGATTTTCCAGAGCCCGTTTTCCCTGTTCACACTCGATTTTCCAACACCTTTGCACTTCCAGCAAGTAGCCCAGCATTGTCCCTGCTCACAGTGGATTTTCCAGAGCCCGTTTTCCCTGTTCACACTCGATTTTCCAGAGCCCATTTTTCCCTGTTCACAGTGGATTTTCCAGAGCCCGTTTTCCCTGTTCACAGTGGATTTTCCAGAACCCGTTTTCCCTGCTCACACTCGATTTTCCACCACCTTTGCACTTCCAGCAGGTAGCCCAGCACTGTCCCTGCTCACACTGGATTTTCCAGAGCCCATTTTCCCTGCTCACAGTGGATTTTCCAGAGCCCATTTTTCCCTGTTCACAGTGGATTTTCCAGAGCCCATTTTCCCTGTTCACACTCGATTTTCCAACACCCTTGGACTTCCAGCAGGTAGCCCAGCATTGTCTCTGTTCACACTGGATTTTCCAGAGCCCGTTTTCCCTGCTCACGCTCTATTTTCCAGCACCTTTGCACTTCCAGCAGGTAGCCCAGCACTGTTCCTGCTCACAGTGGATTTTCCAGAGCCCATTTTCCCTGTTCACACTCGATTTTCCAGCACCTCTGCACTTCCAGCAGGTAGCCCAGCACTGTTCCTGCTCACAGTGGATTTTCCAGAGCCCATTTTCCCTGCTCACAGTGGATTTTCCAAAGCCCATTTTCCCTGTTCACAGTGGATTTTCCAACACCCTTGGACTTCCAGCAGGTAGCCCAGCACTGTCTCTGTTCACACTGGATTTTCCAGAGCCCGTTTTCCCTGTTCACACTGGATTTTCCAGAGCCCGTTTTCCCTGTTCACACTCGATTTTCCAACACCCTTGCACTTCCAGCAGGTAGCCCAGCACTGTCCCTGCTCACAGTGGATTTTCCAGAACCCATTTTCCCTGTTCACACTCGATTTTCCAGCACCCTTGCACTTCCAGCAGGTAGCCCAGCACTGTCCCTGCTCACACTGGATTTTCCAGAGTCCTTTGTCCCCCAGAGCTGGCTTGGGACAAGCCCTGCCCATTTCCCAGCCCGTCCCTGTGCTGGGGACAGGCCCCCGGAGCCTGGGCTGGGGAAACATTTGCATTTTCATTGGCACAGGTACAGCATTCAGGATTCTTTCAGGCCAGGCCAATTAAAACAAGCTGAAAACTGCTGAGGGAAGCAGTTTCAGGCAGGATCTGCTTACATTCCCCCTCAGAGAAAAGCGGGGGGCCCCCTTGCTGTAACTCTCTCCCTCTCTGCACAGCGTGGGTTTTGAGCTTTTTTTATTTTTCTTTTCCCTTTTTCTTTTATTTTTTCCCTTTTCTTTTTCTTCCCCCTTTTCATTTTTTTTCCTTTTCTTTTTTTCCCCCCCCCTTTTCTTTTTTCCTCTTTTCTTTTTTCCCCTTTTCTTTTTAAGGTGGAATAACTTGTGCCCTTTACATCTCTTAGAGATGGGTGGCAGGACTTGAGAATGTGGCTTCGTTTTCAAACCAAATTGAGGCATGGGATTTTTATTTTTTTTAATAAAAGGGGGGAAAAATAAAGAAAAAACCACCAACCCCAAAACTGGTAACTCTGCACAGATTAACACACTTTGCCTCCTTCACAAACCTTGCATGGTATTTTCTTAAAAAGGAATAAAGCCACATAATTAGCAATCAGTTGAAGCCTAAGGCTTTTCTGCCACCACAGAGACTATTCAATGCCTACTGGCTCTCCCAACACACTCCTATTACTCTTGGGTTTCATTTTGGACAGCCTCTTTCAAACCTCAGCTGCCTCGTAAATGCAAACTGTCAGGTTAAAAGATAGCACTTTTATACCCCTGAGCAAATAAAAGAAAATAAAATTAAAAACCCCACCCTACCAGGGCTGCTTTATTTTAGTGTGAAAATCCTCAAGAGCTGCAAGAATTTTGGAGGAATGATGAAGGGTCCCAGGGATGGAGGGATTTCAGCTCCAAAGGGTCACGATTCTGCATCCACCCCTTTATCCTGGGAAAAAAAACCCTTTTTTCTTTCTTTTTTGGCAGTGCCAGAGCCCACAGTGGCCACTTCCAACCCCCTGCATGCCAGGACTGCCACACAGACACCACCTGCAAATGCCCCTGCATCAGTCTGGGGGCGAATTTGGGCTAATCCAGCAGAACAAACCAGGCCCAGGGATTTGCATTTGTTTTCATGGCTCTGAAAGAGGCTGGGCTGGGCTGCATGGAGGGGAGATGTGCCCTGCATGGAAAATTTGGGTCCATTTGGGGTCGAGCTGGGTTTCAGGCAGTGGCAGAAGGCAGAGGGGTCTGCACCCAAATTTCTTTTCACCTTGGTGAAGCAGCACTGGGCTCACACAGATACCAACAAGTTTCCATCAGTGCCTGAGCACCCAGAGAAACCATAAATCATAACCAGAAACTAAATGATAACCAGAAAATTAAATCATAACCAGAAACTAAATCATAACTAGAAACTAAAACATAAACCAGAGACTAAATCATAACTAGAAACTAAATCATAACAAGAAACTAAATCATAACCAGAGATTAAACCATAAGGCTGCCACGTCATCCCTCACCTAATTGTCACCAAGATGTTAAGGAGAGGCACAGGAGGAACAAAAGAGGGGCCAGAGAGGGCTGGAGGCAGCAGAAACACCAGATTCCTCAGATCATGCCTGACAGGAGACAATTCTCTCTCTCTCTGCTTTCAGAGCCCTGCTCCAGGAACAAGCCGGCCCAAGGGACTGGGAAAGTAGGACATGAGCACTATTCTGGATCAAAATCTTTTTCTTTTTCAAAGGCTCCCGGGTGCCCTCCTCAATGACCTGGAGCAGCTCAGCTGTCGCCTGGCACCCCGGTGCCTGCAAAGGCATCGATTGATTTCACCAGGGCACACAGAGAACAGACACCAGCAACCCCTGAAGCGCAGGGAACGTGCCACGAGCATCCTGTGATCCCAGCTCTGCCTGTTCCGTGTGGGGTTACTGAGCTCTGAAAAGGGTGAGCACAGCCCCAAATGATAGAAGTCAATTATAGAAAGAGATATTATATTAAAATTATAAATTTATAAAATTGTGCAAATAAATAAATAGAAATAAATAGAAATTAGGGAAATAAATAGATCGACAAATAGGTAGAAATGAATATAAATTATATAAATAGATAAATAAAGAGAAATAAATATAAATCATATAAAAATAGATAGAAATAACTATAAATTATATCAATAAATAGAGAGCAGTGTGTGACATCCACGTGGGGACTTTGATGCTGGAGTGTGAGCACTTGAAAGGCCACAGCTGATCACCCCCCCCTCGCTGCCCTGCTCCACAGCCCCTCCTCTCCTCTCAAATAACGCCTCCCATCCCTCTCATCCACGAGCAAGAATGTGTTTTATCTCTTGGAAATTTTTCCTGCTTTCTTCCCCTCATTGAGGAATCTCATTTAGTCTCCACCTGGATTTACCTGTCCACAGCAAAAAGCAAACAACAACCAACAAACTGAAACATCCTCCGGGCAGAGATCTCCTCTCCAGGTATAGGCAAGGATTGGATTGAGCAGGTGATGATGAAATCCAGGTAAAACGGGAAAGAATACAAAGAAAATCTTTGCAACTGAGCTACCTGGAGGTGGATCAAGGTTCCACCTGCCTGGGACACTTTCTAGTGAGTTTGCTAAGGTCATCCCCTAAGCTGGGATTCCCTCAGCCGTGCCCTACTAGGCAGCTCTGCCTCCTGCTCTTCAAGAGGGAGAAGAAAAGAGGCAAAAAATAAAAGAGGGGATCAGGAAACACTCACTTGGCCCCGTCCTGAGCAATTCCCAAGACATGCCAATTCCCTGAGCACGCCCGGGTTTCCTGCTGTCCCTGCAAAGATGGGATTTTCCACTCCCACCTTTCCCCCTCCTGTTTATCTCCCTCCCTGCCGGCCCCTGAGCCTGCTGGGTCCAGCAGCGCAGATTAGATGTGAGCAAAGCACAGAGCCCTGACTCCCCCAGACAGCCTGGAGAGATAAAAGCAGCCAAACACTGTCCAGAGACAGCTCCAGCAGCTCCCTCTGGCTGATGCCTGGGACTGGGGACCCTCCAGCAGCTGCCCTGAAAGTCCCAGAGGCAGAACCACTTCCTTCTGCACCCAGTGCTTAAATTGAAATCTAATTCTCCAAAATATCCAATGGAAACCTTCCCTGAGCATCCTCTCAAGGGGTGCAGAGGAGCAGGCAGTGCCAGCCTGCAGTGTGGGAACCCAAGACATCCCTCTGGCTGTCCAGGAGGGCCAAAAGCCCTGTCAGGGGGCTCAGAGACCCTGGCACAGAGCCCAGAACACTCCTGTGGGTTTGATTATGACCCGTGGAGCAAATTACCAACCTTAGATAAAGATCAGCAAGCCACAACAGTTTAGGCAGAATAATAGTGAAGTTATCACGGGGTGGAAAAGCAGATTTTGGGGTTTCTGGTATGGCAAGATGGAGGGAACTGGGCGTGTCCAGCCTTTCTCCTTCCTCTTCTTCTTGGCCTCCATCTTTTGGGTGATGTTGGCACTTTTGGATTGGTTTAGAGTAGAAGCTCACTGTCTAACACAGGTGATAGGTATTGGGAAGGAATTGTAAATATTGTACAGGTAATTTTTAGTGTAAAAGGCAACACCACCCTGGGGCAGGCAGAGTGCCTGGAACTGTCCTGCTGGACGGACCTCGTCAGGACAGGAGAAAAATTTTTATAGATAAGAAACAATAAACAACCTTGAGACTGAGAACTGAACAGCTCTGACACCTTCTTCAAGCACTCGGGGTGGGAAAAGAGACTTTTAACAATCTCGGGGTCGCAGTGACCCAAAAGACCCCGAGACTGCAGGAGCACAGCTCTGCTGAAATGTCCCACAGCCCTGTTTGTCCCTCCCGTGAGCCAGCAGCACAGGGTGGCACCGATCAGGGTGAACACCCCCAAGATCTGTGTCCCCAAGAGCAGAGCCACCTCTCCCTCAGGGGAGGGCCCAGTTGCCATTTCACACCACTGGATAGGAACTGTCCCTGCTTTAGGGTGTGTTCGTAGGGCACAGGGCAGCACTGCAGCCCCATATCCCATTTTTATGCTGTTCATCTCCTGGAGATGCTGGATTGTCCTTCAGTGAACCCCAGAATGGTTTGAGCTGGAGAGAAAATTAAATACCTTTTCCTCCCACTGTGACCGTGTTCACAGGGGTCTGAGGAGGAGGGAAGAGACGAGGATCTGACTCCATGTTTCAGAAGTCTTGATTTATTATTTTATGATATATATTATATTAAAACTGTACTAAAAGAACAGAAGAAAGGATTTCCTCAGAAGGCTGGCTAAGAATAGAAAAAGAAAGAATGAATAACAAAGGTTTGTGGCTCGGCTCTCTGAGCCAGCTGGGCTGTGATTGGCCATTAATAAGAAACAACCACATGAGACCAATCCCAGATGCACCTGTTGCATCCCACAGCAGCAGATAACCATTGTTTCCATTTTGTTCCTGAGGCCTCTCAGCTTCTCAGGAGGAAAAATCCTAAAGAAAAGATTTTTCATAAAAGATGTCTGTGACATTCCACACCTTCCACCCCTCTCTGGTGACACAGCAGCACAAACATCACCAGTGACACCAGCAGGGACACACTGGGCACTGTGCAGGGGGTTCTCCAGAGCTGGAGCTGTCACATTTATCTCAGACTCCTCCAGAGCTGCTTGGAGCCATCAGGCAGAGCACACAAAGGGACCATTGAGGGCAGCCCAGCCCCAGAAACAAAGCAGATGCTCGGGGGAAGTTTGCAAAGCAGGCACAGAAGGTTGGCAAAGCTCCTCTCCCAAATCAGGGCCCATCTCCAGGCAGCACCAGGAGCAGCCCCATGGCACTGTCTGAGGCAGGGCAGCCTGGGGACAGAGCCTGGCAGGGAGCAGGGATGCAGAACTAAACCAAAGCTCAGAGGCAAGCACAGCTTTTAAACTCTTCCACCGAATTTGGCTGCTGAGGTCTATTGGGCTTTTCTTTTTATTTTCTTTTTTTTATTATTATTTTTTTCCCCTCACTGTTTTGGCAAATTAAGGAGTGGAATGGGAAAGCAAAACCTCCCGTCTGACCTGCTGGGAGCTTTGCTCTTTGTGAAACACCCAAGGGGTCAAGGTGCAGGGAATGTGTATCAGAGGTGAAGTTTCGGGGGCTGCAGGGTGGCACTGAGCGATTTTGAAGCTCTCCTCAAAGAGGATGCCATAAATCAGGCCTGAAACCAGGGACTGGTCCAAGCAAGGTCAGTTTTCTATCTGGAAAGGAAAGATTCAAATGCTTTAAGTGAGGGGGGAAAAAAACAAAAAACAAAAACAAAACACCAAAAAAAACCCCAAAAACCCAAAAACAAAACAAAACAAAACAAAAAAACCAAACCAAAACAACAACAAAAAAAGCCCAGTTTGAAATGAACTTCCTACTTATTTAAAGACCAATCCAAACTGCTTTTTTGCTGGTATTTCAGGAATGAGCCCGACCAAAGGCACCTGGTCTGGTTTTACAGACTGAACCACTTTTGGAAAGGAGTCAGAAGGGATTTGGACAAAAAACAACGGAGGTCCAGACACGGAGGCTGCCCTGGGAGAGCGTCCCAGCTGTCTGCTCAGCCTCAAACCTCTCATCATGTGCTTGCAGGGGAGGCAGGGGGACCTGTTAGGGGTGGCTCAGCTCCGAGCTCGGGGCCAGCAGGGAAAATCCTGGTTTTCCTGGCTCCAGGGAAGCTGCAGAGCCTGAGCAGGCAGGACAGGGGGGTTGTGAGCAGCAAAAATGGATGTTGGAACTCAGGAGAGCAGCTTGGCGGGGCCTGGGTGGACAAAGCACCTGCTGGTGGTGTTTGCAGTGGTGCCCAGGTAAAGCAGCCCTGCCCTCCCCACCAGGCTGGCACTGCCATGGGCAGCACAGGGATCCAGCACTGCCTCAAACAAAACAAATCCTGGAAAGAAACCTGTGGGAAATATTCCCCAAATCCTCCCCCCTGCTCACAGAGAATCCAGCAGGGTTCAGGAACTGCCAGACTGCAGGATCAGTTCTGAGGGCCTGGCTTCTCAGGGTTCTCCTTCCTTGAATCCCAGCATGGTTTTGGTTGGAAGGAACCCCTGGGGCACCTTCCACCACCCCAGGGTGCCCCAAGGTCCATCCAGCCTGGCTTGGGCACTGCCAGGATCCAGGAGCAGCCACAGCTTCTCTGGGCAACCTCTACCAGGGCCTGCCCACCCTCTGATCACCTTCCCATCCCATCTAAATCTCACAAAACAAATCCTGGAAAGAAACCTGTGGGAAATACTCCCCAAATCCTCCCCCCTGCTCACAGAGAATCCAGCAGGGTTCAGGAGCTTCCAGACTGCAGTGCCTGCTCTCTGTGCATCAGTTCTGAGGGCCTGGCTTCTCAGGGTTGTCCTTCCTTGAATCCCAGCATGGTTTTGGTTGGAAGGAACCCCTGGGGCACCTTCCACCATCCCAGGGCGCCCCAAGGTCCATCCAGCCTGGCTTGGGCACTGCCAGGATCCAGGAGCAGCCACAGCTTCTCTGGGCAACCTCTACCAGGGCCTGCCCACCCTCTGATCACCTTCCCATCTCATCTAAATCTCACAAAACAAATCCTGGAAAGAAACCTGTGGGAAACACTGCAGGGCCCTCCTTGAACTCCCCAAATCCTCCCCCCTGCTCACAGAGAATCCAGCAGGGTTCAGGAGCTGCCAGACTGCAGTGCCTGCTCTCTGTGCATCAGTTCTGAGGGCCTGGCTTCTCAGGGTTGTCTTTCATTGAATCCCAGACTGGTTTTGGTTGGAAGGAACCTTAAAGCCCATCCAGTGCCACCCCTGGGACACCTTCTACCATGCCAGGGTGCCCCAAGGTCCATCCAGCCTGGCTTGGGCACTGCCAGGATCTCTGGGCACCCTGTGCCAGGGCCTGCCCACCCTCTGATCACCTTCCCATCTCATCTAAATCTCACAAAACAAATCCTGGAAAGAAACCTGTGGGAAATACTCCCCAAATCCTCCCCCCTGCTCACAGAGAATCCAGCAGGGTTCAGGAGCTGCCAGACTGCAGGATCAGTTCTGAGGGCCTGGCTTCTCAGGGTTGTCCTTCCTTGAATCCCAGCATAATGTCCTTCATCGAATCCCAGCATTCTTTCATGGAAAGAACCTTAAAGCCCATCCAGTGCCACCCCTGGGACACTTCCACCATCCCAGGGTGCCCCAAGGCCCATCCAGCCTGGCCTTGGGCACTGCCAGGATCCAGGGGCAGCCCCAGCTGCTCTGAGCAACCTCTAGCAGGGCCTGCCCACCCTCTGATCACCTTCCCATCCCATCTAAACCTCTCCTCTTGTAGTTTAAAGCTGAACAACATTTAGCTCTGAGACCAGCAGCATCTCCAGCCGAGCCCAGCCCATCCACTCTGAGCTTTGTGCATTCCCCTGCAGTGAATTCACCCAGGCTCAAGCACAGGGAGCTCTGATCTCCACACAGGGCCTCTTGTTGCTGCCACGGAGCAGGAAAATGCCAAACATGGCTCATACCAACCCCACCTCTCGCTAATCTGTTTTGTCAGCTCATCAGAATCTTGAAAGCAACCTTTAAGTGCTGGGAGGCATCCTGGTTTCTAATTAGGCTCAGTCAGATTTGGTGGTTTAGTCAAGCCAACCTGGCTCGCTGCTGCAGCTCCAAACACGTGCACTTGAAATCAGTTTTTCCACTCAGAAAGAAAGATAAGGCCCCCAGTTTCCTCCCCTCAGATAAGCTGAAGGAGAAAGGAACATGAAGTCATGTCCCTGCCACCCTAAATCCGTGCAGCTCTGTGTCCCATCTCCACAGCCCCAGCTGAGCTTTGCTTTCCAAAGCCGGAAATTGAAGCACAGGATACTCCAAGGGTGGAGAATAAAAGAATCCAGGGGCTTCTGAGCCATCAGAAAAGGTTTGATAAGCTACTGTTCACTGCCACTGTTATTGGTGTTTTCAGGAGTGTCACGGTGTTCTCAGCACTCTGCAAACAACAAGCCAGAGCTCACAGACTTTTCCAACCAACTACAAAATGCAAAAAAAGCACAAAATTCAAAACTGAATTTTGTTCAAAATTCAAAACTGAATTTTAGTGTTCTCAGCACTCCGCAAACAACAAGCCAGAGCTCACAGACTTTTCCAACCAACTACAAAAGGCAAAAAAAAAAGCACAAAATTCAAAACTGACTCAAAAGCCCTTCCTGAAACTCTTCACCAACCATTTGCTTCCTATAAGGAAAAAAAATTGATCTAATCAAATTTATGGAATCATTTCAGCCTTTGCAACTCTGTAATTCCTGACACCAGGGCATTTCCATTTTGATCACCCCTAAAACCATCTGCAGAGCCTGAGGGATCAGGGATGCTCCTCAGAGCTCAGCAGGCACTGACCTGGTGCAGAGGTGACACGCAGGACTCCTGTCCCCTTGGAATTCAGCTTGAACCTTGGTAATCCCTCCCTGGCAATCCTCCTTGGCCATGGCATTCCCTTCTCACCCAGCTGCCAAAAGGAGATCTGAAATGGAAATAATTAACATCAATCACTCATGGTTTTGTTGTTTGGTTGTTGGTGGTTTTTTTTTGTTTTTTGGGGTTTTTTTTCCTACTGAGCATCCAAACCCATATCTTAGATAAACAAACAGCACAAAGAGTTTGGCCCCAGCCAAACGCTGGCTCTGAACAGATCTGGGTGAGATACTCTCTGTCAGATGGAATCCTGTGAATTCACTCCCCTCAGCTGCGCTCATTATTCAGCCCCCAAACCCAGACAGCTCCCATGGACATGCCCTGAGGCTTGGACACATCTCACTTACCTTCAGGGACTGCCTGAGGAAGCTGAAGGTGAGGGGCATCCCCAGGGCACTGCCACAATGGCACAGGGGCTCCTCTGGGGCTGCATCTCTCAGCATTAGCCACAGTGCCTGAGGGCAAGGCAAACCAACTGCTGGGAGCCAGCCAGAGCCTCAGAGCCAGCTTTTCCCCAGGTCTTTTCCCTTTTCCCAGCAGCATCCTGGCTGCTCTTGGCTCCCACCCCAGAGAGCAGCACCTGGGGAAGGTCCAGCCCTGCCCAGCTGGGAGGGCACAGCTCACACAGCCCATCCTCCCTTCCAGGGGACACCAGGGAATTGCTGTCCATGTGGGGCTCCAGGGCAATTCAGCACTAAAATCCAGCAGGGTGAGAGCTGCAGAGCTCTGCCTTGCCTTTGCAGCTCTAATTTTGCAGAAAAGGGATTAATTAATGACTGGTGGACAAGGCCAGAGTGCTTCCCTGGCAGCTCTGCTGTCACTATGGAGATCCTGCACTCCAGGGCTGGTGCCACACGTTATCCTGGCAGGAGGATGCCCAGACCCAGCCAGGATCCCACATCCCCCCTTGTGGGAATCCAGAAAATCAGAGGGGTTTGGGAAAGCTGCAAAAGGCAGCTCAGAGACAGCACAACTGGGATTGGAGCTGAGCAGGAGCCATGAGATTGGCCAGCAGAAAAATGATGTAAAAAGTAGAAAGTAAGGACAAATAGAACAATGGTCTGTGTATTAACACTTGTCTAGAATAACTCCTTAGCTTGTAGAAAAGTATAACTAACAAAATATTAGGAAGTTTTAAGCTTAATAATGGAGCTCTGTGCACTGTGTTTCAAGGCTCACAAGCAGGTATTCTATCCTAAATAAGCAAGCATTGTTTAAAGGTACCTGTGCTTATAGTGATTGGATAGAACTACTGTCAATGTGATTTTGCTTTGTGTGATTGGTCAAAAAACTTTTCAAGTGAATTGTAACATTCAGTTCTTCATCTGCTGCTGGGGATGTGAGCTGCTGGCATCTTCCCATTGTTACAACCATGTAATGAGGCTGATGCTGGAAAATAAAACACCTCGAGACACCTTCCCCAGCAGTCCTGTTCTGTTTGTGATTTGTGCATAGATAGGTCAGCAGAAAAATTATGCAAAAGGTAGAAAAGTAAGGACAAAGAGAACAATGGTTTGTGTATTAACATTTGTCTAAAATAACTCCTTAAGCTGTAGAAAAGTTTATCTAGCAAAATATAAGGAAGTGCTAAGCTTAATAATGGAGCTCTGTGCATTGTGTTTTAAGTCTTACAAGCAGATATTGTATTCAAAATAAGCAAGCATTGTTTAAAGATACACGTGCTTATGGTGATTAAATAGAACTACTGTCAATGTGCTTTTGCTTTGTGTGATTGGCAAAAAAACTTATAAAGTGAGTTGTAACATTAAATTCTTTGGCTGCTGCCTGGGATGTGAGCTGCTGGCATCTTCCCATTGTCACAACCATGGAATGAGACTGATGCTGGAAAATAAAACAGCTCAAGGCACGTTCACAGCAGTCTTGTCCTGCTTGTGATTTGTACCCAGCCCTGGCTGGTGACCCCCCCGAGCTGTGGGAGCTCTGGTGGAGCTGCTCCAGGGTTCCCCCAGTGCCAGGGGAGCAGAGAGCTCCATCCTGGCGTGCAGATGGTTCCCCCTCTCCTTTGGAGAGGGTGAATGACTTTTCAAACCTTTGATTTCCTGATGTATTCACTTCAGGAGACACAAAAGTACAAAATCTCAGCATGGAGTGACTCCCTCCCTTGCTTTTATTTATTTATTTATTTATTTTCCTTCCCACACCCCCCCTACCCCTTGTCTTTTCTTCTCTCCCTGGACAGTTTTAAAATTTTGGCCAGTGGCCAGAAAGTCTGTCCTGATTAGCCTGGGCTGGCTGTGAAACACCTGCAGCCCATTAGAACAGGAGGAGGGAAAAAAAAAATAAAAATCCCTTGTCATAGGTGAAGTAATGACCACTTCTTCCTTTGTTTTAACACTAAAAGGACAGTCAGGAGGAAAACCAAACAAACCCATGGCTTTACCCCCTCACCTGCCACTGGCTGCTCTCTGGGTCATTTTTGCCTGGTAAGTGACTCCAGTAATTTGTTGTCACTTCACCCCGGTGAGATTTACAGGTTATTCAACATGATGTGCACTTGAACGGTGCCCCCTGCACCTTATTTGGTGTCTTTGTCAGGAGCGAACCAGGCACAAGGAGGAAGAAAATCCCCTCTGGGCAGGTTACAGCTGCATTGGCTCCTTGAAATCCCTGCAGTGTCCCAGCTGGTCCTGGCTGCCACCACTGCCAGGGTGGCAAAGGGCTCAGGAGGGGACAGGCACCGGTCCCACGGCCCCAAAAGGGTGAGCAGGGCACGGCAGAGATGCAGAAGTGGCACTCAAGGTAGCACTGAAGCTCTTGGCTCTGGCACGGCGCATTTTTTATAATAAACACAGAAATTGCCATGATCTGGGTACAGGGTGACATTGGGGACATTCAGAGGCAACAACTCTGAGCTCAGCTCATTGCACCCTGCAGGACTCTTCACCTGGAGAGGAGCCCCAAAGCCCCTTCCCAAGATGTGTTGGTGCACCAGGATTCCTCCAAAGAGGGGCTTGGTGCCTGCTGAGGTGTGGCAGCAAAGAGAGCAAAACATCCCTCAGAGCCCTCCTGCTCAGCAGGGCCACGACCAAAACACACCTGGGATGGAGGGAACACCAGAGTGAGACCTGAAAACACACCTGGGATGGAGGGAACGCCACAGGGAGACCTGAAAACACACCTGGGATGGAGGGAACACCAGAGTGAGACCTCAGAACACACCTGGGATGGAGGGAACACCACAGGGAGACCTGAAAACACACCTGGGATGGAGGGAACACCAGAGTGAGACCTGAAAACTCACCTGGGATGGAGGGAACGCCAGAGTGAGACCTGAAAACACACCTGGGATGGAGGGAACACCAGAGTGAGACCTCAGAACACACCTGGGATGAGGGGAACACCACAGGGAGACCTGAAAACACACCTGGGATGGAGGGAATGCCACAGGGAGACCTGAAAACACACCTGGGATGAGGGAACACCACAGGGAGACCTGAAAACACACCTGGGATGGAGGGAACACCAGAGTGAGACCTCAGAACACACCTGGGATGGAGGGAACACCACAGGGAGACATCAAAATAGACCTGGACTGAAGGAAAGGTCACAGTGAGACCTAAAAACACACCTGGGATGGAGGAAAGGCCACAGTGAGACCTCAAAACACCCTTAGGATGAAGGGAAGACTGCAGTTACACCTCAAGTAGACTTGGGCTGAAGGAGACACCACAGTGAGACCTCAGAAACACAATTAGGATGAAGGGAAGGCCACAGTGAGACCTGAAAACACATCTGGGACGAAGGAAAGGCCACAGTGACAGCTCAGAACACACCTGGGATGAAGGGAACACCACAGGGAGACCTCAAAATCAACCTAGGATGAAGGGAAGGCCACAGTGAGACCTCCTGGGGTGGGGACACCTCTCTGAAAACGCGTGTGTGTCACAGGGACAGGAGCTGAGGGGACAGCTGGAGGTGCAAATCATCCATCCTGCTCCACACCTTGAACGAGGACAACAAAGCAGGAGCTCAAAGGCAGCTCCAGGGGTTCTGCTGCTGGCAGCATCTCCAAGGGCTGGATGGCATTTCAATCCCAACAGCCCGTCCAGCCAAAATGTCAAAAAACCCCCAGAGTTCCTCCCCAAACTTGCTGTGTTTTCATCAAAGCTCTTTATGTAGCTGCAAGGCACTGGAGACATTCACACCCCAGCAGCTGAATTTCTTTAGTTCTGCATCCAGTGGAGTTCAGCCATCAATAAAAAAAGGGAAAAGAAAAATTTGTGACCACAAGGGACTCTGTCAAATATTCCTGCTGCTGTCCTGGAGCATGGAAAAGCAAGTCTGGCACTGCACACAGGTCTGACTATTTGCATTTTTAATAATTCAGGAGTTTAATTAGTATCATGCCCTTAATCAGAGGCTGAAAATACAGCTGAAGTCATCAGAGCTTAATTAGTTTAAAAAAAAAAAAAAGATTCTGCAGTGAAAATGTCTCGACTAACATGGAGCTCTGTCCTCAGCTTTGGGCTTCAAATGAGATTTTACCTGTTGCTTCTGATTATTCCAGCCCACCTCAGAATAACTTAAAACCCTCAAACAAATCAGTTCTGTTTATCCCTATGAACTCTTCCACAGCTTTCTTGAACTAGACTCAGGAAAAAACAACAACAACAAAATCAGTTTGAAGATAATAAATTAAATTAAACCAGGTGTATCCCATAAGCGGCATGTGAAATTCCCCTCTGCAGGAAGTAAAACATCCATAAGCGTCTCTGGATCTTCAGTCAGGTCAGCAGGAACACATTCCTGAGGGGGATCACTGGCTGGGCAGAAAAATCCCCTTTTAGCAGCAGGACTGGGAGCTCAGAGTGGTCCCAGTGAAGCCTGGGAGGTTCAGGGGAGTTATCCCAGTTTGGGATGAGCAAATCCAAAATCCAAACCCATCCCTCGCTTCCCTGCAGCTTGGTGGGGCTGTACAGGACACCCTGGATGGGCTTTCCCAACAATATTCCATTTATTGCTGGAGTTCATCACTGCCCAGGGCCGTGGAGACTGAGCACACCCCCAGGTTCCAAAATGGATTAGTGAAATTCATGGAAATTAGGCCAACCCCAGGCAATTAAATATGCTAATCCGGATGCAACTTCCAGTTCAGGAAGTCAGGCAGCCTCATGCCCTTCCACCTCTGATTTACTCAGCAAAAGGAAGCCAGAGAAAGTTCTCACCATGCCAAAAGTGTCCCCTGGCTCCGAGCATTAGTGAGAATCGCAGTAAATCCTTTATTTTTTTGGCAGGAGGAGGGGGATATGTTTCCCCTCAGTAATGATATCACAGCCTGCTGTTTCTTTCCCTCTGAACCTCTGGGGAACCTCCCAGCTCACTGTCCCCTCAGGAATATCCCAGAGAAATCAGTGAATCCCACTGGAAGGTGATGGCAATCACAGATGGCACTAAATTCCATTTAGGATGGAATTAGGAATCCAGTCACTGATGTACCTAGGAAAGGTCTGCCTGCATCTGACTGGAAAAAATTGGTTTTTTGGGAGCACTGGGCCAGAGGAAGATGCTGGAAATTCAAGATTGAAAAAATGGAAGTTGGTTTGTCCACAAGGAGAGTTTCCTGTAGCCTCAGCACAGCTTGATTTATTCCTGACACCTTGGGGGAGCTTTTTATATAGAAATATATACATATAATGGGTTTATACATATAAATAAATTGAAAACAAACACATTATAAATAAATGCATAAAAGTAAATTTAAAATAAACACATTTTATTCTGTGTCCTCATTCCCTGCTCAACTCCTGACCCAAGGAGCAGCATTTGGCCTGGATTTTCTGCTCCCTGCTCCCCTTACCTGCCATGGGAATTTCCCCCCTCTGCCTGCTCCTGAAGGTGTTCGGGGGCTTTGCTGCAGAGCAGAGGACAAGTGACAAACGAGGCAGCCCACAGCCCAGGAATGCAAGGGAGTCTCAGCTATTTTTAATTAAGAAGCGATGACAGCTGACTGAATTCCCTGACAGTGCAGTGAGAGGCTCCTGACCCAGACACCGCGGGCCAGCCTCCTGTCAGGACCCAGGACGTTCCTCTGGCTGCCCTGGAGGGCTCCAGACCCTGGCAGGAGGCTCAGAGACCCTGGCACGGAGTCAAAACCACCTGTGCCTTTGATTTTAGCCCGTGGAAATAATTACCAACTTTGTGTGAGCCACAAGAGTCTGAGTAGAATGATAGTGAATTTATCACGAGGTGAAAGTGTAGAATTTTGGGGTTTTTAGAATGGGGGTTCAGGAGGCAAGATGGAGGGATTTGGGTGGAAATTCCTCTGGCTGCCCTGGAAGACTCCAGACCCTGGCAGGAGGCTCAGAGACCCTGGCATGGAGTCACAAACACCCGAGCCTTTGATTTTAGCCCATGGAAACAATTCCCAACTTTGTGTGAGGATTTACAAGCCACAGGGGTTTGAGTAGAATGATAGTGAATTTATCACTGGGTGGAAAGGTAGAATTTTGGGGTTTTTAGGATGGGGGCTCTGGAGGCAGGACGGAGGGATTTGGGTGTGTCCTGTCCTTCTTCTTCTTCTTCTTGTCCTCCATCTTCTGCTGTGATGGTGGCACTTCTGGATCGGTTTAGGGTAGAGACTGTCTAACATAGGTGATAGGTACTGGAAAATTATTGTAAATAAAGTACAGGTAGTTTTTACTATAAAAAGTTAACACCACCCCAAGGGCAGGGACTGTGCCCCAACCTGATCTGCTGGACAGATCTCAGCAGGTCACAGAAAGAATGGAATTGATAAGAGCAAATAAACAACCTTGAAAACCAGAACTGAGGCATCCCAACTTCTTCTTTGAGCACAGGGCTGGGAAAAAGATTTTTTATTACTTCAAGAGCCATTTCAACAACCCAAAACCTGAGACCCTCTGAAGGCCAGTTCCCATCGGTCCCACCGGCGCTGCTGTTATTTATAATAGAAATTATAAATTTATATGCACAGATGCAGGGCTCACCAAAGCCACCAGCCTGCAGACCCTGCCAGAAACGTGGCCAGGCTGAGCAGCAGGAGGAGGAGCAGGTGAGGGGAGGACAGCCAAGGTCGCCCTGCTGGAAGCACCAGTGCTCATCTCTAAGAAATGTTCTGAAGGTCTGGACAAATTCAGCTGTTATTTTCATTTTCTGGTTGGCCAAAGATTGAGCAGGAGAGAGGCACAGAGACACCAAGAGCAATTCCTGATGTAAGGCAGAGAAGGGACAAGGCAGGATGGGCTTTTCTTAGGGATGGGCTTTTGTCAGCCCACAGGTCACAGGGAGGGTTTAACTGGGAATGACCAAAGTGACCTGGATTCTGAAGGGTAGGGATTCACCTGGCTTCATGTAAGGACTCTGGCAGAGATGGGAGCACAGTCCAGGTGTCCAGCTCGCACTGGCACAAAAGTGGCACCAGACAACCCTAGGAACGTGTCAAGAGGAAAACACCAACCACAAAGAGAGAATACGAAGCTCCCTTTTATTCTCAGGGCTCTCACAGCACCGAATCCAGCAGCTGATCTCTTTACCTGGAGCTCACTTGTTGGTTTTAGCAGAGATATAAAGGAAAGGTTCCCTTCCAGCCTTTCCAGAGGGCCACAGGGAAGAGGGATGAGCCAGCAAAGTCACCCAGATCACGTAGGAACTTGGCACGAGCGAGACAAATCCATTAAGGGCCATCATCAGGAACTTTCCAGCCTGGCTGCAGGCTGGGAGGGGGCAGAGCTGCTCTCTGCTGTTGCTAAGAGAACCCCCCCAGCCCTGCTCTGCCAGCCCAATCCACGGCTCCCTCCTCCCATTGGCTCCGCAGCCGCATCGAACCATCCTGACAGCTTTTCCTCCTCCTCCTCCTCCTCCTCACCCTGCTGCCTTCTGCCTATGGCCTATTACCAGGGGAGAGCCAGCCAGCCACGGAATCAATACTTTGTGCATTTGCATTTGCATTCCAGCCCTGCCTGCCCGTGTCTCTGCATCCCCAGCTGTGCCCGCGGAGAGCAGGGCTGGCAGGTTGGCACCTGCAGTGCCACAGGACCCAAGGACCATCAGCATCCTGCCAGGTGACCGTGTGCACAGGGGTGCCAGGATGAGGGAAGAGACGAGGATCTGACTCCATGTTTCAGAAGGCTGATTTATTATTTTATGATATATATTATATTAAAACTAAACTAAAAGAATAGAAGAAAGGATTTCATCAGAAGGCTGGCTAAGAATAGAAAAAGAAAGAATGATAACAAAGGTTTGTGGCTCGGCTCTCTGTCTGAGCCAGCTGGACTGTGATTGGCCATTAATTAGAAACAACCACATGAGACCAATCCCAGATCCCCCTGTTGCATTCCACAGCAGCAGATAACCATTGTTTGCATTTTGTTCCTGAGGCCTCTCAGCTTCTCAGGAGGAAAAATCCTAAGGAAAAGATTTTTCATAAAAGATGTCTGTGACACTGCCAGGGCTCTGCTTCTCTCCGAAGGTTGCAGTTTATTGCAGCCCCAAGATATGTGAACAGTCTCTGTTTCGGCCTGCACGTTCGAAGAAGGAGTCAGGGCTCTTCATTTCTCAGTCTCAAAGTTGTTTATTGGATCTTATCTATAAAAAACTTTTCTCCTGCCCTGCTGAGGTCCGTCCAGCAGGACAGTTCCAGGCACTCTGCCTGCCTTGGGGTGGTGTTATCTTTTTATATTACAAACTACATACAACATGTTTACAATTACTTTCCAACACCTATCACCTATGTTAAACAGTGAGTTTCTACTCTAAACCAATCCAAAAGTGCCACCATCACAGCAGAAGATGGAGGTAAGAAGAAGAAGAAGAAGAAGAAGAAGAAGAAGAAGAAGAAGAAGAAGAAGAAGAAGAAGAAGAAGAAGAAGAAGAAGAAGAAGAAGAAGAAGAAGAAGAAGAAGAAGAAGAAGAAGAAGTAGAAAGGCTGGACACGCCCAAGTCCCTCCATCTTGTCCCCAAAACCCCTATTCTAAAAACCCCAAAATTTACATTTTCACCCTGTGATAATTTTATTATTACACTACTTAAACTTCTGTGGCTTTCAGCTCTTCATACAAAGCTGGTAATTTGCTCCATGGGTCATAATCAAACCCTCAGGTGCTCTGGGCTGTGTGCCAGGGCCTCTGAGCCCCCTGGCAGGGGTCCCAGCAACTCTGGACACCCAGAGGGATGTGCTGAGTTCCAACATGCTCCTTCCCAGCAGCCTGGCTGAACTGGTGTCCCCAGTTTGGTGCTCGCTGGACACCAGGGAAGTGTCACAGCACCGTGAGTGATGCCCTCTGCAGTGAGATTATAGGAAATTTCCTGGTCTGAAGGGAGCTGGAAACCTTCTGGAGAAGGTTTGGCTTTGGGGAACACACCCCAAAGCCACAGAAAGCTTTCCTGGCTGGAGCAGGTGCTGCTTGGGCACGGCCAGGCTGCAGAAATTTGGGAGCAGGGACATCCTGGTGGATGTCAGCAGGACCCAAGGACCATCATCAGCATCCTGGCCAGGGCTCTGCTCAGGGCCAGGTCCTTCCCAGCAGCCTGGCTGAACTGGTGTCCCCAGTTTGGTGCTCGCTGGACACCAGGGAAGTGTCACAGCACCGTGAGTGATGCCCTCTGCATTTTAGGAGATTTTAGGAAATTTCCTGGTCTGAAGGGATCTGGGAGCCTTCTGGAGCAGGCAGGGAGTGTGGGAGCACACCCCAAAGCCACAGGAAGCTTTCCTGGCTGGAGCAGGTGCTGCGTGGGCATGGCCAGGCTGCAGAAATTTGGGAGCAGGGACATCCTGGTGGTGGGCAGCGAAACACAGCAGCACTGGGACAGCTCAGCAATCCACCCCAGAGCAGGTCAGGATTTGGGAGCAGGCACAGAGAAGAGACAGGGGAGTTGGGACAGGTTTCCAGCACACAGCAAAACAGGTTGGGACTGACACCGGGCATCAAGGAAACACCAAACACCCAAATATTGCCCCTGGCTCTGGAACAAACTGGGAGAAAGAACTCGCTCAGCGGTGACAGAGACCCGGGGCACCAGGACAGGGGTGAGTAACTCACAGAGCAAAGCCAAGCAGCTGATGAGCTGTCCCCAGGCACACTGGGACACCAGTGAGCAGCAGCCCTGTGGCTGTTTGCCTTCCCCACTCAGGTGAGTCAGCATCCGGACTGAGGAAGCAAAACTGGAGTTTCCTTTTCTGTCCAGGACAGCAAGAGGTCAATGAACCCCAGCAAAGCCATCCACTGGCCCCTAAATACCAGATTTTTCCCATCCTGGACCTTCCCCTTGCTCTCTGTCCTTTATATTACACAGTTAGACAGAGTTCTAACCCAGACTGTTGTAAAATAACACAAATTGTTGATCAGGACAGGAAAATCTCCTCAGAAAATTTCCACTGCTCAACCTATTTATTTGTTTCAGGGGTGGGGGTGGCTGGACACAAAACACCAGGTCAGTTAAAAAAAAAAAAAGTTTGACCTGAATAAAGCATTTTTTTATGAAATCCCCAGGGATGGTTTCTTTAATATGAGATGGAACTTGGAGTTGAAAGGAGGAGAGAGGAGAAAAGAGCGCGCATAAAAATCAGGTTCAAATCCCTGCTTGGCCTCACTCAGCAAAGAACTCTGAATTAGGTCTACAGTTACTTAAACAGCTTCAAATATTTTGGGATCTCTCTGCAGTTCCTGTGATCTAAGTTTCATCCTGAGGCAGAACAGCACAAATGTTCTGAGCTCCCAAAACCGGCCACGACTTCGGACAAATGAATTAAACCCAGCTTCAAAACAAATCTAATTTTTTTGGTTTTTTTGAGTTTCTGCAATGTGGAGATGTCTGCCCCTGTGATTCCTCCCAGTTGTGTGCAGAGCTCCATGGAAGAGAATTAATGGGCTGGAAGGAGAGCTGCAGTTATTTTTCTGTCTCTGCACCGTGTGAGGCTCTCCCTGTTGCCTTGAAGAGAAGCATGAAATGAAGCAAAAGCCAGGATGATAAAATGAACCCCAATAAGAACTTTACTGTGAGTTAAACCTGTTGTAGCTACTCAAGACAGAGCCTCTGAATGCAGCTTTTCTGATCAATAAAAGCCTTTTAAATAAAATGAAAGCTCTCAGAGTAATTTTAGGGTGGAAAAGATTCCATCCCTGACAGCCTGGCTCCAAATTTTTCTCCTTCCTGTTACTTCCCACAGGAACATTTACCTGGACATGTTAGGTTTGCTGTATTGGAAAAAAAAATAAAAATCAGATTCTTACCAGGAATATGGAAATATCCAGCAGAAGTCAGGGCTGGGATGGAGCACCTGGAGAAACAGCAAGATGAAGATGAGGAATAATGTGATGAATATTGACAATATCCATCTGATATGATGGGTACCTGACAGGAAACCCCAACCCAGCAGAGGGAAAATCGTGTCCATGGCTGTGGTTCCCTTTCCAGGATGGATCTGCCTCTAGCCCAGGATTCCAGGATTCCTCTCCCCACCTGCCTGGCACAGCTGATGGGGAACAAGAGCCAAGAAACCTGAGAGCCATTCCTGAGCCAAGGACTGTTCCCAGCTCCCTTCTGCTTTCAGCTTCCCTGCTCAAAAGATAAAACCCCCAAAATACTCATTTTCACATCTCCCTTGTCTCAACAGCCATTGAAATATCAGCTGTCTTGTCTTTTTTGTTCTAAGAAATGGTTTTCCATTCGCATTTTGGAATTTTTTGACAGGACAAATCAAGCCAGGGCTGCAGCCCTGCTTGGTTTGTTGTTCAAGGGATCTGATCCCTGCCTGTCTGCTCCTGGTTTGCTCCCCAGCCCCATCCCACAGATACAATTCCTCAAGAAGCTGGGATGGGTAATAAAGCCAAACCACAGGAATAGTTCCCATAACTGCTCCGTTCCTCTGATGCCAAAATCTCTCCAAACTTCAATTTCATCCTGAAATAGCTCAGGGCAAGGTGTTATAATCCCATTTTGCTGTTAAACAGAGCTGCAGCAGAGTGCTAAAGGATTGTTCCAGGCCATAAAAACAGCAGAAAAAACACAACCAAAGCCCTGATACCTGATCCAGAGCCACTTCCTCCATCCCAGTGAAAAACATTGTTTCCTAGGATGACTAAAAATATTGGGATCTTCAGTGAAATCGAGTGGGAGGCTTAAATTTTGAGGTGAAACAACCAGCCCAGCATGGGAAACTGTAAAAGGGGACAACAATATCCCAACTTCCTGAGCTCTGGTCCCATAAACAGCTTCACAACTTGTTTCCCACACAGGCACCTGGATTTTGGGGCCAGGCGAGGAGTTTGTACGTGGTCCTGTTTTCCCTTTCCCTTTCCATCCATCCATGGCCAGAATGTAAAATCCATGTGCATAAATACCCATGTGCATATCAAAGGTATTAAAATCAGAAGGGACTTTGATGTTGGACTCGAGAAAATGCTGCTGACACCACGCAGAGCTGTGGGAATGAGCTGCCTGCTCAGAAATCCAAGGATTTGGAGGACAGACCTTCCCTCAAGGTGCTTCTTCCCACCCATCACCTGCTCAGGAAAATGAATTTCCCGTGGTTAAGCTTTGACCCCTTTTCCTGAGTTTGTGCCACCCCATGGAACTGTCCCAATATCACCACAACAGCCCAGAATAATTCGAATTTTGGTAATTAGAGACATATCTGGATGCCTTCAGTACCAAATTCTCTTTAAAATTACCCTTAAAGCAAAATAAATCAAAAAGAAGACGCAAATAAGAATAAGAAAAAAACCCAACTCCCTGCACTCATTTGTTTAGGATGACAGATCAACAAACACGGGCATTTTATTTATTTAATTTTTTTTTTCTTCACAAGCAGCTTTTTATATCTCCTGACCCAAAATAAGCCCAGCCCCAGCTGCAGTGCCATGTCAAACAGTAATTACTCTATAAAAGGCTGACCAGAAGGGGATATTGGTGGGCCAGAGGCACAGAATTATTTTAGGACTCACACAAACTTTCTCTGGGAGTGCTGAGAGGAGCTGTGGGCACGGTGGTGCACCTAAGAAACCAACAAACACCAGAGGGGATTTTTTTTCCCCTGCTTGTTCCAAGCCTCACCACCCGGTGTGAAATGGCTTTCCCAAATTTCAGCTCAAGGGAAAGGAAAAAAAAAAAAAAAAAAAAAAAGAAATGAGATCTGTTTACTCCTCCAAAAAAAGAGGCTTTGCTCCGTGACAGGTTTGGAATTCCTGCTGAACCTCACCAAAACTTGTGGCAGAGTGGAAGCAAAGCCCTTAGAATATTTCACTCTGCTGTGAGGAAACAAAAAATAATTTAAAAAAATATAATAAATCAAGACTTATAGGATTCCCAGAATAGTTGGAGGAGACCTCAAAGCTCATCCAGCTCCATGACAGGGACACCTTCCACTACCCCAGGCTGTTCAGAGCTCCAGCCGGCTCAAGGATGCACTTGCTCCTGATTTTTTGGCCGTATTTTGGCAATATTTTGACAATATTTATGCTCCCTGAACCCCTCCTGCTGAGCCTAAGGGAGCAGGAGCCCCTAAATCCCAACTCCCTGAGACCTTCAGGAACCTGAATCCTGTCACCTGCCTTGTGGGGAATCCTAGAGAGGTTCAGTGTTTGAGAGGGGCAGTGCTCGGTTCAGAAACTTGCTCCTGATTTTTTGGCCATATTTTGGAAATATTTGGACAATACTTAGGCTCCCTGGATCCCTCCTGCTGAGCTCCTGATTTAGGAGCCCCTAAATCCCAACTCCCTCAGACCTTCAGGAACCTGAATCCTGTGGGAAGATGGGGAATCTCTGTGGGGAATCCTAAAGAGGGTCAGGGCCTGAGAGGGGCAGTGCTTGGTTCAGAAATTTCCTCCTTGTTTTCGGTCATATTTTGGCAATATTTTGACAATACTTAGGCTCCCTGAGTCCCTCCTGCTGAGCTCCTGATTTAGCAGCCCCTAAATCCCAACTCCCTGAGACTTTCAGGAACCTGAATCCTGTCACCTGCCTTGTGGGGAATCCTAGAGAGGGTCAGTGCCTGAGAGGGGCAGTGCTTGGTTCAGGAGCTTGCTCCTGATTTTTGGCAATATTTTGGCAATATTTTGACAATATTTTGGCAATATTTTGACAATATTTTGACAATATTTAGGCTCCTTGGATCTCTCCTGCTGAGCTCCTGATTTAGGAGCCCCTAAATCCCAACTCCCTCATCCCCTCAGACCTTCAGGAACCTGAATCCTGTCACCTTTTGGGAAGATGGGGAATCTCTGTGGGGAATCCTAGAGAGGGTCAGTGCCTGAGAGGGGCAGTGCTTGGTTCAGAAACCCTGCAGGAATTAGTGGAACTTTTCCAGCTTCCAAAATATCCCTCCTGCTTCTGCCACGGGCAAACAGGGTGAAAAAGGAAAGTGGTTTAGTGAGTAAGAACACAGCAAATTCAAAATAGAAGCAGAGGGGATTAAAGCAAACACCCAGAGTGTCCCAAGCTGTGTTTACTGCCCAAATCCTGTGGCAATTCCTGCTGGTTTCAGGGGGTTCTTCCTGTGTTGTAACTTTGGGATTAAACTTGGCCACTGCAGCTCCCAGGGGGGGAATGCTTCTCAAAGCCATCCTCCAATCTCAGAGCCCAAGGCACCAAACTGCACATGGATTTTTGCTGGAAGGGCTGGGAGAAAGTGGCAGCATCTGCCTGACGTGAAATTCCCATCCTTAATTAGGGATTTCAAAAATAAATCCAGTTTTCCGAGCAGGATGGTGGGTGTCCAAAAAAATAAAGGGAGGTTTTAATGATCTCAGTGAGACTCGGGTCTGTTTTCCACTTAATATGTGTTTTTGCACCCAGCAATTTTATAGAATCATTACATTATTTGAGCTGGAAGGGTCTTTAAAGATTATGCTTTTCCAACCCCTTAATTTCAATTAAAAAATTGTGGCAGCAATGGGTTTGTGTGATACATCACACTACAGATAAATATGAGTTTAAAAGTTCCTGAGCTCTTAATTCTCAGTTCAATTCCCAGCTGGCACAAGGAACAAAAGGTTGATCCCTCCAGGTGATGGATGGAACACCTCACCTGCACACAGCTCCTGCTCAGGCCGTTGGCCAGTGGGAAGGAGATGGATTTGGGATGGCAGATTTTCTGTGTGCCTCTCAAAAAAGACCTCACCAGCACTGGCAGACCCTGCAAAAGAAGGGAATTCATGGTGGAATTACAAAATGAACTCCAGTTTTTCCTCAGCTGCCGAGTGCTGGAGAGCTCAGCTCTGGTCACGTGCTGGGAGTGGCCTCAATGTGAATATTTTCCTTAGTTCTTTCCTCTTTGGATATCCCTGATTCTGAAACCTTCCTCTGAATATAACTGAGGTAAGCACAACACAGAAATTGCAGGATAATTAAAGGAAATCATGGAGAATAAATCCACATACCCTGTGTTCCACAATGCTGGGGGTTATTCCTTCTCCCTCAGTCTGCCACCAGCACTCGGCTACATGGGAGAAAAGGGATTGAAATGAAATTAAATTGTATTAAATACTGGGTCTAGTTCATTATTAACACCTCCTAAACAGTGCTGAACCTCTCACTCTGTGCCATAACCCAGATTTTAGGGACTCTAAAGAACTGGCAGCAGGCTCAGACTTGGGCTAAGTTCCGAATTAAAACCTAAGCCATAAAAACAGCAATCAAAACCCCAAATTCTGTCAAAGTTACCCCGGCCCCAAACGCTCCTTGCAGACGTTAAAGGTGAGAGATGTGACAGATGGCTGCTCCTGCAGCACAAGTGACGCAGCACCTCTGTACAAATATTGTACTGTGCAAATATTCATCAGCTCATTCCTGCCACAACGGTGTCAGGTAAGATCATTAACACCACCCCTAATTTCCCTGATAAGTAGGCTGAGACAGGAGGGTGGAGAGCAATGTCTAAACTGAAGCAGTGAGTAACAAAGAGAGCTCTGAGCCATCCTCCCCTCTCAGAGTCCATGCAAGTCTTTTATATTTAGGTTTTTTTTTGTTTAATTCAAAAAATGAAATCTTTGGGACAGTTTGACCCCGTGCCAGCTGAAGTTTGACAGCACAAAAAAAAAGCAAACAAACAATGGATTTCAGCTCCAGAACTAATGAAGCATTGATGTTACACTGAAATGGGGCTTAGCTTAAGTATCCATTTTTAACTCTCAGCTGAAGTGAAAACATTAATTCATGCAAATCAATGTTCCCTAAACAATAATTTTCCTCTAGAACATTTCTTCTTTTTTAACATAAACTCTTATCTAACAGAACCCATTTAAAGGATTATATCTGCAGAGTTCAGCAATTAGCTCTGTAAATTGTTTTCCTTGAGCGTAGGGAAGGTTCCATTACGCAGTGAAATATAAAGTGTATGCTATAGTCCATGAAAACCTCTCTTGGAACGATGATTATCCTTCAAAAAGCCTGGGATGAGGGCCAGATTACCAGAAAGAACTCAAGTTCTATTTGTACACCCAAAGTCGCCCTTTATTTCATGTAAGTATCCACTTGCAGCCCATCTTCAGGGGTTTTGAAAGGTAATTGCTTCTGTGGAACACCCACAGGTTGAGTTTTCCCTAAAACACCGCCCTGAAAATCCACTCTGAGGGATGAACAAGCAAACAGGAAAGGAGTGCACAGAAACAGGGAAGGGATGTGCATCAAACAGCCCCAAAAAAAGGTGGGAAATGGCACTGAAGGCACTTCATGTGCTGCTGGAAGTGAGGATGGAGAGGTTCCTCCTCATCTGACTGCAAATCCAGGAAATCTCCAGAGAGGTTTGTAGAAAAAAAGTGTAGACAGTGTAAAAGATGGCTGGGAGTCACGTGAACCATCACTCAAATTGTGGGTTAACTAAAAATGGAATTGAGCTTGAAGATCCTCAGGATTAGAGATGCCACAGCCTCACTGAGCTGCACCACCCTCCCAGGTCTGGGGGTCCTCCTCTCCTTAAATCCAACCAGAATTTCTCCTGGAGTGACAGAAGGGCTTTTTCCTGTGGTTTGAAGGCAGCTTCATTCAATCAGGGCACTCACAGGTGACACCACCACAACCTCCTGAGCCTCAAGAGCCTCAAGATCCTCCTTAGCACAAAACGCAGCCCCTTCTCCTTGCTTTCCATAGATGCCTTGGTCAAAGAGTTGTATCCAGCCCTCCATGGATCCATTGTCCATCCATCCATCCATGCATCCATCCATCCATCCATCCATCCATCCATCATCCATATCCATCCATCCATCCATCCATCCATCCATCCATCCATCCATCATCCATGCATCCATCCATCCATGCATCCATCCATCCATCCATCCATCCATCCATCCATCCATCCATCATCCATGCATCCATCCATCCATGCATCCATCCATCCATCCATCCATCCATCCATCATCCATGCATCCATCCATCCATGCATCCATGCCATCACCATCCACTCCATCCATCAGCATCCATCCCATCCATCATCCATGCATCCTATCCATCCATGCATCCATCCATGCATCATCCATCCACATCGCATCCATCAATCCATCATCGCATCAATCCATCATCCATCCATCCTCTCAGTCCATCATCCATCCATCCATCCTATCCATCCATACATCCATCCATCCATCCATCCATTGTCCATCCATCCAGTCCTACATCCATCCATTCCATCCATCCAGCCATCCATCATCCATCCATCCATCATCCATCCATCCATCATCCATCATCCAACCATCCATCACATCCATCCACATCCATCATCCATCCCATCCATCCATCCATCCATCCAGCAATCCATCATCCATCCATCCATCAATCCATACATCCCTCATCCATCATCCATCCATCCTGTCCATCCATCATCCATCCCATCCATGCCATCTGTCACATCCATCCATCCATCCATCCATTCCATCCATCCATCCATCCATCACTTCCATCCATCTTCCATCCATCCATGCCATACCTTCCATCCATCCATCATCCATCATCCACTCCATCACCATCCATCCATCATCCATCCATCCAATCCATCCATCATCCATCATCACCATCATCCATCCATCCTCATCCACATCCATCATCCATCCATCATCCATCAATCCATCATCCATCCATCTCCTCATCACTATCATCCATCCATCATCCATCCATCCCTCCATCCATCCATCCATCCATCATCCATCCATCCATCCATCCATCCATTCATCCCCCATCCATCCATCATCCATCCCTCATCCATCATCCATCATCCATCATCCCTCCATCATCCATCATCCATCCATCCATCATCCATCCATCCATCCATCCATCTCATCCTTCCATCCATCCATCCATCATCCATCCATCCATCATCCATCCATCCATCATCCATCCATCCATCCCATCTCATCCATCCATTCATCCATCCATCCATCATCCATCCCTCATCCATCATCCATCCATCATCCATCCATCCATCCATCCATCATCCATCCATCCATCCATCCATCATCCATACATCCATCATCCACTCCATCCCTCATCCATCATCCATCCATCCATCCATCCATCCATCATCCATCCATCCATCCATCCATCCATCCATCCATCCATCCATCATCCATCATCCATCATCCATCCATCCATCCATCCATCATCCATCCATCCATCCATCCATCATCCATCCATCCATCATCCATCCATCCATCCATCCATCATCCATCCATCCATCATCCATCCATCCCTCATCCATCCATCCATCCATCCATCCCATCATCCATGCCATCCATCCATCCATCCATCCATCCATCCATCATCCATCCATCCATCATCCATCCATCCATCCATTCCATCCATCCATCCATCCATGCCTCCATCCATCCATCCATCCATCCATCCATCCATCCATCCATCCATCATCCATCAATCCATCATCCATCAGTCCCTCCATCATCCATCATCCATCCATCCATCATCCATCCATCCATCCATCCATTCATCACATCCATCCATCATACCATCCCTCATCCATCATCCATCCATCATCCATCCATCCATCCATCCATCATCCATCCATTCATCCATCCATCCATCGATCCATCCATCCATCCATCCATCCATCCATCCATCCATCCATCATCCATCATCCATCCATCATCCATCCATCCATCCATCCATCCATTGTCCATCCATCCATCCATCCATCCATTGTCCATCCATCCATCCATCCATCCCTCCATCCATCCATCCATCATCCACCATCCATCCATCCATCCATCCATCCATCCATCCATCCATTGTCCATCCATCCATCCCAGCAATCCAGACCCTGTCCAGCAAACCCTGATTCAAGTCCTTCAATCCTGAAAACCCAATTCAATCCAAGTCCTGGAACAACACACGAGGTGGTGCCAGGCACACAGGGAGGACAAATCTGCCCAGAAGAAAATCCAGGAACCCCAATTCCTCATCTTCCCTGTTTACCTGTGAGACTCAAACATCTTCTGGGGATGAAGAGAGAAGCAAAGCTCCTCACGCAGAGGCCGTCCCACGGGGGTCTCAGCCCCAGCTGATCAATCTTGGTGCCTCCAGTGCTTCCACCGCATTCCACAGTGACTTACAGAGTGAGAAGCCAGCTCGGAGGCAGTGCCACAACAAACACAACCCTGATTTATTCCAAACCCATTCATATTTATCGCTGTCACTTCTCTTTCCTCCATGCCAAACATGCACACGCTCATGAGACAGACACATTTCCATTGCTCTCAGCTGGGGAATCGTGTTCCTTGCAAGGCTGGTGGATGATGCACAAACTGTCTCCTATTTGTGTCCCCCCTTTCAGATGGCAGTGGTGCCCACCAAACAAGCTGATTATCACTTGCCCTGGGCTATCAAGGCAAGGCAATGGTATGTTTAGATCAGCAAACTGCATAACAATATAAATGTCATCTATTCCACGAGAAGCTTTGGCAGGATTTTGCATCTTGCTCCTCTTTGCGGGGATGGTGCCAAAAAGAAACATGAAGGCTTGCAGGAGGAAAGGGGGGACAGGGGTTCCCACCCCCTTCCTGACTTGCCAAAACACGTTGTGCAGCACTGGGTGTCTCGTTGTCATCCCCAGGACCATCCCAAGGTGTCAGATGATCCATGAACACCCTGGGAGGGATATAGAATATACAGAGAGAGCTCCTTTTTCTGCCTCAGCCAGGCTCAGAAACGAGGCACAAGCAGCGCGGCTGGCACAGCTCAGGACATGCTCTGTGCCCGTTGCCCAGAGAGGATGGCAGCCAGCCCGAGGAGAACAGCCCTGGGTGGGCACTGCCTGGGCAGCATCTCTGCTGCCAGGGCAAGGCTGACAGCAGTGCCCAGCAGCTCTGGTGCAGAATGGGGTTCGGGACACTGGGATTGGTGACACTGGGATTGTGGGACACTGGGATTGGGACACCTCTGATGGACAGTGGGAGTCAGGACACTGGGACTGGGACACTGGGATCAGGACACTGGGATTGGGACACTCTGATGGACAGTGGGGTCAGGACACTGGGACTGGGACACTGGGATTGGGACACTGGGATTGGGGACACTGGGACTGGGACACTGGGATTGGGACACTCTGATTGGACAGTGGGGTCAGGACACTGGGACTGGGACACTGGACTGGGACAATGCAGCTCCAGTGCAGGATGGGCTCAGGACACTGGGATTGGGACACTCTGATGGACAGTGGGGTCAGAAACACTAGACTTGGAACACTGGGGACTGGGACATCTGGGACTGGGACACTTCTGATGGACAGTGGGGTCAGGAACCACTGGGATTGGAACACTGGGACTGGGACACTGGATCAGGGCACTGGGACTGGGATACTGCAGCTCTGGTGGACAATGGGATCGAGGACACTGGGGATTGGGACACTGGGATTGGAGACACGGCAGCTCCAATGGAGAATCGGGATCAGAACACTGGGATTGGGACATTGGGACTGGGACACTGGGCATCAGGACACTGGGATTTGGGACACTGGGGACTGGGACATGTGGGATTGGGACACTGGGATTGGGACACTGCAACTCCGGTGGAGAATGGGGGTCAGGACATTGGGACTGGGACACTGCCGCTCTGGTGGACAATGGGATCGGGGACACTGGGGATTGGGACACTGCAGGCTCCAATGGAGAATGGGATCAGAGCACTGGGATTGGGACACTGGGACTGGGACACTGCAGCTCCACTGTGAGAATGGGCTCAGGACACTGGGATTTTGACACTGGGTTGGGACAGTGCAGCTCCAGTGCAAAATGGGGTCACGATACTGGGACTGGAACACTGCAGCTGGCCTGGCACTCTTTAGGATCTGATTCCTGCTGGAGACCTGTGTTGACATGGAATGAGGGGCTGGGGGCAGCTCCTGGTGAGGGAAAGATGCACCAAAAGAGAGAAAAAGCAGGAAGGAGTATACCCAGAAAAACCATCCTGGCATGGTGTGCTCAGGGGGAACAACACAATTCATATAAATTCACAGCAAAATGCCTTTACCCTTGCTACTTATTAACTTGCTTGAAGTTTGATTTTCACAGCACGACACTCAAACCCCTTGAATGAACTCTTCCCACCCATTTCTGAGCAAGGTTCCTTCTCTGAGATCGCTCCTCTCACTGCTCTGTACAACCCCACTGACATCTCAATGTTCTCCATTCAAGTCTTGCGGTCAATGCTGGAACCACACAGAGCAAAATTCCACGGGGCCTCTCCTAAGGAGATTATGCAAAATGTCACTTAGCATGAATACCTATTTGAAAATGGAAGGGTGTTTATTACTTCATTATGCTAATGAGAAAATCAGAAAAGATATTTTGTATATTAAAGAGAAGCCACAGAACTTTTTCTTAGCTCATGCCTTTCTGCAATTGCATATTCCTCATAAATTCATATTTACAATACCTTCTGTTACCAATTTCTTTTATTTCTGAGAACAGAACATGGCTCTGAACATACTTTTGTTTGCTTAGCAATATCCAGATGCATTAAACTCTCTTACATAAGAGGATTTGTACTTTACATTAAAGTTTTTCAGGGAGAGATATTTAAAAGATATGAAATATGCTTGTCAAAAAGAATTAAAAAAAAAAAAAGAATGTTGGAACATATCCATCAATATTTCAGTATAAATTGTTGAAGCACCAGAATTACACGGTGCAATTATCTCGCAGAATGTATAGCTCCTAGCACTGATCTTTATGTACAACAGAAACAATGGTTTAATACATCACAAATGAATGTTCATTAAGTTGTTGGGGAGAATTCTGTCATAATTGAATAATGAAACGACTGCACTTGAGCATCTGCTTCAAAACTCCGCTGCTCTGACTGGATCCAGCACAAGGGGTCTTTTATGGGACAGTTTCTGCCAACACCAAGACTTTGTACAAAGGTCAGTTTATTTTCTGTTTTAATGTCAGATTATTTTATGATTATTATTTTCTGATTATTTTTCTGATTTCTTCTGATTATTCACCACAGATCTGATTTAGGACTCGCTCCTGTGAGCAGTTCAGAATATAGAAACAAGTCCAGTGACACTTTTGATCCCTGTGGGTCCTTTCCAACTCAGGATATTCCAGGATACTTCAAATGAGCTGGACAATTGGGCTCCAAGAAAATATTAGTTTAAAAAGGGCTTGGATTTCTCTCAAGTTTTGATGGGGGTTTTTTTGTTAAGAATTAGTGTCAATTGTGTTACTAAGGTTACCGAGTCTATTACTATTATTATTGTTGTTATTATTAATATTATTATCCCAGTGAGCAGTGCCAGGCTGTACATGGAATACTTGAACAAAAATCAGTGGCACTTCTGATCCTTGGGGTCCCTTCCAACTCAGAATTTTCTGTGGCACCTCAGATGACCTGTACAACTGGCTCCAAGAAAAATGCTATGCAAAAAAGGGCTTGGATTTTCTCCCAAATTTTGGGGTTTTCAAAAGAAATTAATGAAAATTCTCTTAATATGTCACAGAAGTGTTTTTTTCATTATTATTATTCTGATTGTGACGATGCTGATGATGATGAATATTATTATTGTTTTCCCCCCTATTCTCCCTTTGTAGCAACAGCTCCCATCCACTGGATGTTTGGTGACCTAGAGCAGAGGCTGGCAGAATTACAGAATAAAGCAGGGATTTATTAAAAGGATCTCCTCAATGGATGCACCTTGGGCAGCACAAGAGCCCAGCCAGGGCTGCCCCCAAGATGAACCAAAATGGTCACAAAATGAACCCAAAAATGAACCAAGATGAACCAAAGTGGCCCAAAATGCACGAGCGGTCCCAGGGTCTCTCCTGGGATCAGTTCTGCTCCATTTGCACCTTGCAGTTCATTGTCCGCATTCCAGCTTTAGCCCCTGCAGTCCCACCCTGCTTGTTTTCCTCTCTCACAGCCCACGGGGTTTAGTGCTCCTGGGCTGAGATTTGATCATTTGTCCTTGGGTGCCCCAGCAGGAGCAGGAATTGTTTTTGTCTCCCTGCTCTGTGCACAGAGCTCAGCATCCCCTGATGTGAGCCCAGCCCCACACACATAAAGCAGCACAGAACCTGAAACATCACAAAGCTAAAACCTGAGGCATCAGGTTTAAAAAAAAACCCTGATTGCCAATCAGGGGCAGGGTTTGGGGTAACGGGTGAGACAAGGAGAGCCCCACCAGAACCCCCATGGCCAGTTTGGGCTCAGCCCCGCTGTGGATATCCAGGCTGGCTGTTCCCTGGCAGATAAATATGCAAAGTTCTCCCCCCTGGCACACAAAGGGAGCAGTTTTTCGCGCTGCTGTAGATCAGGCCGTGGATAAATCAGCCGCTATTCACTTCCCTGCGCTGCGGAAGCGCAATCAGGAAAGCATTATGAGCAAAAACCTGCCCTGCAGGGATAGACTTGCTTTAATAATGTTGTATGACTTGTCCATATTGTATTTATGTCTGGAGTTGATTCCTTGGGTTTTCCCCACCTTCCCCCCCCCCACCAAAAGGACAATTTGCAAGCTGGATGCTCCGCCAGGAGAAAAAGCGGGGAAGTGCTGATGGACACTCTCATCCCTCCAGGCCTCAAGATCCCAGCCAGAAATAACACTTGATTTGATTTTATTTGATTTTTTTTTCCCTAACCTCACCTTTTCTGAGTGCCATGCTTCAAAACCAAGCTGGTGTAACACAAATTAAACACTCAAGAAAGTGCAAAGGTGGAACAGCTTGCTGCCCTCCTGTCCTGATCAGGTGCTGCCCTCCTGTCCTGAAAAACCAGCCGGGATTGATGGCACAGCAATAATGGGAGAAAAGGATTGGAGATGTCCACCCAGAATCTCCGATTTTCACTGAGTTCTTTTAAAGGCCAGAAATAACACTTGATTTGCTTGATTTTAGTTTTTCCTAACCTCACCTTTTCCTGGAGTGCCTGCTTCAAACCAAGCCATCACTGAGTTCTTTTCAAGCCATCCATCTCAGCCTCCCAAATCCATCCCAGAAGAGCCAATCTGCAGAGCAATCGCAGGGACACAGGCTGGGAGAAAACCCAGGAAGAGATTTGCTGGATTTGCTTTTGCAGGGTTTGCTCTCCCTGGGTTATTCCACTTGGATTCCACCTCTCCCTCCTGCTAAACCTGCCCCAAACTTCCCAATCTTCCAAGGTTTTCAAGTCACCCAACGCTGAAGGTTTGGTTTAATTGTGGCAGGTGAACGTGATGGCAAAGGCAGGCGCAGAAATCGAATCTCCAGGGAGGAAGGTACACAAGAATTCCTAAATTCCAGGGATTTCCTGGGTGTTTTGCTGCATTTCCCTGTTGTCCAAGTGCTCTCACACTGCTGCGAGGCAGGAAAACCCCCAGGCACCTCTGCCTTTGTGGGATCCAGAGCTGGATCCAGGCATGGCTCAAATCTTCAGGCACAAAAACCTTCCCCTGGCTGAGGGACTCCTGGCCTGGCAAAGCACCCCTTCCTGAGAACAAAGCACGGCCCATTCTGGCACAAACGCCCCAAAATGAGGCAAGACCAGTTGGATAATTTTGGGACCCAACCAGAATGAGTGTCTGGGCTCCCCAGACTCCAGCAGATCCTCCCAAACCTCCTTGGTTGGACAGAGAGCAAAGCTGAGCCTGAGGAAGCTCTGAGAGCACAGAGGTCACCACCAAAAGGAGAAATTTGGATTTTATCCCTTCCCTGGGGGTTCTCCCAGGCTTCTGCAGGGAGATGGAGAGGAGGAATCACTTCCAAAGGCTCTGCTGACCTCTCCCTGCAGTCTGGGCACGCAGCAAGGGCAGGTGGAGGTGAGTGAGCATCTGTGGCTCCTGTGCCTCGCAGCTGCCCTGCACTCAAAGCTTTGTTCTGTTTTACAGCGCTAAAAGACAAAATAAACAAGTCAGTCATGATTTCACTCGCCTGTGAGCCCGTATTTGCCTACAAGAAAAGCCCCCAAAAGCCACAAGCTTTCCTTTTTATTTACCTCTTTTATCTTCGCTTATTTTCTCTGGCGAAAAGTAACCCAACCTTGGCTGGCTCTAAACCCAGGCAGAAACAAAAACCCTCTTGAATTCCTCTTCATTATAAATGGATTGTCAATGTGTTAAATAAATCAGTGAAAATGGAAATCCAAAAATAAATAGCCATCCTGCTGTTGCTATGACAACTCAAATTTTTTACCTGGACAGAGATTTTCTGTTTCACAGTTCGGAATCGCTGAAAAGGAGGGTCACATTTATTTTATTTTTTTTAATCCTGGCACATTTCACCACCTACCCCCCAGCATAAAAAAAAAAGGGGGGGATTATTTTTGGTTACTTTTTAGCAAATGAGGGGAAGATCAAAGAGAGGAGCTATTTTTCACAGCAGACAGGAGAAAGGAGACACATTCCATTTACAACAACAGAGCTCAGCCCAGAAAGGACAGAGAGCATGAAAAAATTCAGGATTTCGAGGCTTTCATGTGGCCCTGCCAAGCAAAAGGCAGGGCACATATAGAGCAAGATTAACATAATTCAAAAACATATTTTGGCTCATTTATTAAAGCAGTTTTACCATGGGAAAAAGCAACATCACCTCAGAACAGCAATAAATATTTTGCAACTTGTGCCTTTGTTGACGGCAGTGAAATGTGTGTTTAAATGACCCAGACTGCAAAATTAATGCATTTCCTGGTGCTTAAAACAGGAGAAATCAACCCAATTCCCCCCAGATCCACGTGGGAATGCTCAAAGCACTGAAAAATCCCATTTTGCAGTGGAATTATCTCCTGATCTACCCCACGTGTGATGGCAAGGAACGTTTTGGGGTGGGAAATTGAGGGGAATTCGCCAAGAGTCACCTCAGGTGTCACCTGGGACTCCCTGGACACGGCCAGCAAAGTCACATAAAGGTCTTTGATTCCATTTTACCTGCTTTAAATAATCTACTTGGTATCTGCTTGTCTGGAGCCTGGTGGGTGGATGATTCACAGATCAGAGAACACCTTCATCTCTTGGCTGGCACACAGGCAAGGAGCCTTTCCTTCACCCCAAGAGGTAACAAAAAAAAAAAAAAAAAAGAAAAAAAACCCAGCCAAATATACTTTAAAAGTTCAGAGATTCAAAAAGGGCAGCTAAAAAAAAACCCCACTTGAAAATAGCATCCCTTCGGTTTGTTTCCATTGGCCGATTTCTTTGTTAAATAAAATGAATTTTCAGAAAAAATGGAGTCTTGGCCAAAAGGTTTTCTTCGGGTTGAAACTTGGTTACTTGTTAAAATAACAAGACAACGAATAAAACCAAAAAAATCAGACTCAAAATATTCAGAATTGGGGGTAGGGAAGAAGCAGCACAGAAGGAAAATCCTCCCAGTGAAGAATATCCACAAATCAGCCTTTTCCACCAAAAAAAATACCTTTTTCACAAAATACCTTGACTTGCATTCAATGGAATGAATTAATCTCGGTCAAAATTCAGCCTAATGGCAAGAAAATGTTAAATACACCCCAAAAATCAGCCAATGAAAGGAGAAATTCTCACAGAATCATAGGCAGGATAAAAAGCTTTTGCACTGAAATGTGGGGGGTTTTTTTGTTATTAATGTGTGTTCCTCCCAGTTGCTGGGGTTTTTATGGCTCTCTCCACACACACATGCACACACACAGGGATGGGGAAAGTGCTCCAAACAAATCTGGGTGTTTGCATCCTGCCTTGCCCAAAAAGCAAAGCAGACTGTTCAAGCAGCAGCCGCTGAAAGCAAGCATTCAATTCTCCTCAGAGGCTCGTTTTCCTCTAAATGGGCCTCTCAGACTCGGTGACAACTCTTAGCTGCTTGAGAAAAAAAAAAAAAAACCAAACTGGAATAGAAAAAAAAAAAAAAAGAACCTATTTTCCAGTGCAAAGTAATCCCTGCTCCATTGCCATGGCACCAGACATCCGTCTCTTTCTTTCATTGACCAGACGAGGTCCTCCTCAGCCTCTAGCTCCTTTTTTTTTAAAAAAAAAAATAGAATTTTTTTTCTGTTCATGCATGTGTGTGTGCGCTCCTGAATTTGTTTCCTCGGTAGGAAAAGGAGTCATTAAAGTATTAGTTGGGGTTGATTGATTTCTTCGGGGAGAGGAGAGGGGTTTGCGGGGCTTTGTCGGGATCTCAAAACAGAGGTGCGAGGTTGGGATGAGAAAAGGAAGATGCAGCTCGCCCCTTGGGAAGGCTGGGAGTTGAATCCCTTCCAAAAAAATCTCGGTGATTTCTTCAAGGTATTGTGAGCACCCGTGGAATAAAGGAGGGGGACAATGTAAATCTCTTTTTGCTTTTAACTCCAGAGCAGTTTACATGGTTGTGCCATGGCTGAGGGGCTGGCTGCCTACAGACTGCAGCAAAATAGAAAAGGAGAAAACCAAAACAAAAAAAAGCAGGAACTGAGACAGATTAAAATGAAAAAAAAATAGAGAAAAACAATACAAATTAAATATATACATATATATATACACTCAAAAACAAAGCAGCGCAGAAAATCCCACAGAGGTTACCAAAACCACCTTAACTCTGCTCCTTTTCTTTTTTTCTTTTCCTCTTATCCTCTCCTGCTTCCCAGGTTAAGGAAACCCAGCCCAAATCCAGCTTTTTGAGGTGCACTACAACAATTCTTTTCCTCTTACCCTCTCCTTCTTCCCAGATTAAGGAAACCCAACCTAAATCCAGGTTTTTGGGGTGCACTACAACAGTTCTTTTCCTCTTACCCTCTCCTTCTTCCCAGATTAAGGAAACCCAACCTAAATCCAGCTTTTTGGGGTGCACTACAACAGTTCTTTTCCTCTTATCCTCTCCTGCTTCCCAGGTTTAGGAAAGCCAGCCCAAATCCAGCTTTTTGGGGAGTTCTGGCTGATGACTCAGCATCTGTTGCTTTCTTTTCTCATTTCTTGGGTCTGTTTAAAAGCCACCCCTGGTTCTGGGGAGGGTTTGGGGTTAGGGGTGGGGGATTGGCAGGTGCCTGGGGGGATTTTGGGGGGAATGATTCAGCACCTTGGCAGGATGAGGCTCTTGGGTGGCTGGGAAACGTGTGCAGCACAAGTGTGACTCTGATTTCCCCGTCAGGGGAGGAGAACCTGGTGGGTTTTATAGGGAAAACAAAGGGAATTTTCCCTGACGCAGAGGGAAACACCTTTAGCGCAATTTCTGGGGTTTTTTACTGACAAATACCCCCCAACAGGAGCCCTGAGCAGACAGATGGCTCTGAGCTGCCTAATGCCACGCTTCACCTTTGGATTTCATAAAAAAATCAATTTCCAGTGGCATCTGCAGGCCGGGGCAGGAGGAGGGAGCAGGGCCAGGGCCTCCCAACGCCCCATTGATCCCCCTGGCTCCTGCAGTGTTTCTGCTCCTAAAAACCACCGGCTCCACTTGAGAAAATTCACAAGATCCAGATTTTAAAGTTTCATTTTCTGCTTTTTAACCCCACATCCTTCATTCCTAAAGACTCCTATGTGCATCTTTCTGTGCTTGTTCAACAGTTCAGCCCACCTTGGCAATAATTATAACGTGGATTTTGCTGTTAGATGGCACAGCACTACAGGGAAAACAACAATTTCAAATCCATCAATGAATTCCAAACAATTCAGCCCAAGGAATCCAGGAAAGGGAGGCAATGCTGAGGGAGGCACTACTCAGCAATCCCCATCTCAGGAATTAAATGAATAAAAGCAACCTGATGTTTCACACTTTAGGATTTTTTAAACTAGATTTTCCTCCTAAAAACCACTGGCTCCACTTGAGAAAATTCACAAAATGCGGATTTTAAAGTTTCATTTTCTACTTTTTAACCCCGCATCTTTCATTCCTAAAGACTCCTATGTGCATCTTTCTGTGCAACAGTTCAGTCCACCTTGGCCATTCCTGGAATTATAATGTGGATTTTGCTGTTAGATGGCACAGCACTACAGGGAAAACAACAGTGATCAATTCTGCACTCAGCACAGAGCCAGAGGGAATTTATCACTCCTAGAGAAGTTCCCAGCAGAAAATGAAGTGGATTTTTAGGGGCAGAGCCCAGGTTTGCAGAGTTTTTTGAGTCAGCCCTTCCCACTCTGCTTCCCCAAAAGGTGTTGGGCACCTGATTTAGGAGCACCTGAGGGTGACACCAGGGCTGCTGGCATGGTGGCATCTCCCAGAGGCACCGTTTAGCCCAGATTTTGTTATTTAGGTTGCTGGGCACAGAAAGGGGAAGGGAGAAGGAGCAGCAGAGAGGTGAGGCGATGTCAAACACATTCATCTCATCACCCTGAGTCCATTCACCAGCCTGGAATTCCTCCCAGCCAAGGCCAAGGGGACACTTTTGTTGGGGGCACGAGGGACAAAGGTGCCTCGCAGTGTTCTGGGTGCTTTGGCACTCGCACACCTCAAAACTCATCTCCCACTGCATGAAGGAAAACGTGTCTCCCCCAGTTGGCACAACTGTGAAACCAACTCCTGTCTGACACCTCCCTGAGCGCCAGGAGCTCACACGGAGAGCCAGGAGGAGCCTCCTGCCCCCATTCCAGGGTCAGCATGTCCTACAGGCCTCAGGAGGAGCCTCCTGCCACCATTCCAGGGTCAGAATCCCCTATAGGCCTCAAGAGAGGCCTCCTTCCACCCCATTCCAGGGTCAACATGTCCTACAGGCCTCAGGAGAGGACTCCTGCCACCATTCCAGGGTCAGCATGTCCTACAGCCCTCAGGAGAGGCCTCCTGCCACCATTCCAGGGTCAGCATGTCCTACAGCCCTCAGGAGAGGCCTCCTGCCACCATTCCAGGGTCAACATGTCCTACAGCCCTCAGGAGAGGCCTCCTGCCACCCCATTCCAGGGTCAACATCTCCTTCAGGAGAAGCCTCAGGAGAAGCCACCTTCTATCGCCTTCAGGGTCAGCGTCTCCTACAGGCCTCAAGAGAAGCCTCCTTCCAATATTCCAGGGTCACCATCTCCTACAGCCCTCAGAGTCACCTTCCATCCCCATTCCAGGGTCACCATCTCCTACAGCCCTCAGAAGTCTCCTTCCATCCCATTCCAGGGTCAACATCTCCTTCAGGAGAAGCCTCAGGAGAAGCCTCCTTCCATCACCTTCAGGGGAAGCCACCTTCCATCCCATTCCAGAGTCAGCATGCCCTACAGCCCTCAGGAGAGGCCTCCTTCCATTCCAAGGTCAGCATCTCCTACAGGCCTCAAGAGAAGCCTCCTTCCACCATTCCAGGGTCAATGTCTCCTACAGCCCTCAGAAGCCGCCTTCCATCCCCATTCCAGGGCCATCTCCTTCAGGAGAAGCCTCAGGAGAAGCCTCCTTCCATCACCTTCAGGAGAAGCCTCCTTCTACCCCATTCCAGGGTCAGCATCTCCTACAGCCCTGATAAAGACAGGGGGAGATTTTCCTATTCCTTTTCTATTCCAGGAGATTCTGGACCCCAGGAAGATTCCCTGGTTTGTTTTATACTCAGCAGTGGCTCCAACATCCACATTCAATCTCTAGCACCAGGAACTGCAGTAAATTGAGCCCAGGGAGGACAAAAGAAGAGAGAAAACTCTTCAGCTCCCTGGTAGCAGTAAGGGAATGCTGCTTCCTTAAGCTGGGAGGGGAGGGAATGATGAGATCTCTCCCTGCTTTTGGTTCTCTCTTCCATCCAACCCCAGTCTGTAATTTAACACCTTCCCTGGAATATTTTCCTGCCTCCTCTCAAACATCTGGGTAGAGGTTATGAACTCCAGTGTAGTTCCTGCTGCAAAAAAAAAAAAAAGAAGGGAATTCCATGGAGCAAGATGGTAAATGTTGGACAATTAGCCAGAAACTCATTTGTGCTTAATGACCTTTATGATCAGACTCAGTTTCTGGAAGGTGGAGCTGGGACATGGATATAAATATGGCTTTTAAATAAAAACTCTGTTCCTACACCCAGAAAAATTCTGCACTAGTTCCAGCCCAGAGGCTCCAAACCTGATGTCCCATCTCACTCCCTCACCCCACATTCCATCACAGATTTGCTCTTTGCAGCCAGCACCTGATGGGATTTTCTTTTTCTTGCTCATTTTTCTACTCACAGCCCCTCCTGAGGGTATCCTGGGATTGCCTCTAAAATTGCCTCCTTCCCACCAGGATTTTTATGCAGACAAATAAAATGCAAAGCACGACCAAACCACGCGGGCAACATTTCACATTTCACACCTTGACCTCTCCCAGGCACGAACCAGCTTCAAGAGACACTAAAAATAGAGCCAGGTCGAATACAACTGGGGTGAGCTTCACACAGAGCACATCTCCCACCGGGCTGAATCCAAAACGCAGCACAAGCACATCCTGCCCCTCATTCCAAGCAGCTCTTTCGACCTGCAGGACGAAAATGATGGGATTTGCCCAAATCCCATTGTCTGGGCTCGCCTCCACTTCCCTCCGGATCCAATTCCGCAGACAACCAGAAGAGGGGGATCACATACAGGGCTGACCAAAAGGTGACTTTAGCACCAGCAGCAGTTTTCCTTTAACAGATTTTTTTATTAATTTAAATTTGCCCTTTCCCCACTCTAATTCCCACTGGCGATGGGAAAAAAAAAAATCCCCTCCTCTCCAAGAATCCCATGTGAAAAAAGCTGCAGTCAGTGAGGCGAGGTGGTAACAGAATAATTTATGGTGGTTTTAGGAGGAGAAGTGTGGGTTTAAGTGAAATCACACTAAATTAAAAAGAAAAAAAAAAAATTACTTCCTGAGAAAAAGTAATACTGGAACAAAAAGGAATAATAATGGGAAAGAATGGGCCTCTGAGCAGCTCTTGTGGACCTGACTCAGGTTCCACAAGTTCCAATAAAGTAGCAAAATGCTGACAAACAGCCTGGCTGGTGCAGAAATCACATCCATCCTTCTTTTTCTTAATTTTGGAGGGAGAAGCAACAACGCAGCACTCAGAGAGAACGGGGCAGAAACTCCCCCAGTCCATCCTTAGGTGGGGGAGAAGCCAAGGCCAGGCCTGGCCTGGATTTGACACACCCCACAAGGAGCGAAAGTCTCAAATTCTCCTGCCAAAACCCTGGAATTCAAGGGGAAACCTTGAACCCTGTAGTCATTAGGAGACAATTCAGAATTGATCAGCCTTCCCTGCCCCAGGCTGCAGCCTCACAAGTCATCCTTCCCTCTCTGCCGCCCTGCACCTGCCCCTACTCCCATTTTCCTCCCTCAGACATTCCAGGAGACCCCACAGCTCCCAAATCCCGGCTTTTCCAGCATCCCCAAATCCTGCCTTGCAGCAGTGCACCCCCAAGGCCACAAAAGAGTGCAATTCCTGCTTCCCAGGGATTTGCCTTTCTGCCTCTGAATGCTGAATTCAGCAGATTCTGGCACCAGGGAGAAGTGGATCAGGCACCCAAATCCTGTAGGCTGCCACACAAATCCTTGCCATTGTCCCTCAGTTTGCTTCTGGCAGGTTGATGCAATGCACTACCACACAGAAAAATTTTTAAAAAAATTAAAATCCTCCCTAAAAAAAAACCATTTAGATGTTGTGGGACATCAAAAATGAGGAAGGATCGATGCTGATTTAGCCAAGGTGGGACCCAGGTGTCGCCCAAGAAAAGCTACCAAAAAAAAAAAAAAATTAAATTAAATGTATTTTCCCTGGCTTACTTTCACAGAAGAAAGAAAGCTGCTTCAGAAATAATCCAGGCAGACCCCTGGGGAGAAGGAGGAGGAATTAAAAAAAAAGAAAAAAAGGGGAAAGAAAATAAAAAAGAAGCAAAGCAGCTCCTTCTGGTGTTCCCAGCCCGGGGGAAGGAGGGGGCGAGTCTGGCAGGGAAGGGCCGAGCCGGGGCGGGATGGGGCACACCCGCTAACCCCGGACAATCGGATGAGCAGCGCTTGTCAGGAACAAAAGCCATCTGCTGAGCGCGACAGGAGCGGGGACAAAGGCGGGGCAGCCCCGGCGAGGTGCCAGGGTCAACGGCATCCCATGGCCCGCGGGGATCGATAATGCTAAAAAAGCCCGACGGGAAAATCGCTGCGAACGCACTTCAGGAGGGATGGAGATGATGGACAACCCCGGGGTGACACCGGGCAGCCGCGGGGGTTTGGGGTTTGTGGGGTCTGTGGGGTTTGTGGGGATGCTCCACAATGAGATCCTGATGGGGTTTTGGGTGCCCCAAAATGGGAGAGAGCAAGGAGAGCTCGAGTTTGGGGAGGTGTGCCCATGTAAAGAGGGTGTTTGGTAACAAACCCCACTTCCCAAAGTGGGGGTTTGGGGTTGTGGGGTTTGTGGGGATGCTCCACAATGAGATCCTGATGGAGTTTTGGGTGCCCCGAAATGGGAGGAGAGCAAGGAGAGCTCGGGTTTGGGGAGCTGTATCCATGTAAAGAGGGTGTTTGGTAACAAACCCCAGTTTCCAAGTGGGAGTTTGGGGTTTTTGGGGTTTGTGGGCATGCTCCACAATGAGAATGAGATCCAGATGGGTTTGGGTGCCCCCAAAAAGGGGGGAGAGCAAGGAGAGCTCAGGTTTGGGGAGGTGTGCCCATGTAAAGAGGGTGCTTAATAACAAACCCCACTTCCCAAAGTGAGGGTTTGGGGTTGTGGGGTTTGTGGGGATGCTCCACAATGAGATCCTGGTGGGGTTTTGGGTGCCCCAAAATGGGAGGAGAGTTCGGGTTTGGGGAGCTGTGCCCACGTAAAGAAGGTATTTAATAATAGACCCCACTTCTCAAAGTGGGTTTGTGGGGTTTGTGGGGATGCTCCATGCTGGAGAATGAGATCCTGCTGGGTTTGGGTGCCCCAAAATGGGAGGAGAGCAAGGAGAGCTTGGGTTTGGGGAGCTGTGCCCATGTAGAGGGTGTTTGGTAACAAACCCCACTTCCCAAAGTGGGGGTTTGGGGTTGTGGGGTTTGTGGGGATGCTCCACAATGAGATTCTGCTGGGTTTGGGTGCCCCAAAATGGGAGGAGAGCAAGGAGAGCTCGAGTTTGGGGAGCTGTACCCATGTAAAGAGGGTGTTTGGTAACAAACCCCAGTTTCCAAGTGGGAGTTTGGGGTTTTTGGGGTTTGTGGGCATGCTCCACAATGAGAATGAGATCCTGCTGGGTTTGGGCACCCCAAAATGGGAGGAGAACAAGGAGATCTCAGGTTTGGGGAGCTGTGCCCATGTAGAGGGTGTTTAATGACAAACTCCACTTCCCTAAACGCCCCCTCAGCCATCAGAGCCTGTTCCAGCTCCTATAAATTTGTATTTTTCTCTGTGTGCTCACCCCCACCCAAATTATCCATCAGTAACCAGGGGCAAGCCAGATGCTGGAAGAACAAATAGCTGAGGAGCCTAAAATTTTGAATGCTCCTCCTCCAAGCCTTCTTGATCCTTTCTCAGGCCGCCTCTCCCCATCTGTGCCTCAGTTTCCCTTTTGTGAGACAGGATTTATACATCCTGTGAGAGGAACACTCCTGGAAAATAGGACAGCCCCTGGTGCTGCAGTAAATAGGCCAGGCAAGAACCTACATTTCCATGGGAAGAATTGGTTTAACCCAATTATTAATACACCATTTACTCAGAATTAACTACAATGGAAAGCAGCAAACTCCCAATAAGTGAGATTTCAACAGGTTCCTGCTTTTTCTGCAGGACAGACTCGGCCTGGGGATGGGTTTACAAATCATCTTTACTCACAATGCTTCAGTTATTTCAACTTCCCATTCCAAATTGGCAGGTGATGGCGTTAGCTTTTGGGATGATATTTGGGATAAGAACAAATCTCCCCTTCTTATTTCAGATTCAAAAAGTCAGGTTATGTCCCTCAGCTCTTTGTAGTTTGTGTGACCACAAATTACATCACATTCAGCACATCATGGAAAAAAAAGGAAATTTTTTTTCCTACAAAAGCTTTGGAAGGATCCCCTCCCCCTTGGAAACATGTTTCATACTTTAGGATTTTTTAACTAGATTTTCCTCCTAAAAAAACCACTGGCTCCACTTGAGAAAATTCACAAAATCCAGATTTTAAAGTTTCATTTTCTGCTTTTTAACCCCACATCCTTCATTCCTAAAGACTCCTATGTGCATCTTTCTGTGCTTGTTCAACAGTTCAGCCCACCTTGGCAATAATTATAACGTGGATTTTGCTGTTAGATGGCACAGCACTGCAGGGAAAACAACAATTTCAAATCCATCAATGAATTCCAACTAATTCAACCCAAGGAATCCAGGAAAGGGAGGCAATGCTGAGGGAGGCACTACTCAGCAATCCCCATCTCAGGAATTAAATGAATAACAGCAATCTGATGTTTCATACTTTAGGATTTTTTAAACTAGATTTTCCTCCTAAAAACCACCGGCTCCACTTGAGAAAATTCACAAAATGCGGATTTTAAAGTTTCATTTTCTACTTTTTAACCCCACATCTTTCATTCCTAAAGACTCCTATGTGCATCTTTCTGTGCAACAGTTCAGTCCACCTTGGCCATTCCTGGAATTATAACGTGGATTTTGCTGTTAGATGGCACAGCACTACAGGGAAAACAACAATTTCAAATCCATCAATGAATTCCAACTAATTCAGCCCAAGGAATCCAGGAAAAGGAGGCAATGCTGAGGGAGGCACTACTCAGCAATCCCCATCTCAGGAATTAAATGAATAAAAGCAATCTGAAGCAAAGAGGAACAAAATAGCAGAGCACACATTTCCACTTCCCCTGGCATCTCCCTCTCTCAATCATCTAAAATGGTTCATTTAACCTGTTCCTAAGTGCCCCTGTGGAAAAAAAAAATGCAAATTTTCATCCAAGTCCAAATGACTCATCACTTAACCAGGAGGATCTTCGCCCAAGTCAGCAAAGAAGTGAAAAGTGAAATCAGGGACGCAGATAAGCCACGAAGCCATGAGCAAAGCTGAGTCTACATCAAAGAGCAGCAGAGAAAACCCAGCTTAACAATGGTTCTGAGTGCCAGGAAGTCGTGTCTCGGCCTGAAAGATTCCACCAGAGCATCACCAAGCCCAGATTTCTGGCACCTGCAGCAAAATCCCTCCTGTGGGAGGGCTGGATGAGGAAGGTGGATGGATCACAATGTTGGGATTTCTCCTTTTGGTTTCCTGTTTCCTCATCCCAAACTGATTTGGGTTGGAAGGCACCTTAAATCTCACCTCAAGGACACCTGCCACTGTCCCAGCTTGCTCCTGGGCATTCCCAGGGATGGAAAACATCACAAACAGCCTTGGCCATCCAGCCACACTTCTCTGCCCTCCCAGCTGCTGAAATCCAGAGCTTTTTTTGCCTAGAGAAAGACAGATGAAAGCTGCTCTCACTCTGGGACCTGCAGCAAAATCCCTCCTGTGGGAGGGCTGGATGAGGAAGGTGGATGAGGAAGGTGGATGGATCTCAGTGTTGGGATTTCCCCTTTTGGTTTCCTGTTTCCCCATCCCAAACTGGTTTGGGTTGGAAGGGACCTTAAATCTCACCTCAGGGACACTTGCCACTGTCCCAGCTTGCTCCTGGGCATTCCCAGGGATGGAAACACCACAAACAGCCTTGGCCATCCAGCCACATTTCCCTGCCCTCCCAGCTGCTGAAATCCAGAGCTTTTTTTGCCTAGATGAAAGCTGCTCTCCACTCCAGACATAATAAAGCACAAAAAACCACCAGGCACAGGCTTTTAGAGAGCCAGGAGGAGAGAAGGAATTAGGAAACCCAACACCAAAGAGGCCCCAGCAGCACTCAGAGCTGGGTGAAGCCTTTCAGCCCGAGCACAAATATTATTATTATTTATTAGATAACACCTGGGATTGCTGCCTTTTCTCTTCACCCACAGCCACCTCCTGGAGCACTTACACTGCCACTGTCCCCACGCTGGCCTGGTTTCCCAGCTTTCTTCTATCCAGGTAAATACAGAGGCAGCTGAGTACCTATTATACCCCGCTGCTTCTGCCTTGCACTTATCCTATTATGCCATTACAGCTGCTCTAAGCTCGGGTGTTTTCTGTTTTGTGACACAATATTGTGGGCCCAAGTCCCCCCCTGCCTGTCCCCAAAGAGCCCTTCAGGTGGCAGCAGGCAGGGCCACCAATGTGGCACCATCCAGGAGCTGCTCCTTCCCACAGGTGCCCCCTTTGATCCAGAAATTGCCTCCTGGGAAAAAGGAAAAGGCAGCACCAGGAGCTGCTCCTTTTCCCACAGATGCTGCAGTGCCTCCCTTTCATCCAGAAATTAGGGAAATAGGAAAAGGCAGCACTTACACCAAAGTAACAGCCAAAAGCAAATAAAGGCACTTGAAATGTGCAAATAGGGACAAGCTGGAGGCCTGGCAGGAGGGATAACCCCCCTGTCTGCCTTTGGAGCAGAGGGAAATGTTATTTCAGGGCTTGTTTTGTCAGTTCTTTCCTCCTCCTGCAGCCAAAGGTAGCTGAGCCCTGAGCAGCAAAGTGGGAAGTGAGCAGTGCCAGGCATAGAGGAATCTTTTCCTTCCCTGGGGGAATTTGGGTGACTTTTTATCCTTAAAATCCTCACTGATACTTTTGCTGCTGGAGAAAAGTCAAGGTGGCCTCACAAACGCTCTGCTGTGGTCACTGGGTCCAGCAGGAGCTTCTTGTGCCGCTTTGAGCCACTGACCTTGAGAGTTTGGAGCCCCTTGGGCACCTGAGGCTGGATAAATCCCAGTTTAAGCCAGCCTGAGACATGGTGGATGGAGAAGAGCTCATCAGGAGAAGCTCCCAACCAAACCAAAGCAGGACAGAAGGACAGGACAGACGCCCAGGAGCTGGGGCAGGGAAGGCTCCGGCCTTTCACCTCTGCCTGGACAAAACATTCCACAGGGAATGGAGGTGACCTGCAAAATGATCCCACAGCCCCTGGGACCCATCCATAACTATCCAAAGCTTTTTGCTTCTATTCCTGCACGTGCAGAAGGCACCAAGCACAACCAGGGGGTGATTTACCCAACCAGGGGGTGATTTATTCAGCCAGGGGGTGATTTATTCAGCCAGGGGGTGATTTACTCAGCCAGGGGGTGAGTTACTCAGCCAGGGGGTGATTTGCTAAACCAGGGGGGATTTACTCAACCAGGGAGTGAATTACCCAACCAGGGGCAGATTTACCCAACCAGGGGCAGATTTTCTCATCCAGGGGAGGATTTACTAAACCAGTGGGTGATTTACCCAACCAAGGGCAGATTTACCCAACCAGGGGGTGATTTACTCAACCAGGGGCAGGTTTACCCAGCCAGAGGCAGATTTACCCAACCAGGGGCAGATTTACCAAACCAGAGGGTGATTTGCCCAACCAGAGGGTGAATTACTCAACCAGGGGCAGATTTACCCAACCAGGGGTGATTTACTCAACCAGGGGGTGATTTACTAAGCTCAGCACCAACAAAGAGTAAAAAACTTTGAAAGCCATGGGAATTAACTGAATCAATGCCATCTCCTGAGCTGAAGCATTGTATTATTTTTAAGGACAGGTTCCTAAATCTCTTTTATTTTTTTTTAAATTGCTGTTTTCAGGAATTCACCTGTGGCCACAGAGGAGGAACACTGCAGAGCCACCACATCCAGTTCCAACCCTTGGCAACAAGTGCAGAGCTCCTGGGTCAGTGCTGAGACCACAGCCAAGGAAAAACAAGCACATTTCTAACCTATTTTAATCCATAAAATAACTGCAAAACAGCTTAATTATCAATTAGTTAGGGCTTTTTGTCTTTTTTTAAAAATAAGAATGTAAATTATATCCTAACGATTATGTTGTGTCCATATCTGCTGTTCTGGTTATAGCTGAGCTGCTTATCAGAGCACAGGAAGAGATATTCAAGTTGATGAAGAGCAAATTCTGCTCTTTTGGTCCCTTCTCCAACTTTAAAACCAGGCTGCTCCAATCTATAAATCCATCAACAAGGCCAATTCTTAATTCCAAGGAATATCTGAGAAATATTCTGAGGAAGATCCAGAGTCAAGGGGAGCCAGAAGAGAATGAGAAGAAATTGCTGGGGGGGAAAGAAGATGTTTGTGGTATTCAGGGGCTTCTGCTCAAGCCAGCCCCATCCCTGAGCTCAGTAAATTCATTAAAATGATTAACAAAATCCTTCATCATTTGAGGTGAGTGAATCACCCCCATCTGCTCAGGGGATGGGCTGAGGGATGCCTGGAGCTCCTCCTGCGAGTGCTCCTGAGCGGGACTGAGCTCTCCAGGAAAGCTCAATAGGAAATGGAAGCTGTTGACCTGAGAGTGCCTTTCCTGGCACTCCTGCCCAGGCTGGGAGCAGCAGAACACCAGATCACTTTGCTGAGAGGAATTACCCGGAGTTTGGTGACTTTTAAAATCCTGGAATTGCCACTTTGTACCGTTTAGGGGCTGAGTTCTGCCAGCAGCTTCTTGTTTAGAGGGGTGAAAATCTCACTGTCAATAAGTAAAGGGAGGATAATCCACGTGTTGGGAAGAGTTTGACCCAAAAATCCCAAAAAACTCCCTGACAGGCTCCCAGCAGTTTGTTGGCTGTGAAATCAGCTTCCAGTCCAGCATTCCTGTAGTGAATTTTCCCCACAAACGATTTAATTCTGTTTAAACATCCCAGCTCAAATTGTACCTGACAGAGATCCCGACACAAATTTCCTCCTCTGTGTGTCTGGTTTGCACGTGCTGCCAGTGTCTGTCAGTCTTTTCCTAAAGCCAGAATCACTTCCCAAGATTTGGACTTCACTGAAATCCGCGCAGAAATCGCCAAGAACAGATTCACAACTTACAGCAGCTCCATAATTTCCCATAAAATCATATATTCCTTTGCCATCACTGTAATATCCCTGTTCTAGAGCCTGTGCTTCATCCCACTGAACTGAACTGAACTGAGGTCACAAAGCAGTGAGAGATGAGAATTTGGGTTATTGTTTCTGTTCCTCTTGTAAAAAAACACCCAGTGAGCATCATCATCAATGCCCATCTTTTGGGTGGATTAGTTCATGAAGATGTCTGAAGTCACCTCCTCATAAAATCAGCCTGGAATGTCACAGAAATGAAATTATTTCAGTAGTTCATAAGGTTTTCATCTCCCAGTGTGCAGCCTGGGGCATTTTAGGTTGTTGGTTTGTCAGAGCTTCTTTGTCCAGCTGGCCCAGGACTGGTCCAGAGTTAAACCAACAATTCCAGCCTGAGCTGCAGGTTCCAAGTCTAAAAGCCAAGACAGAGGCAGTTCCTCTGGATTTGGGCACTCCAGTGATGCATGGAACCATAAAGGCTGGAAAAAACCTCCAAGACCATCAAGCCCAACCAGAGCTGAGTGTCACCTCCAAGGCTGGGGACTCCAAACCTCCCCGGGGAGCCCCTGCCAGTGTTTCACAAGACAGAGCCAGTTCCTCTGGATTTGGGCACTCCAGTGGTGCATGGAACCATAAAGGCTGGAAAAAACCTCCAAGACCATCAAGCCCAACCAGAGCTGAGTGTCACCTCCAAGGCTGGGGACTCCAAACCTCCCCGGGGAGCCCCTGCCAGTGTTTCACAAGACAGAGCCAGTTCCTCTGGATTTGGGCACTCCAGTGGTGCATGGAACCATTAAGGCTAGAAAAAACCTCCAAGATCATTAAGCCCAACCTGTGCCCAATCCCCACCAGAGCTTTGAGTCCACATCCAGGGACACCTCCAGGGCTGGGGACTCCAAACCTCCCTGGGCAGCCCTGCCTCTTCTGGATTTGGGCACTCCAGTGGTGCATGGAACCATTAAGGTTGGAAAAAACCTCCAAGACCATCGAGTCCAACCAGAGCTGAGTGCCACATCCAGGCTTCCCTGGGACACCTGCAAGGCTGGGGACTCCAAACCTCCCTGGGCAGCCCCTGCCAGTATTTCCCAACCTTTCCATGGGGAAATTCCCGCTGATTCCACCCTGAGCCGTTCCCTCTCCTCCTGTCCCTGTTCCCTGGAGCACAGCCCAAGCTGGGGCTGTCCCCTCCTGTCAGGAGCTGTGCAGAGCCACAGGGTCCCCCCTGAGCCTCCTTCTCTCCAGGCTGAGCCCCTTCCCAGCCCCTCAGCCTCTCCAGACCCTTCCCAGCTCCATTCCCTGCCCTGGACACTCCCCAGCCCCTCCAGGTCCAGACTGGACACAGCACTCAAGGTGTGACCTCCCAGAGGGACAGTGCCCAGCACTGCCCCGTGGAGAGAGCTAATTAGCCTGGCCTAATTAACCTCTGCATCCACACCAGCCCTGCTCTGAGCATCCCAGCCCAGCCATTTCCAGTTTGTTTCCCCCACCTTGGAGCATCCCCAGCCAGTGGAGCTGAGTTCAGGGTCAGACCCAGCTCAGCAGGCAGCAAATGTGGCTGGAGGGGAAACAGGGCACAAATTCCTGGTGTTGTGCAGGAAGGGGCAGGACAGAGCTCAGCAGCATGGCCAGGACAAGGGGACAGATATCAGAACATTCTCACAAACAGCTGAACTCACACAGAGCTGCTGAGACTTCAGCTGGACCTGCCCCAGCAGCACAGGCACGTGTGGCAAAGCTATTGGTGAGATTGTGGCTGAATCAGAGAGCAAATATTTATTTGCATCGATAGATATGTATTGATTAAATAGATAAACAGATGTATTTGATAGATATATTTCTATAATTAAAATATATAATGTCAATTAAAATATATAATATTGTGTACAGTGAATACATATTTTTGGGTGCCACAAGAAGATGAACTGCCACAGAACTTCTTTGACTTCAGCTGGATCTGCCACAGCAGCACAGACAAGTGTGGCAGATCTATTGGTCAGATTATGGCTGAATCAGAGAGCAAATATCTATTTATATGGATAGATATATACTGATTAAATAGATAAATAGATGTATTTGATAGATACATTCCTACAATTAAATGTACAGGGAATACATATTTTTTTACAAATCAGCACATCCAGCCCCCATATGATCTGTGCATGGAGGGGAAGCTCAGCCTGAGATTCTGTTTCCAATTAAAAGCAGCTCTGCAGCAATTAATCACAGCCTGCTTGATGAAGCACACACTGAAAGGACAACAAGGGTTCTGGGAAGCTCAGCCTCTCATCTGCAGCCACAACAAGTTGGGTTTAAACCTCAGGACAAGGAGGGTTTGTCACCCAGCCCCTGGGCTGAGCTGCTCCCAACACTGTCCCCAAACCAGATGGCCCAGAAGGTCCCCAAATATAATTTATAAAAGTTTCAATTTAATACATGTTATTTAATAATTTAAATAACACCCATCCAACACTGGCTTTGAACACTGAACTCTCACTACTTTTATTTACCATGATTTTAATTACTGAATTCAACTATAAACCTGATTATTTACCTCCTTCCATTCTGCCTCCCCATCCCATTTTCCCCCTTGCACCCTTGCACCTCCAAAAGTTGAGTCACCCCTGGAAAGTTTACAAAGCTCTGGGATCATCTGAAATCACGTGGGATGACACAAAAGCATTTGTGCTTCTTCCACAAAAGTATTTGTGCTTCTTCCAGCAATTTTGAAAACTTCAGCAAAACTGAACTCCTTCTCCATTTCTTTGCAAGGAGATATTAAAAAGAAAACCTCTGCCAGGATTTAACTCACTGAGCTATTACGGTTCTCAATAGAAAAATGTCTTCGTGAAAAAGTCCTCATCAGCTTTTGCTTTAAATTAAGGGCTTAGATTTTTATCTGAGACTGAATCCACTGCAAAACACAAATCTTTTCTCCTTGCTCACAGCTTCTACAGGTGCAAAATAAAAATTAAAAACAATAATAAAAAGATTATACCTGTATTCTAAGGAAATATTAGACTAGAAGAAGATTAGCCAACCCTGCCCAGAATATTATTTGTGACTTCTTCCTCTCATTCCTGCCCGGTTTTGCCACATAAAACAGGATGAAGCTGGACAAGAAAAGGAAAAGTTGTGAAGGAGGGAAAGCTACCAAGAGTGCAGAGCTCATTTTGGCTTTGATAAAGGCCTGGACAGGACTCTTCAATTTACATAAACTGTGGAATGGTTTGGGTTGGGAGGGACCCTGAAGCTCATCCCATGGGCAGGGATCTCTTCCACTGTCCCAGGGTGCTCCAAGCCCCTGGTCCTGGGCACTTCCAGGGATCCAGGGGCAGCCACAGCTTCTCTGGGCACCCTCCCCACCTTCCCAGCCAGGAATTCCTTCCCAAAATCCCATCTCAAGCTCTCTAAATGCCCCTAAGTCCTGCAGCAACTGAAAAAGCAACCAAGCCCTAAAAGGTGACACCACACAAGTGTCCCTTCTCAAACCATGGAGGAAAAAATGTTGGAAAACCCAAAGAACAGGTGGAAACACAATCTGTGAAATTCCCTTTTTAAACGTACAGCTTACACCCAGGTTGAGTCCCTCATAGTCAAAGCAAATGTAAAGAAAGAAAACAATGCCCACAATTTTCAGGAATTTCCACAATTTCCACCCTGGCTCAGGAAAATGCATTCCTGTCAATAAAAGTGGGAATTCCCTGCACAGCCTGATCAAAGCAATGGAGCAGATTGCAGGTGTATAAATACAACTGGAGTTGTACCACAAATCATCTTCCCACCCAAATCACCTTGTGGGAAAGTGAAATAATGTTCTGAAATGTGAATTAAGACAGATTTGAGCACACGAGGCACTTCAGCCACAGCACCAAAACAGAGCAACTGACCCATTAAAAACCCTTATTTCTCCTTCTTGCCAACATTGTCACATGAAAGTTTTATTCTGTGCTCACTTTCAGAGTTCTGGTTTGGTTAAACTCAGGCTGATGTTTTGAATAAGGAGGAGTGAAATCTGCCAGCACAGAAGTGTCTGAACTCAGGGAAGTCCAGCCTGAGCAGGGCTGATCCCTGACATTCCCACTCAGGAACTTCCACCTGCATCCAACTGATGCTGGGACAGCTTCCACCAGACCAGGGGCTGGCCCTGCACACCCCCTGAAGCTTCCCAGCACACAGAGTTGGCCACAAATTTGCCCAGATTTTCTGGAAACCAGCATCATCTCACCCATCAGGAGATCACTTCACCCCACACTTCTCCCACAGCTTCCCCTGCCTGAATGAGCCTCTCCGAGCAGGCTTGTCCCAGTGGAAGAGAAGTTCTCTCATGCCTTATTTCAGACTCTTCCACTTGTAAAGAATCTCTGCCTGCCAAGCTTTGCTCCCATCAAGGGATGAATTCCAAGAGCAGGAAGAAGGAAAGCAGTGGGAATGCCCTGGGAAGGAGCTGCCCATGGCATGCAGAGCCCACCTGGACACAAAATTCATGGCAGGGGCTCAGTTCTACCCCCAAAATCCTGAAGAGGCAGAGGGCTGCCTAATTAGTGATTTAAAGTAGCAACAAAAAACGGATTTGGGATTAGCAGAAGGCTCATAACCCAAGTTCAGCTTTTCCTGACAACTCTCTGGGATGGCTCTTGCTGCATTTTGGACTCTAGAAACCCTCCAAAAATGTGCAGTGGCACCCTGGCCATGGCAGGGGACAAGATCCCTGATTAATGCACCAAATTCTCATCACATTTTAATGCAATCCAACTTCACCGAGGCAATTTCTGTGTGTGAGAACTCCAAGCAGGGGAATGGTACTTGCCTGGAGCTCCAGGTGGGATGGAGCTCTGGAGAGCTGAGATCCTCCTCTTGTTCCTTGGGCAGGTCTTTCCTGGAGATTTCTGGCCCTGACTCCCAGCTCCAGAAGAATCCAGGTGATCCTTTCTCTTTTTCATGAGCAATTCCCACTGAAGTTACTCCTATGAGAGGGGAAAAAACCAGAAAGAAGAGATACATTTATTTCTTTGTAGAACAGAACTGTGAGTGTTGCTCACTGAAATCCCACATGAAAGAGTGAAAGAGGTGCCTGGAACTTGAGCTGACAGCACACAGAGCACTTCAGATTACAGAACAGAATCTGGGGCAAAAATCCTTTTTCATATTCTCATATTAAAAGCAAAGTGAGCACAAGTTGTTTTGGTTAATAAGGAGACAAAATCAATTTAAACAATTAAACACAGAGTGAAGTTTTCCCTTCTCCACCTGAAACAGATCAGACTGGAACACCTCTCCCCCTGAATCACCCTTTGAAAATTCATCTGTGGGGCCAAATGTTTCTGCTTTTGCTCTGAAAAAACTTCTTTTCCCCCCCGGCAAACCTGACATCTCAGCCATGCTGCCCTGCCACTCTGAACTGCCCAGACACACCAAATTCCCTGAGATTTCCCTACCCAGACCTACCTAAAGAAAACCCCTCAATTCAAATATTTATTCCCAGGTTTGGAAGGTCAGGGAGGAGGAGGAGGAGGAGGAGGGAGGAGTGGGACTCGGGGCTGTGCTGGAGTCACTCAGTGGGCACCTGTCAGCAGGAGTGCCAAGGCAGAGCTGTGCCTGCAGAAAGCTCTGCCAGATCAACCCACAGCCTCAAAAAGCAAAGAAATGAGCCAGGCCCGATCCTGATTCATCAGTATTCAGTCGTGGATTCACGGGGACAGCTCGGAATTGACACTGGAATAAGGAAAAAATCAGGATTAGGCACCATCTGTCTCAGAGAGGGGAGCGACCAGAATCGCTGCGCACATTTGAATCCTCTTCCCCCATTTCTTTAATCTCTTGCACATTCCAGGTTTTCCATTCAGCTCCGGTGACAAAAGATTTTACAAAATGACAGTCCAGATTGAGAGAACAGAAATTACAACCTCTGACAAAAGAGATGCCAAACTTTTTATCAACGATAAGTGCTCCTTCCACGCAGAGCCTGCGCTGCAATGGGAAATATAAGGCAGATGTCGAATGGAAATTAAACATTGTGCTCCCAGGGTGGCCTCAGCTGCATTCAGAGCTTGATTTAAAACAAGGCCAGAGTACTTTCATCATTTCTTCCAAAAAAAAAAAAAGTTTCAAACATAAAGATATTCCAAACAGGCGCATACTTGACCTAGAACTTGGCGGTGCAGGGCAATAAATGAGTGTAAAAAGCACCAGCACCGGGGAGAAAAGGCAAAGCAAGTTGTCTGGGAGAATTTGGTCCCCAAATCACTTCTATTTCGGCACCCTGAGAGTTAAGAGGGAACCCAGGTGAAATATCTTGGCCCCTTTTCTAAATTCCCACCAAAAACCTCTCGTTTGGGAGGCTCGGCCAACTCGATATTCTGCACCAGAACCAAAACCAAGCCCAAGCAGTTTGAGGAGAATTTTTCTGCGAGCTTCCCTAAGACTTAAACCATATTTACATCTGTGCCTGGTATTATTAGACATGATAAAATAGCACGAGACGTTTGCAATGGCTCAGATATTCAGCCTCGAGCAGCACATATTTGAACGGTCTGCAGTGTTTGCTTTTAATAATTTCTGATCATGTAACAGCTCAGCCAAAAGAGCACAATAATAGGCTTGCAAAAATTAAACCCCCAGCCTGTTAAATATCCTGTACACTGAGGGCAGTGAGGAAAAATTTAAGGATTGGAAAGATGCTGATCAAATTTACAGAAACAGTTAAAAGCACAAACCAAACTGCATTTGCTTCTCTTTCACTTGGTTAGATTCTTTTTTAACACAAGTAAAAATAAAATTTAAAGTGAAATGAGTAAAATATTTACAGCTTGAACACATAAAAATGTTTGCACTCTTCTGGGCAGCCCCTTTTTAGAAATAATTTTCTCCTCTCAGCAATTTCACCTCAAATGCAGTAAAACAAAAAAACTTTTGAGGCCACGACTTTGTAACCTCCCTGAAGTTTTGAACGCGGGCAGAGCTGGCCTGTGCACACAAGACAATCAAACACATGCTTAAATGTCAAGTAAACTCCTGTCTGTATTAATTTGAAGAAATTGTGACAAGATTTTACTTTGAATGCCCTGACAAAGCAGCACTTTCTGGCACGAGCAGGACACTCATCCCCCTTCATCTCCCAGCACAAGATTCAATCAGCTGAAACACAAACCTCATTCTGCACTGAGAGATTTTCTTTTATTTTCTTTTTCCCCCAAATAAAACCAACTGGCAAACAGCCTCGCTGGCCTTTTTAAAACCCCATTTTCAATTGCTTTAAAACATAAAATAGAGATGGATGGATGGATGGATGGATGGATGGATGGACAGCTAGAGAAATGCTTTCAGTCATGCTTTCTCCCCCCCACACACACCTTTAAAATTGAAAAGCATCAGTATCCAAATAGCAACAGGAAATTTTTACCTTGTGGCTAAATAGCTCACTGTTCACTTTGCAGCTGCCTCTATTTTTTGCTGGGCAAAAAAAAAAAAAAAAAACCGAAAAACCAACAAAAAACCAAAAAAACCACCAATACAAAAGTCTTTCCTAAGAAAACCAAGCTTTTGACATAAGGGCAGCGCCAAACGCAAACCTACAAAGAAATTTCTTTTTTCCCCCCGTCCCGTCGTTATAATTCCTAATTTTGTGGGATGTATTGCTGGGGCTGTTTATCATAACAGTGTGCAATAAAAAGGACGACTAACTCTTGCAATTTTCTCCCTACTCCTCCCCTTGACAGGGGCCACTGATAGGGAAAGAGGCTCGGAAAAGCAGAGCAGTGAAAGGCTAAGAAACAATAGGCAACCATGGCTTTGACAATGCAGCCCTGAACCCTTTTTGCTCCCGCTGTGACACTTGCATTCAAGAGCAAGGGCGGCTGCCATCATAAGAATGGACAATGGCATAAGGAATACAAGGGAGAGAAGGGGGGGAGATATAGAGAGAGAGAGAGAGAGACAGAAAAAAAAAAAAAAAAAAGGAAATCAGATGAATTCAGAGCTAAGATGGCAGAGCTCTCACCTTTTCCGCTTTTTTCGAGTAATCTGGATGGAGACGTCCCGCAGAGAAGAGATAAAAAGGGTTGTGCTGAACTGTTGGATGGTTCTGAAGACTTCTGCATTTGCAAACGCATTTTAGAACTATTTGTAGGGGTATATATGCTGCATGCCATCTCTCTGTCTCTGTCTCTCTCTCTCTCCCTGTGTCTCTCTCTCTTCTGTTTTATGTCCTGCTATCTCCATCACACACCTCTAATAGTATGAAGACTTTCTGCCCGTGGAAGTAAGTGAGAGTGTGTGTGTTCCTTAATGTTTGAATCAAGACACACGTCTGCATGCATTTCTAATCTAAGGAGCCTATAGCAGTTACTACAACTATCAATTAGTCAGCAATAGCTCGAGATCCCCATGTGTCTGGGTGAACAAAGGTGAGAAACACATGCAAATAGTCCTCCAGCACCTGGGTCACGTACAGTAACTTAGCCAGCAACAAATAATTGCATCTGTTTCTGCCTTTTTTTCCGTGCTCCTCGCTGGTTGGGATGCAAAGTTCCAGGTTATTAATGTGGAATTGCAGCACAATTAGGCATGGCACTGTATATTTTCAGCCCAACGACACAATAAAAGGGAATTAAGCTGAGCTGGGATGGGAATAAACGGGGGACTTTAAAGGGTTTAAAGTAAAAGATGCTCTGAGCTGTAGCAGTGCTTCAATTTTTATTTTTTTCTCTTTTTTTTGGAGCAATTGTAGCTGAGTTAAATGATGTAAGATGTATTTGGTCGTTTCGTATCTCTTAGATAAGAAACTGATTATTGCAGACGAGACAGAGTGGATGCCTAATTTCCAGAAGTTAAGTCCATAAAGAGGGTAAGCTAAATCTGTTACTAATTTTTTTATTAATTAAGCGACTGTTACTTCTAAGATCATTTTTAGGGTGTTTTCTCAGATGTTTCAGACTTAAGCCAAACAATTAAGAAGAAAGACACGGTACCTTTTACTCTCTCCTTCTTCTTAACCTCACAAAAAATGAGCCTCACCTTTAAAAACTGTCAGACTCAAAACGGACTAAAAAAAAAAAGAAACGAAACAAAAAAACCCTAAAAAAATTAAATTAAAAAAAAAAAAAACCAAACCAAGAGCAATAAAATGCAAAAAGCTCCGAAATCCAGCACCACCCTGACTCCACCACAAGAAAAGACAGAGCTAGGCTGCGATCCAGAGAGCATTTCAGAGGTGACAGCACAGGCTGGGGACAATGTTATTTACACAGATCTGATCAGAGCGGCCACGGGCTCCAAACTCTAATTGCATTTGCAGAAATTATCCAGCCCACATTTCGGAGCGCGGGGAACTCCGAAAATGAAGTGGTTTCACAGAGTTTGGGGCTAGGAATAAACATTTTTTTCCCCCCCTTTCTGTAGAATATGCTCAGAGTCCTGCAAGGCTGCACAAACTCTCTCGTTATGTCCCTTTCCCCTGATCTCAGCTTCCATGGGAGGATAATTTGTGACACCAAAGGCAAAATATCCTCGCTGCTTTTTGGGCTCGGAGGAACTGAGTTTATTTAGCTTGAGACAGCATAAAGAAGAAAAAAAATTTAAATTAAATCATCCTCAATTTCGAATAACTAATGAAAGCAACCCCTCCCCAGCTCCCTCACCTTTTAGGAACAGCCAGTGGCTGGAAGGTTGGAGCTGCTAACGGCACTGAAGGTGCTCAAAATTAAAGGAGAGCTGCAGGAACAGCCTGAGAAGCCCTGGCTGGGAGCATCCCAGAGCTGAGCCCGAAAATAAAGCAAGAAGGGGCTGGAAAAACCCCGCTGCTGGGTGGGTGCTGTGCTCTGACCCAGCTCCATTCCCAAACTTGGGAATTGCAGAGCTGGAGATGAGTAACACCTGCAGTGACCAGGCTCTGCATGGCAGGACCAGGAAAAACCCTCCCCCCAAAAAAAAAAAATTAAAAGAAAACCCAACAAAAATAATCTCAACCCTCTCTCCGAACAATGAGACCTTAAAAAATCCACGTTGGGGAGGGTATTCCATGCAGATAGGCAGGGGGAGGGGGCGGGGGATGAGGACAACATTTCCCATCAGTGCCGTTTATTCCTCAGGCTCGGGGAAAAAAGGCTCTTTCCCCACTTTCATGGGAATTACTCATCTCGGTCATCGGGCCGGGCTGGCTGCCTGCAAATGTCCAGCTCAGGGGGGAAAGGGCATTTGTGTAAGGGGTCAGGCAGAGAGTGATCACTTAATGCCTTTCTGGGGGTGAAAAGTGGTTAAATAATAGTAAAAAATGGTCATTTCTGTGGTGATCTGCCTGCTAAAACATTTAGGCACGCAGACCCGGGGATGGGAAAGGAGCTGAGGGAGGAAGATGGTTAAACCAGAGAGCTGCCTATTCCCACCACGATTTTCCATCCAATTCTTCCAGCTTTTAGCTTTCTCAACACAGCCCATTCCCATAAAATAAGGCAGCTTTCTTTCAGCATAAAAAAAGCCCCACGCAGATGAATAGACAGCACTAATCAGATGGAATGTAATCGAATACTCTTCTTCATCTAATCTGCCTGCTCTGTGTAATCTCGCTATTCTCCCAGCTCCAGCATTTGTAACAGGCATGACATTGATTCCCATCTCGGATAATGTTATTTCAGTGTTTTATTCTTAAATGAGCCCCACAAGTTGGGTGGCTGCTTGGCATTCCAAACTCTTCATCAACTTGGCGCGGCGATCTGGGGGTGTAGAGAGGAGCGGGGCTGCTCCTCTCTCGCTGCTTTCGGAGCGGTTGCGTCTCCCACCCCTCAGAGCCTGGCAGGAATTTTGATACAGACAAAAGAACCCGCAGAATGTAACCATGGAACTGCACGGGATCAACAGCAAAAAAAAAATTAAATAAACCCAAATTCCACCAAAGCTCATTTGATAAGATCTGCCTGCAGCCAGCAGCTGGGGAAAGCTGAAATCTTTGCACACAGAGCTGGTGTTTTGAGTTTGTTGGTTTTTTATCTTTTGAATGTTTTCTAAACTGCAGAATGGTTTCCTTAAATAAACATTTCGGCAGGGTCCACCTAGGTTTTCCCCAAAGAGAAAGGAAAGCCTGGTGTAATTTTCCAGGACGAGCAGGATTCCCAGCTCATCGGACAAATCGTTCAGCTGGGGGAATGACAGCAGTGGGGAGAACAAACAAACCCTCGCAGACAAACAAATATATTTGAATGTAATAAAAATGTTGACAAGCGTTATGTGATTAAAGCAATTGTTTTATTCATTTAAGGCCTCACCATCAGAATAATTTAAAATTAAGTGAGAAACATCAGCCCCTTGGGTTTTGCAGAAGATATTTAATTTGGAGGAATAGTTGTGGGGTTGTCTTTTTTTTTTTTAACATAGCTATTTTCAACGTTGCAAGATAAAGCTCTCTCTCTCTTTTTTTTTTCTAATTTTATTTTAAGAATAGACCCCATTTAGGATTTCACATTGTAAATCTCCCTATGTCTGAATGCTGTTACAAGGTTTGACAATGAAAGAATAATTCATGTCAGACAAAAAGAGCCCTTCAATCAGCTTCATGCAGCTTTTCTCCTGCAGGGCTATGCCAAAACGAATGTGGAATCCTGAACTGAACCATCCATCACATTTCCAGAGTCTTTCAATTAATGACACTGCAATCAGATCGATGGCGTGTAATAAGAAAAGAGCTTTGCATTTCTATACCTATTAATTCGCTGAGTAACTCCACTGGTAAAACGTGACCAGAAAGGGAAGAGAAAAGAAAATTTCGTCCTCCTGGCGAGATTTTGGGGGATGTTGAAGCCACGCTAGACAAGGCTGGGTGTCACCCCAAGCCCTGCTCAGAGCAGGAATCACACAGGTTTTTTTTGGTGTTGTTAAAAGCAGCACGGTCTCTCTTGCAGACAGGTATTTGCTGCATTTTCTAGGGAGACACCCTAAAGAGGAGCCTGCTTTCCTTGCAGCCTGGTTGAGGCTGTCCCAGGGCAGGATGTGCAGCCTCGTTTTGCAGGGCAAAGGCAGCAATTCATTAATTAGCCACCAAACTCTCAGATCACAACATGCAGAAAAGAAAATTTCATCCTCCTGGAGAGTTTTTGGGGGGTGTTGAAGCCATGCTGGACAAGGCTGGGTGGCACCCCAAGCCCTGCTCAGAGCAGGAATCTCAGGTTTGTTTCTCAAAAAAACAACAGGTCTGTTTCTTGTTTGTTTCTCAAAAAAACCCAGGTTTTTTGTTGTTGTTAAAAAGCAGCACAGTCTCTCTTACAGACGGGTATTTTCTGCATTTTCTAGGGAAACACCCTAAAGAGGAGCCTGTTTTCCTTGCAGGATGGTCTAGGGTGTCCCAGGGCAGGATGTGCAGCCTCCTTTTGCAGGGCAAAGGCAACAATTCAGTAATTAGCCACCAAATTCCCAGATCACAAATTTCATCCAAGATTTTGGGGGGATGTTGACGCCACACTGGACAAGGCTGGGTGTCACCCCGAGCCCTGCTCAGAGCAGGAATCTCAGGTTTGTTTCTCAAAAAAACAACAGGTTTTTTGTTGTTATTTAAAAGCAGCACAGTGTCTCTTACAGACGGGTATTTTCTGCATTTTCAAGGGAAACACCCTAAAGAGGAGCCTGCTTTTCTTGCAGGATGGTCGAGGCTGTCCCAGGGCAGGATGTGCAGCCTCGTTTCGCAGGGCAAAGGCAGCAATTCACAAACTCCCAGACCACAACATGCAGAAAAGAAAATTTCATCCTCCTGGCAAGATTTTGGGGGATGTTGAAGCCACACTGGACGAGGCTGAGTGTCACCCCAAGCCCTGCTCAGAGCAGGAACCACACAGGTTAAAAGCTGCACAGTCTCCCTTACAGACGGGTATTTTCCGCATTTTCCAGGGAAACACTCTAAAGAGGAGCCTGTTTTCCTTGCAGCCTGGTCCAGGCTGTCCCAGGGCAGGATGTGCAGCCTCGTTTTGCAGGCCAAAGGCAGCAATTCATTAATTAGCCACCCAATTCCCAGATCACAACGCGCGCCGAGGACGGAGCCGCCTCACGCAGCGCCTGAACCTCCAACAAAACGAGCTGGGGATGGGGTGAGGGCAGGCAGGACACACACACACACAAAAAAAAACCCCTCTACAGCAGCCCTGGCATGAAATCAGGGTGCCCTGACGTCGGTGAAGTGGCATAAGATATCTTGGATCGATGACAAAAAATTCGGGAGGCTCTGCAGAAGGGAGCTGCCGAGCGCATTTCAATTCCCTTCCTGCAGCGCTGGGGGGATTGTTTGGAGAAGCAGGGAGCCACAGGCAAGGGAGAAGCGCAGCTCACCAGAACACAGGCGTGATTAAAAGGAGGAAATTTGCAAAATTTTTTTCCTCTTTAAAGGTGGATTTTGTGCCTTAAATGTCTGGAAACTGAACTTGAACCAAGGGGTTTCACCACCATGGAAGGAAGGAGTGATTTGGAGGAGACAAGAGTGGATCTCCAGTTGTGAGAGACAAATCTTGGCTCCAGAAGGATCCCCTTGCATCATCCTGAACAGGAAACTGGAGGTGAAATGTCCCCACCAGCCTCAGCCCTTCCTCTGGGCTGGATAATTCTTCAACCTCCAGCCCTGACATGAATTTCAGCAGCTTTGGCTTCACCTCAAAGGAAAAGGAGCTGCAGCTGGGATAGGAGATGGACCTGGGTCAAAACCTACAAAAAGACCTTCTTTTGGGAGCAATAGACTTTCAGGGAGGTTGTGTACTTTGGAAGTCTTCAGAAAAGGAAAAAAAAAAAAAACTTTATGAGAGAAAACAAGGAATGGAACAACAGGAAACAAGGGAGGTTTTCAAGGTTCACTTCCCCAAATATCAAAGAGTGCCCTTAAAGGATCATTCCTGGCTTTGCCTCTTGACATCTTTTACGATCAGATTTCAGCAATTTTGAATTTCAGCAGCCTCTTGAAAATAAAATTTTAAAAAAAATTAAAAAATAAAAAGAAAGAAAGGAAAGAAGACAAGAAGAAGAAAGCTTTGTGAATGCTGCAGCTGAATGTGCCCAGCCGTGCCACACACAGGGAGCAGACACAGGATGGGAACTGAGAACTCCAGGGCAACAACAGCAAAACGGGACAGTGCCCATGAGCTGACTTGCAAAATAACTGCAACTCCAGCACAGGCTGAGGTGCCCAGACAAAGAACAATAAATAAATAAATCATGTTGAAGCAGAGGCAATCCCTCCGCCATAAAACAGGAGAGATGAATGCAGGCTAAAGAAATATGAAAAAAAATGAAATCTGGGATGGGGAGGGGAGAGGCTGGAGGGGAATTTGAATAGGAAGGCAAATGCAAAATATTTACATTGCACATCTCTCTCTGCAGGGGACACAGAGACACAAGCGTAGGTGTGTCAGGATCCCACAGTGTTTTGGAGCTTGGGGACAGCCCTCACACCTCAGTGACCTCCAAGGAACAACCACAGCACCACTGCTGGCCCACAGAAAACCAGCCCCAAGTGGTTTTGGTGTGTTCAGCAGCCCCACACGGGGAGGTGGCTGCTGTCCCAGGGCTTTTGGGGCTGTTCCTGCCATCCCACAGGGTTCCCACAGCTCTACCCTGCCTGGAGATCTCCAGCTCTGAGCAAATCCCTGCCCACTGCTGCTGGAGAATATTTTTTTCTATTCTAGAGATGGGGTGAGTGAGAGGTGTTTTAAATTTTTTTTTATTTTATTTTTAGTTTTATGAGAAGGGTGAGAGAATATAGATGTTATAATTTACGTTACCGTAATTAGAAGGTGCTTTGCCATTCATAAAAAGACTTCTAATTCCTAGAAATTACTCCATGACCTAAAGAAGATCAACAAGATCATAGACAACATAAAGCCTGTACAACCTACACTTTCCTCTCTGTCAATAATTCCAAAAAAATAGCCTCTTGTTGTGATTAACTTTAAAAATTCTTTTTTCATCATTCCACTACATGCAGCAGATACTCCTCAAATCACCTTTTCCCTTCCAACCATCACACTGCTGGGCTCAGTTTCTGCTCCACGGCTCAACAAAGCCCAAAAGTCCTGTTGGGAGCAAAGGGTGCTGCTGCCTCCAGCCACGATTTCAGCCCTGGCTGCCTTCCAGGAGCTCACAGAGCCTCACAAGGCTTGGGCAGCCCTGCTTGCATCTGCCTCCCTCTGCTGTAGCTGCAGACAGAGCTGCACACTGCTGTTTTCTGGGGTTTTTTTTTGCTTTTGAAATAGGTTTGGACAAGTTTTGGGAGGTTTTCTCAGGCTCCTTCTCCTCCTCTCTCTCAAAGGAGCTTGGGGAGTGATCACTGCAAATTAATTTGGTGAAGAGAAGATGCTCTGTTTGCCTTGTTCAGGGCTGGGGCAAAGGCAGCATCTGGGCTTGGGGTGAAGAATCTGTCTGCAAAAACTGTGGGGCCAGCAGAGCAACGCACCTCCTTGCTTCTGGACAGACAGACAGAAAATCCCTACCTGGACTGCCCAAAGCAAAAAATCCCCACCTGAACTGCCCAAAGCAAAAAAACCCTACCTGGACATCCCAAAGCAAAAAATCCCAAGAGAATAAAATCCCCCCCTGAACTGCCCAAAGCAACAAATCCCTTCCTGCACTGCCCAAAGCAAAAAATCCCCACCTGGGACTGCCCAAAATAAAAAAATCCCTACGTGAACTGCTCAAAGCAAAACATCCCTACCTGGACATCCCAAAGTAAAAAATCTCCACCTGAACTGACCAAAGTAAAAAATCCCAAGAGAGTAAAATCTTTCCCTGAAGTGCCCAAAGCAAAAAAACCCACCTGAACTGCCCAGAGAAAAAAAATCCCTACCTGGACATCCCAAAGCAACAAATCCCAAGAGAGTAAAATCCCCACCTGAAATGCCCAAAGCAAAAAATCCCCACCTGGCACTGCCCAAAGCAACAAATCCCCACCTGGATATCCCAAAGCAAAAATCCCAAGAGAGTAAAATCTCTCTGTGCCCAAAGCCATGGCCAAGCCCAAGTTTTGGGGCAAGCCCTCTGTCCCGTGCATTTCTGGGAATTCAGCTGCCAAGGTGCAATCCCAGCATTGCAATATCATTGTTTCTTTGGTTTCTTCCCACTGCAAAGACACTTTCTCCATGCTCCTGGTGCTCCTGCCCATGATGAATTAACAATTAATCCAACAATTGCAGGTCAGCATTAAAGCCATCAATGCAACAAGGGCTCTGATCCTCAGGCAGCGCCTGTAAAATGTCCCTGGTGCCTCATCTGGGAACCAACCTCAGCTTTCTCCACATCCAGAGTGCTGCAATTGTCCCTTTCCAGCCAAATAAAAGTATTTGGATATCTGCTTTTTACAAATAATTATCTGGCAGCACAAGATTATTGAAAGCTGGATGAGAAAATGAAAAGCTGAAGACGGGTGAGATCACAGAATTAAAGCTGGGTTGGGTTGGAAGGGACCTTCAGTACATCCAGGTGCTAAAGTATTTGGAGGATGTGCATGGAATTACAAGGTCGGACATGGTTTAGGTTCTTAAATAAAGGGAGGGACAGATATTAGGACAATTCTGTTATTTCTAGGCACCTCAATGAGACAGGGAATGACAATGGGTTGAGGAGTCAAAGCCCAAGGTGAGGTTGGGTCATCCCAGTTTCCTATTCCTCACTGTGCCATGAAATTAAAAGATCTCTGAAGTTTTGCTCTGGGCTGTCTCCCCATCCTGCCCTCACCCCCTGGTAAAAGAACAGAATCCCATCCCCAAATGCTGGCAGCTCCCAGGTTTGATTTTCCCAGTGGCCCCAAAGGAACTCTGATCTCTGGGGGCCACTTCAGCTCTCAGCTGGCCCCAAAATGCATTAAACTGGAATAACAATGGGATGAGGAGTCAAAGCCCAAGGTGGGATCGGGTCATCCCAGCTTCCTGTTCCTCACTGTGCCATGAAATTAAAAGATCTCTGAAGTTTTGCTCTGGGCTCTCTCCACATCCTGCCTTCACCCCCTGGTAAAACAATGGAATCCTGTCCCCAAATATTGGCAGCTCCCAGGTTTGATTGTCCCGGCGGGCCCAAAGGAACTCTGATCTCTGGGGGCTACTTCTCCTCTCAGCTGATACCAAAATGCATTAAACTGGAATAACAATGGGATGAGGAGTCAAAGCCCAAGGTGAGGTTGGGTCATCCCACCTTCCTATTCCACACTGTGCCATGAAATTAAAAGATCCCTGAAGTTTTGGGCTCTCTCCCCATCCTGCCCTCACCCCTGGTAAAACAATGGAATCCCCTCCCCAGATGTTGGCAGCTCCCAGGTTTGATTTTCCCAGCAGGCCCAAAGGATCTCTGGGGGCCACTTCAGCTCTCAGCTGGCCCCAAAATGCAGCTCCCAGGCTGGACCAGCCCATCCCAGGGTGTCCCAGGACCAGCTCAGCTCCCCAGGCCCACCTGGAAGGGGAGCAGGACACACCTGAGGGGAGGGAGAGGCACAAAAAGGAATTTATTCTCTCAATCTCCCTGCTGGGATCTCTGCTCAGAGCCACAGGCCTTGGGGTGGGGATAACCCAGTGGGTTTGTTTCTCCTTCTGGAGGGGTGGAAAACTGAACCCCAGCAGGGTTCCCAGTGAAATGTGGAGGCTGCTCCTCCTGAGAGCCAGAACCAGCACCCCACAAGCCTCAGAGCCCATCCTCAGCCAGCCAGCAGCAATTAGCTCCTGTTCCCTCATCAGCAGCGCGCCCTCAGTCATTTAATCAACAAAAATATTTCAGGGGTGCCAGCTTGGTTTTAAAAAGTATCTTTTTATATTTTTTTTTTCTGTCAAGAGTTTGCCTGGAGTTGCTAGAAAGATTTTCAGAATGATGGGCTCTACCTAAAAACACACAAAATCTCCAGTCAGCCTCTGGGCCTTTATCTGCATCTTCCAACTACTGAACTTTTAAATTCTGGGCATTGCACATTTGGAGCTGACACTGTACCCATGATTTTTATTGCAAAATGATTGCGGGAGTCTCCCCACACAAGTGAAACAGTGCTAAGAAACTGATTTTTAAATAGTTCAGATCATCCCATCTCTGGAGTTGTCCCCTTCTCTTCACAGGTTAAGCAGATTCTGGCTGACCTGCAGCATTCCTGATTTTTAGGTGTTTACATCTACACCTCTCCAAGTGTGCAGCCCTAGGATGAGGAGCAGGAGGATTTCCTACAGGGAAAAAAAGTTTTGAATTTCTTCTGACATTTGCAAATAATAAATTTCCAAAGCCTTGGCCAGTATTTAACTGTCCCACACAACTTTGTGCCATTCAGACTGATCAATTTTGGGAACTCCTTGAATCGTGAGAGTGGTTATGGGCAATGTTATTTGTGCCAGTTAAGCAAATATCTCATTAATTCAAGTGTCTAATGATTTCCTTCTGTTTGTTACCTTGCTTCTCACACTCTTATTGTTCTTTTCCCTCTCCTACACTTTTAAACATAACACAGAAATAGATTTGCTCTTGGCAGATATGGTGATAACTCACAGAAAAAGGAGCTTAATCTTAAATAAGGCCAGGATACGGGAACAAAACCAATCTATTCACATTCCTGTGGGCTAGAAAATAAATTTCATTCACTCCAAAGCTGAGAAATGGCATAATTGGGCTCTATCAGATGCTTATCAGATTGATGCCAGTGGTTAGTGAGCCTTAACTGCAAACACAGACATATCAGTGCTCCCTTTTGAGGGAAGTCACCTCTCCTCCAAGGCTCCATTAGTCACAGGGAAACTGTTGAACCTGGAGAAATAAAACTTTCCTGGTGGTCACAGTAGTTGCCTGGTGGAAGAGTTTATTACCCTGACATTAGGCTGTAAAATTACCATTATTATTGAACTCCAAAGTGAGCACTGCTTTTTTCAGCAGCGGATTGCAACAGGCTGAGCGTGCTCTGAGTGGGATTCAGAGCTCCAGAGGCACAAGCTGAGGAATTTCAGCTGTTTGGGCTCACTGGAGGATGTGCAGGAGATTTAACACCCATCTAGGAGAGGTCAAGATTTTTGGTTGCCCGTCAAAACATGCCCAGATCAACCCTATTTAAGGTGGTTTTTTTTATCAAAACCTTACATCTAGTAAAAAGATAATGAAAATAATCTCTTTAAACAGTTCTTGTCATCTAAAACCACAGAAGAGACGATCCAACACTCTTGTGTTCGTTCCCCGGGGAGCAGAGGCCAAATGCCCTGGGCAGGTTGGATTCACCTCCCCAGGGTCCTGCACACTCCAGGTATTTATCCAGCACCACTGGGCTATTCCCCAGATTTTTCAATCCAGTTTCTTTCAGGAATTCCTTCAGAAAGAGCTTTGGGAAGAAACAGCATGACCACATCATAATTCTCATTACCTACAGGGTTGCTAAAAAAAGGAAAATTCTGGCGAAGCCCTGCCCTGGGCAGGTTGGATTCACCTTGCTGGGGTCCTGGACATTCCAGGTATTTATCCAGCACTACTGGGCTATTTTCAAGTTTTTTCAATCCAGTTTCTTTCAGGAATTCCTTCAGAAAGAGGTTTGGGAAGAAGCAGCATTACCATCATTAACTCTCATTACCTACAGGCTTGCTAAAAAAAAATAAAGCCTGGAGAAGCCCTAGAGAGGGAAATTCAGCCTGGTCTAAGGTGGTGGGGTGAGCAGTGAGGGTTTCGCCCATTTTTCCCATTGGAAATCTGGCCCAGTGAATGCAGCAGAACTGCAAAAACAGCCATCCACAAACCGTGATCAGAGGCTGAGGTTTCTAAACCGTATTGAGGTTGCAAAAACAAATTGACATCAACATATGGGGGAAGTCTGAAGTTGCAGCAAACATTCGCAAATGTGAGAAACTTTGGCATGCAAGAGTCCCCATTAAATTCAAATACACAATGCACAAGATTAAAGTTATTCAGAGGCATTAATGTTTGCGAGATCAGACCCCTGAGATGTCTCTGTGTAGTAACAGTTACTTTAGGTTTAATCTGTTATTGCATTAATATCTATAAAGAGCATATATAAATACAAATCAGATGGCAGCTGCAGTCTCGCTGAAGAAAAAGATTGAAGGGCCTGGGGGGAACTAAAATTTCCACACGATGGGAATTTCCAGTGCCATGTATTTTGGGGATTCTCATCCTGCTCAAACTGCAGCTTTCTTTTTCTTTTCTTTTTTTTTTTTTTTCCACAGATAAGTGTGAGAACAAAAAAGGCAAAGAAAATAATTAGGGAAAGGAGAGAAGGACAATAAAAATTATTTTCAAGTGGACAGATTGCCCTTGCACAGGAGCAAGTGATGGTCTTCAGCATGGCAACCCCCCTCAGACTTCTGTGAAAAGCCTGATGTGCTCTACTTAACACTTAAGAAAATTCACTGGGGAATAATGACCTCTAATTTATTTTGGCTACAGTCATGTTGGTCTGTGCTTCTGTTCATCTCACTCTGAAGATTTCAGGGGACTTTAGAGCTGGAGCCTGGCTCATTCTGCAGCCTGGTAGTTAATCTGCTCGGATATTTCCCCAAATAACCATCTGCTCCACCTTGTATTTGTTTCACTCCCCGACTATCTCAGCTCTTGCTCCGTCCTGCTGGCTTATTCAGCACTCTTTAAATTTCTCCTCTGGCCTTATGTCTGGTTGCTTATGTTTTGGACAGACAATAGAGGTGATACAGGCCATTATTCATGAGAAGCTTCAAGTGTAACGTGAGAAACATCTCATCTCCTGACCCCTGTTAGCATAAGAATCGCTGATAAAATTCTGGACTGAAAGAGAAGAATCTTCTGGGAAAAATATCGGCAAAAGTTTCACTTGAGATGGGTTTTGTAAGAATAATCCAGATTAATTCTCTGCCTAAGGACCAGATCTAACTCCTGGTGCAGTCACCAGGACTCTGGAGAGATGCTGTGGCAGAAACCTTGGGGGTCTATGGAATTTTAAAGAGAAGAATATTCTTTACACTTCCCTGGCCTGTGTTCCTGCATTTTATAATTTTTACCCAAAGACCACAAAGTGATTTCCACCCTTGAGTGAATTTAGCCTCCAAACACTCCCAGAGAGGGTGTAAATATTGATTCCACATCTGGATCACCTGAATTAAAGATTGGAGAGATCTCCTTGGATCATGTATCGTCAAGTCACCAAGCTTTAACCAGTTTGTCCTTATTTTAGCAGAGATACATCTGAAAGAAGCTGGGCTGAAGCAGTGGGAAAATCACAATCAACAGTGGGAAAATCACCATCAGCAGTGGGAAAATCACCATCAGCAGTGGGAAAATCACCATCAGCAGTGGGAAAATCACCATCAGCAGTGGGAAAATCACCAGTCAAAGATCATCACCTGATCCTGGGAAGCAAATTTTGGTCAGTTTCTTCTTTTTCCTCGTATCAACCCCAAGCAGATCCACAAGCAAAGAACTGATGCTGCTCGTGCCTCCAGTGGGATTTATTTGCCATCAGTGGGGTTGATTTAGCAGGAGCAGAGCCCTGAGTCTGCTAAGCACAAACCCAACACCCCTTTGAGTGAAAAATGTGAAATAAATGGCAAACAAACCAATTAATACCCTGGGATGGATTAATGGAAACAAAAATCTCCATGTGCTCACTCCAAATATCCCAAACCCAAATGGAAACCTGCCAAGGAATGTTTATGGATGCTCCAAGTGCTAATGGCATGCAGAGCCTCATCCTTCAAATCTCCCAGGTCAATGGAACAGGAATATGTGCATTTCCAAATGCTCCTTGCTTGGCTGATCCATCAATATGATAACTAATACATACTTAAACTCCTCGATGGACTCCCTGAAATTAAAACAACCAGAGAGCACTGAAAAAAAGCTTAAATAACCCATTACCAATGGATTTCAGATATAAGTCAAGGAATAATTCCACAAAGATCACCCAAAACAATCACAAAAACGCAAAGCAGTTTTGGAGGTGGGAAATGGAACCAATTCCATTTTGCATGCAGAGGCAGTTCAGCAAAAGCTCTGCCCAGATTAAAAGCTCGACAAAGTTGCTCTCCTCACTAATTGATGGGGAAAAAAACCATCAGTAAACGAAGAATTTTCTCCTTCCGGCAGTGACAGAGCAGGTGTTTGCTCAGAGACGGGGTTTGGGGACAGGCTGCAACTTTTCTCTCCTTATTTAGGGAAATCCAGAGTGGCTGGTCAGTATTTTTTTAATGTTGAGCACGGCCTGGGAGATCCCTGTGGTCACTCAGGGTCACTTGTCCGGGCTGTGTCTCCTCCCAGCTCCCTGTGCAGCCTCGTTGGTGGGGTGAGGTGCAAAACAGGGCTCTGTGCAAGCTCTGCTCAGCTGGAATTAAAACATCCCTGTGTTATCAGCGCTGTTGTCAGCACAAATCCAAAACACAGCCCCGTGCTGCCTTCCATGAGGAAAATTAACTCTCTTGCGGCCAAAATTTCAGTTTTAGCACCACACAGAGGTTTCAGCTGAAATGAGGGTGCCTCAACGCTACAGACACACTCCCCTCTCACTGGGGGAGGAAGAAAAATATCAAATATTGCCCAATTCCCCACAAAAACGGGCAAATGAGGAGCCCTGGCAGAACAACCTCAGCTGTGAGTCCTGAGATCGTTTCCAACACAAAACAAGTGAACCATGGGTGGGGGTTAACTCTGAACTCTCACAAGTCTGAGAGGGAAAACGCCCCTCTCTGGGCATCCCTTTGTGCAAATCTAGGTTTGGGGCTGTCTCTGGGGCTCTGCTCTCTCCTGGGTGGAGCCCTGCAGCCCTTGGATTGCCCTGCACGTTTGCAGCTCCGTCATTCCTGGCTGAGCCTTCCCAAAGCTCAGATGTTTTCCTCTCGGAGCTGCAGGAGCATTATCTGTGTTTAGCAAGAGACCGGCCCAGAGCTGGGTTACTCTTAAGGATTTCAGTGTCTCCAGAAACTTTTGGAGAGGTTGGGGAAACCAGGAGGAGAAATGGGAGCCATTTCCCCCAGAATTTCAGCCTTTATTTTCTTTTTTCCCCCACCATGTGCAGCCAGAAAAATAACATCACATAAATTTCTGGTTGTGGAGCCATTCCTTGGAGAACAGGACAGTGAGGAGATCATGTCCAAAATTGTCCAAATCTCCTTTTCACGGTCTCTTCTCCCCTCCACACCCAGAGTGTCTTCTAAAAAGAGGATAAAAGATGAGGTTTGTGGATTGTGGAGCTTGGCTGCTTTAAAAAATCAGCTGAGCCCAAATTAAGCTCCAGGAGATGGTCAGAGGAACCCAACCTCAACATCTACTCTAAACCTTGGCACCTCCACATTTCATTTGGGCTTCTCTAACCTCCTTTAGCCTCTTCTCCCACACAAAATTTGACTCCTATTGACTCCTATTTGACTCCTATGTGGGGTTTTAGATTTGGAGGCTTTTGGGAGCTCTTGTAGGTGCTGCTTTCTTTGAAGGGGCTGGAGGAACAGAAATCAGCCCTGAACATCTTGGATTTTCCAAGAAATCTTTCCAGGAACAAATGAAGGAAACAGGCTCTCAGGGCCCCTCATAAATTCTGGCAAGGAGAGGCCTGTGCTTCCATGGAGGACATTTCAGAGCAACATTTCCTGAGGCACTGCTGAATGCTGTGCGTTTACAGGCAGAGATGATGTCTGCAAAAGGCCTGGCCAACAAAGGTGGCAGAACAATGCAGCAAGAAACAAATGAAAACCCCCTTTTTTTCCCCCTTCATTTAACTAAAAGAAACGCGGCCTGATTCCCTTTGTCTGGCACCAGTGGGGCACCATTCAGCGCCCAGGAGCTCATCCTGATTTACTGCAGCACCCCGAGGTGCCTCAGCCAGGGAACCCAGCTCCCACACCTGCAGCAAACCCCAGTTCTCCTCATCACCCACTCCCCTCCACGCTTCCTGGTGACCATGGAGGCAATCACATGAATTTGTGAGTGTGAGATGGGGGAGCAGTGTGAGCCTCCATGGCTGGGTTTCTATGGAAACAATTCCCCCGGCATCCTCAGCCCACATTCGGTATTCCTGTCTGGCTGCCTCCTTCTCACACTCCAAATCCCTCTTCTCCAGACACTCTGCTCTGGAGGGGGATGCTTGCTGCTCCCTCCTGCTCCACACTGAGCTGGGCAGGAATGGGATGAGAGGAATGGGGCAGCCACTGCTCCCCCAGTGAGCTGGGATGGGCAGGAATGGGATGGGCAGGAATGGGATGAGAGGAATGGGGCAGCCAGTGCTCCCCCAGTGAGCTGGGATGGGCAGGAATGATATGGGGCAGTCACTGATCCTCACTGAAATGGGATGGGCAGGAATGGATGGGGCAGTCACTGCTCCCCAGTGAGCTGGGATGGGCAGAAATGATATGGGGCAGTCACTGTTCCTTCCTGCTCACCCAGTGAGCTGGGCAGCACTGGGATGGGCAGGAATGGGATGGGCAGAGATAGGGCAGTCACTGCTCCTCACTGAGCTGGGATGGGCAGGAATGGATTGGGCAGCACTGGGATGGGCAGCACTGGGATGGGCAGGAATGGGGCCGTCACTGCTCCCCAGTGAGCTGGGTAGAACTGGGATGGGCAGGAATGGATTGAGCAGCCACTGCTCACCCACTGGGCTGGGCAGCACTGGGATGAGTGGGATTGGGGCAGCCACTGCTCCCCACTGAGCTGGGATGGGCAGAAATGGGGCAGTCACTGCTCCCCAGTGAGCTGGATAGAACTGGGATGGGCAGGAATGGATTGGGCAGTCACTGCTCACACAGTGAGGAATGAATGGGGCAGTCACTGCTCCTCACTGACCTGGGCAGCACTGGGATCAGAGGAACAGGGCAGTCACTGCTCCTTCCTACTCCCCATTGAGCTGGGTAGAACTGGGATGGGCAGAAATGGGGCAACTGCTGCTCACCCACTGAGCTGGAAAGCTCTGGGATGGACAGGAATGGATGGGGCAGTCACTGCTCCCCACTCCTGACCCAAGGGAATCACAATGGAGGTAGTGGCACCACAATCTCCACAGGCCCTTTGGTGTTTTGTAGTTTTAGCACTCAAAATTAGGCCTAATCACAGGGGTTTGGCCCCTTTCACCCCTCAGGGAGGACCATGACTTATAAAGGAAACTGATATTTGTAGTAACTTCCACGCAGAAGCTGCCACCTTTCCACCTCCTCCTGCTGCTCCCTGGCAGCTTCAGCCACCCCATAAAAGCAATTACTGATGGGAAAGGTGGCAGCTTCTCAGCTCCCTGTGCAGCCAGGCTCACCAGGCTCCAGCCTGGGATGGGATCTGTCCCTGCCCAGCTGGAACGGGGAGCAGGGGAGGCAGCCAGGAATTAACCTCTGGCTTCAGATTTGGCCACCATGCCTCAAGTAACACTCCATCCTCAGGACAAGACCCGCTTCCCAGGCACCAGGGCCTCCAGCACTTCCCTTCTGAGACTATTTCTCAGTCCAAGGGCTTCACACTTCATTTTCCTCAGGGCCAGCCCCCGTTTTTAATTGCTCGGCCTCGCTGTAACTCAATCCCTGCGAACAATCCGTGCCTTGTGTGCGCAGGGCAGCCTCCACCCCAAATCCCCTGAGCAGGGACAGCACTCTGGGCTCCTGGGGCTGCCAACCTGAGCTGCCAAGCTGTGCCTGTCCCAGCCAGCTCCACTCAAAGCCTGGCTACTCATGGACTGCTCCAAGCTGTGCCTGGCTACTCATGGACTGCTCTACTCAGGGCCTGGCTACTCATGGACTGCTCCACTCAGTGCCTGGCTACTCACGGGCTGCTCCACTCAGGGCCTGGCTACTCATGGACTGCTCTACCCAAGGCCTGGCTAGTCATGGGCTGCTCCACTCAGTGCTTGGCTACTCATGGACTACTCCAAGCTGTGCCTGGCTACTCATGGACTGCTCCACTCAGTGCTTGGCTACTCATGGGCTGCTCCACTCAGGGCCTGGCTACTCATGGACTACTCCAAGCTGTGCCTGGCTACTCATGGGCTGCTCCACTCAGTGCTTGGCTACTCATGGGCTGCTCTACTCAGTGCTTGGCTACTCATGGACTACTCCACTCAGTGCTTGGCTACTCATGGACTGCTCCACTCAGTGCTTGGCTACTCATGGGCTGCTCCACTCAGTGCTTGGCTGCTCATGGGCTGCTCCACTCAGTGCTTGGCTACTCATGGACTGCTCTACCCAAGGCCTGGCTACTCATGGACTACTCCATGCTGTGCCTGGCTACTCATGGACTGCTCTACCCAGGGCCTGGCTACTCATGGACTGCTCCACTCAGTGCCTGGCTACTCATGGACTGCTCCACTCAGTGCCTGGCTACTCATGGACTGCTCACCCGGGGCTGGGTTACACCTGCAGCCCCTCAGAACCTCACCCCACAGTTTCTGGGACTGTTTCAGACTTTTCTCTGCTATTTCAGAAGCTGCCTGTGTTCCTGCCAGAGCACGGTAGCAGAAATGCCCTCTCTGCCCATTATTTGCCAAGATTCAGCTGAGCAATTAAATGTTTTAATCTTGCTGGCTCTTGGCAGCATCTTGCAGAGGTGCTATAGAAGGGAGATGCCCAAAAATCTTCCACATTTAACCAGGAGTTACCTTGCAGGAGTTAAAACACCAGGTGCCTCCCTAAACTACCACTTCCACCCCTGCTGTGCCAGCTTTAAAGGAGTGCAAGGGCCGCATTTTTAGACAGTATAATTTGGCCCAGATCCCCCAGCTCCATTGTTTTCACTGGCACTGGGGTAAGTTACACCAGATGAGGATATTGCTCGGAAAAGATTTTCCTTTAAAACAAACACACAAACAAAACCATGTTCAGACAAGAGCAGGGATTTTTTGAAGCTGCATTCCTGTCTCCAGAAACTTCCAACCACTCGCAGTAGTCTCTGCTTCACCAAGCCACAAATTTGTAACGCTTTAATCTTTCCATGTAAGTCAGTTCCTCTCCTCCCTTAATTGTTTTTGTTGCTCTTCTCTGAATTCTGTCCAATTTACCACACAGTGCAGACTCCTTTACATCCAAAGGCCAGAAGGATGGTGTACAGAAGCTCATTTTCCAATCCTATGACCTCGGTTCTTGGGAGGATTTCAGAGCCCAGACACCAGGCTATAAATGAAGAATGTGAGCCCGTATAGCTGGGTAATTTAAATGCATTTTCTGTGAATAAATCTACTCGGTACTTTCTTGATCTGTACAATCTTCTGCCATAGGGGCCTAACATAAAAATACTTCAAAGGCTCCAACAAATTCCCTCAAGATGTGATCTTCAGCATTTCAAAAGCTGAAAGACATAGACAAGGTTTAAAGTGATCATGATATATTTTCAAGGTAACACTCTTCAGCAACTCCTGTTCACCCATTTCTTGAAAGCGAAATTCTATCACCTCTCTCTATGCAGATCTTTTTCACTTATTGACTCGCTTATGAGCAAGGCAAAGATGAAGTGAATTTGACTTTTGGTTAGGGTTTATTAGACCTCATTATCTTCAAATGAAGCACAGCAATGCTTCCTGCCTTCAAATACCTACTAGACAAGGCCAAGTGGAAATCCTGCAGCCACAGACCCCTCACCACTTCCCTCTTGCAACACTAAGAAAGTTTAAATTTGGATTCAAGTTTCAGCCTCCATCTCCCTCCCCGTTTCAAGCTGAAACACGACCCTGCCCAGTTACACTCCAGTGAAAGATTATTTTTATGTCACACCTCAGCCCCATCTCTGATATTAATTATACACTTCGAGCCTGAAGTCAAAAGAGATTTAAAAACTGGTGCTCTGGGCTGAAACCAAGATTCCTCCTGCCTGCCTTCCAAGCAGTTCCATAACAACCTCCCCGAGACTGCAGCATATTTAATGAGAATGCAGATGATCAATTGCAGCCCGCCTTGCACGGTTAACTCAATCAACAAACTACTAATGACTCCAGCATGTTACAGCTTTTTTGGCTAATGAGAACCGCATTGAGCAGATTTTTCCCCTTCTCCCAGGATCAAACAAGCCAATATGGAACGAGTTCTGCTCCAACTGTAACTTTAGCCTGCAAGCCAAACTCTGCCCAGCCAGGGGACAAAGCCTGAGTGTCATTAGGGAGCAAAAAGAGCGCCCAGAGCCCTGGGCCAACCCTTCCCAAGGATGTGTCTGGCTGCTGAAACCAAACTCCTGAGAAACGCAGAGCTCCCACCTTGGTGCATTTTGAGGCAGAAAAGCCTTTTGTTCCTGCACCATCCACTCCTCCTCCTCCTCCTCTTCCTCCTCCCTGCTTTCTGCTGCAGGGTAATTTGTAGCAGGTGAGAAGTAAATACCTTCTGCTTCCTCTCTCTTTCACTTTTGTTGCTGCAATTTACCTCCATTTTTTTCCCTGCCTCCTCCTCCAAACAGAAGTGAACTGACTCATGAAAGAATTCAGGGATGTACAGAGATCAGAGAGTTAAAAAATGGGAGTCTTGCACCTCTTCATCACCAACAGGGACCATTTTCCACATGGGAATCCAACAGCTCACCATGCTCTGAGTGAGGAGTATTTATTGCAGAGCTTGACGTGGGAAACAGCTCCTGGGGTGTTTTCCAAAAAATGGGAGTCTTGCACCTCTTCATCACCAACAGGGACCATTTTCCACATGGGAATCCAGCAGCTCACCATGCTCTGAGTGAGCAATAATTATTGCAGGGTTTGAGGTGGCAAACAGCTCCTGGGGTGTTTTCCTGCCTGTTTCCAACCACTGTTAAACAAAGATTTGCTCCCATGGAAGGAATTCCAGTGACTCCAGTGTCCTTTGGAGCAACACTTTGTTTCTTTACCAAGTAACCTTTCCTGATGCACAAAGTGGCCCTGTTTCTGAAGCAGATTTTCCATCCTGTACCCTGGAGAAAACACAGCTCCAGTCTGACCAATTCCTCTCCACCAGGAGCAGATTTTGCTGTCATTTTTGGCTACACCATCGTTTTTTGGGTGACTTCCTTCCCCCAGTCCTCCACTCCCCTCTGTCACACAGAAGGTTTGGTCCTCTAGGAAATAAAACTGCTACAGCAAAACCCAAACCAGGCATTATTTTGCTTCTGCCATCCTTGACTGCCACAAAACCAAGCAAAAAGTGGAGAGAAGGAGCAATTAGGGCTGGAGAATCAACTGGAAAGCATCAATCCAGATTTTTTTTTCAGCCTAAGCTCATTTTTGCTGGGATCACTCTGAACAGAAGTCATGGAGGATGCACAGAGTGCATCACTGGGGACTGCTCCTTCCTCTTTAAGAGCTGGTCCTGCGCAGTTCCCTCCACTTTTAAAGGTTAAAATATTAAATATCAGCCAAGTGATGGTGGGGGCCCATGCTTGACTTCATTCCTCCCTTCACCATGTCCTGGGGGTAGGAACTCAGGCACTGAACAACCTCTTTCACCCTTCAATGCCAAAACCCTTTTCCCCCCTTTTCCTACCCCAATTACCAGAACTTCTTTATCAAGGTCCTCTCCCAAGATCCACAGATCTCTCTGCTGTGGTGACCTGTCCTGATGAAGGATTTTTTTTATTCATTTTTCATTCTGAAGGGCCTAATTTTTAGCAGTTCACCACCCTCTTCTTGCACAAATTCAGCTTTTCAAAAAGAATTCCAGTGATTTGTGAGCTGGAGCTCCACATCCACAAGAAATGGATGCTGAGAGCCCTGAACAAACACTGATCATGTCTATCTCCTCCAAAGACTAAAATTTTACGCAGAAAAATTCAGAATCAGGGCAAAAAATGATGAGATTTAAACCCATTCTTGTCCACTGCAAGGAAATAATCATTAAGAGAATCATTAAGGCTGGAAAAGCCCTTGGAGTCCAATTGATGCCTTGTGAAGGCTGGGCTAGAACAGACACTGAACAGAGCTAAAGAATAAAGCAGGGATTTATTAAAATTTCTCCATGGATGCACCTTGGGCAGCACAAGAGCCCAGCAGAGCTGCACCCAAGATGAACCAAAATGGTCCCAAAATGAACCCAAGGTGAACCCAAAATGGTCCCAAAATGAACCCAAGGTGAACCAAAATGGTCCCAAAATGCACGAGCGCTCCCGGGGTCTCTCCCTTGGATCAGTTCTGCTCCATTTGCACCTTGCAGTTCATTGTCCCATTCCAGCTTTAGCCCATGCAGTCCCACCCTGCTTGTTTTTCTCTCTCCAGCCCACGGGGTTTGTGCTCTTGGGCTGAGGTTTGGATCATTTGTCCTTGGTGCCCAGCTGGAGCAGGAATTGTTTTGTCTCCCTGCTCTGTGCACAGAGCTCAGCATCCCCTGATGTGAACCCAGACCCACACACTAAAGCAGCACAGAACCTGAAAAATAGAAAACCTAAAACCTGAGGCATCGCAATCATTAATCCAGGTAGGAGCCATTCCCTCCCAGGCTGGTTTAGGAGATGTCAAAGTCACTTTATTCTCCTGGGCATCAAGAAGCCAAGCCTTGAAATATGGGTCTGGCAACTCCTATGGAAAGTAAACTCAGGTTACACTAAAAATAACTTTACCAACGCTCTGGGTTCTCATTTGTAAATGGACCAGGGCTTTAGCACAGCCAGGTTTTGGTGCTACTTCCTCAGATTGCTTTTAGGTTCATTAAGCTCCAACTTCAGGAAGAAAATGGTGGCATTTGATTTATGGGTGCGGGGGAAGAAGGATGAAATGAGCAATAAATCTCCCACCAGTGGTGTTCCTCCAGCTCTCTGCCAGCCAGAGCAAGGAGCTCCCAGCTTCCAGGCCAGGATTAACACCTGGTGGCCAGGGAAAAATAATCCCCCTGTTCTGTGCCTCAGTTTCCCTGATCAGAATAAGGTGATGCCAACTGTGAGGCTGAATTCTGTGACATTTAAATAGGAAACTGCTGACTTGAAATGGGTTATTTGTGGCTTCTGAAGCAAATATGAGAAAATGAATGGATTTTCTGCCTTGCTTTTTGCCTCTTTTTATTGCCTTCAAGGATCACAGAGGAATGACCAGGAGGTTTTCTGGACAGATCAATGAAAGTAACACCCAACAAATGACCTTTCCTCAGTGTCTCATAAGTACCTGTCAACTTCAGGAGTGCCACCACCCTCGAATGGAGAGATTTAAAGCCAGACTATTCATTAGAGAGCAAACTCTTATTCCAGAGGTTTAAATGAATTGGCCAGTGGCCAGCCTTCCTCACTGCTTGGGGACTACTGGGAAAAGGGAAAGCGGCTGCTGTTGGGTTTGCAAAAAAAAAGCAAAAAAAAAAAAAAAAATAGGATTTAAAGAGCAACAAGAAGCAGGCTGTGATGGTCTGACACTCTGAGAAGGTGGCACGAGGGGTAAGGAGATTTAAGCACCATCAGGGAACCACGAAAACAAGTCTGTAAATACCAGAGATGGCTCCTGTTTAATGGCATCGCTAAATCAGCCAGCTGAGCTGACCCTGAGGAATGGCATCAAAAGGTGAAGAGGTTTGGAGAGTGCCTCAAAACCCCAATTTTTGCTGCAGTAGACACCACTCACTTGCCACGTGCAGTTCTGAATTAAAAGCTAAATATTCTTCTCTGCTATAACTCAGGTTTGCATTAAATTTCAAAGCAAGAGTTACAAACCTCACCTGAAATTTGCTTACCCTAGTGAGGAGCCCTGAATTGGTTCTGGGTTACTCTATTCTGCAAATGCACCAGAATATTGCAATTTATTCTCCATGAGAATTAAAAAGGTGCATGTTGGTTTTCCATGCAGAACTTCACTACAGCAGCACCACAGGATTTTCATTTGGGTTAAATCTTGCTCCAGTGCTTTCTGACAGCCCCGGGGGAATATTTTACCACAGATTCAGCCTGCAGCTTCTGCCTCACTGCTGCTGGTGAGGATGGTCACCCTCATCAGGTCATGGACTCTTCCAGGGACACCTCCCACTATCCCAGGCTGCTACAAGCCCTGGCCAGCCTGGCCTTGGGTATTTGGGGCGTCCAAAACTTCTCTGGGCATCCTGTGCCAGGGCCTCACCACCCTCACAGAGCAGGATTTCTTCCTGAATATCCAATCTCAGGTTGTTCTCTGCCAATTCCTTTTGGGAAGGAATTCCTGGCTGGGAGAGTGTGGAGATCCTGGGATGGAATTCCCAGAGCAGCTGGGGCTGCCCCTGCATCCCTGGAAGTGCCCGAGGCCAGGCTGGAACACCCTGGTACATTGGGAGGTGTGGGACCCATGGTGGGACTGGTTGGGCTTTGAGGTCCCTCAAACCCAAACCATTCCGGGATTCCATGTTTAGATGGGATTTTGGGAAGAAATATTGGGAGAGGGGCTGGGATGGAATTCCCAGAGCAGCTGGGGCTGCCCCTGCATCCGTGGAGGTGCCCAAGGCCAGGCTGGAACCCCCTGGGACATTGGGAAACGTTGGACCCATGGTGGGACTGGTTGGGCTTTGAGGCCCCTCAAACCATCCCAGGATTCCATGTGCTGGTTTAGATGGGATTTTGGGAAGAAATATTGGGAGATTGGTAGGATTAAGGTTAGGGTTAGGGTTAGGGTTAGGGTTAGGTGGGATTTTGGGAAGAAATTCCTTGCTGGAAGTGTGAGGAGGCCCTGGGATGGGATTCAGGTTTAGGTGGGATTTTGGGAAGGAATTCCTGGCTCGGAGGGTGAGGAGGGCCTGGGATGGAATTCCCAGAGCAGCTGGGGCTGCCCCTGCATCCCTGGCAGTGCCCAGCTTTGGACACTGAAGCTGTTCCCCCTCTCCTGTCCCTACCTGCCCTTGCAGATAATATGAGCCTAGCACACAAAAATCCCCCACAAAATCCTCAGGCACTTGGATGACTGCTCCACACCTCCGAAAAAGTGGCTTTGTTTTGTTTTGTTTTGTTTTGTTTTGTTTTTTTAATAAAATCACCTCTTTTTGCAAGGTTTGAAAGATGAAGAAGCTGCCATTACTTCCTCCCAACATCCCCACCGACTTTCCCAGACACTCAGCCCCACCGCAGCACAACTTTCCTAAAATCCCAAGATGGTTTTGCTACTCCACATTTCATTTTAATGAAAACACAAATACAGACAGCTCCCTGCCTTTCCACGCCCCATCCCCTTGCCAGTGACACACCAGGCAGGTGTTTCTGCCGCAGGGATTTTGCACACACAAAACAAAAATGTTTTTCAGGTGTGGGAGCTTCAAATCCTGCCCTCCACATTCCCCATGGTTGTTTCACCTGATTTTGGGCTCAGTTACCTCAGCACAGTTCAGCTGCCTGGGGAATCTTCTTTTTTTTTTGGTTTCCCAAGAGGTTTCTACCCCATCCCACCAACTCCTATTTATCTTGAATCTGTTTTAAAAATTCCTCTGCAGCCCCTTGGAGGAAACTCGTGGTGAGCGGTGGTTCCCCAAAAGGAAGGTTGGACATGACACAACCAAACAGCCTCACCATGTGCAAAAATAAGATTATACCACACAAAGCTGGCCTCCAAGCACCCAGCTTTGCCACAGATAAGGCTCAGCATGCAAATCAAGTATTTTTCTTCCAAAAAAAAAAAAAAAAAAAAAACCTCCTCAGCTTCTGGAGTTTTAGGACAAGTTTTTTGTTTCCATCACACTCTGCTTAGGATGATTTAGCTGAGTGAGTGGATCCAGAATCTCTCAGAGTAAAACAGGTCAGGGTGGGAATGGGAAAAGATATTTCCATTCTTCAAAGGCAGAAAAACAATTTTTCATCTTTTTCTGACTGGATGGCAGTTAAAGAAGATTACAAGTGGTATGATTGCTTTTGGCAGCCTAGTGTTTGACCTATCATTCTGTAAAAAATATAACCAACCCTCCACATATTGACTGTCAGGAATTTTCCCCCATGTGCTTTTTGTTCTCCTCCACCTACTTTATATGGAAAATTCACCGTATAGATCTGCATTTAAAGCTTCCTTGGCCTACTTCACCCACAGCCAGAACAGATTAAAGGGAATAGAACATAAGCACAGCTCAGAGCTCTGTCTGCTCACAGAATCCTGGGATGGTTTGGGTTGGAAAGGACCTTAAAGCTCATCTCAAGCCTCAGGCAGGGACATCTTCCACTAGGCCAGCTTGTCCAAGCCCTGTCCAACATGGCCTTGAACACTTAGGCTAGCTCAAATTCAGCATCAAAGTCCAGCTTAGCTGCTCCAGAATCTTTAGGAAGCCCCTAAAACCCAGTTTGCCAAGAGTTGGGAGGACATAAAAACCACGTTTGTAAAGAGCTATTGCCTCTCACTCCTGCCAGTGAGCAGGCCCAGGTGTGACACCCTTTTCCTTGGCTGCCACTGCACCCAGCGTGCCACCCTGAGCATCCCAGCTCCACCAGGGCCCTGCTTCCTCCACCACCAGGGGAAAGGACCTTAAACCTCATCTCAAGCCTCAGGCAGGGACATCTTCCACTAGGCCAGCTTGTCCAAGCCCTGTCCAACATGGCCTTGAACACTTAGGCTAGCTCAAATTCAGCATTAAAGTCCAGCTTAGCTGCTCCAGGTGCAACTTGTGCTTTAGGAAGCCCCTAAAACCCAGTTTGCCGAGAGTTGGGAGGACATAAAACCCACATTTTATAAAGAGTTATTGCCTCTCACTCCTGCCAGTGAGCAGGCCCAGGTGAGAGACAAGAACTCAATCCTTCCTTTGCTGCCAGCGTGCCACCCTGAGCATCCCAGCTCCACCAGGGCCCTGCTTTCTCCATCACCAGGGGAAAACCCCTCCAGATTTCCTCCAAATTTCCTCCAGAAATCCTCCAAATTTCCTCCACAGGCCTCTCCTCTCACGCAGAGCACCCCCAGCTCTTGCCCACACAGGGATTTCCTTGGGATTTTTGTTGATGACCAAGATCTTGGCCCAGGATAGAAAATCCAGATGAAGGCAGCCAAGCCCCGTGCAGCTCCCTCCTGGCTGCTTGAAGTTTAACTTTCCCTGTTTACCTTTTAATTTAATGTATTCTTTTGATCTCTCTTCCTCTCCTTTCTCTTGTCTCCCCGAGTTTGCTGACACAGGAGAAGCATGACAAGCTCAGACAGGCCTAACCTACTTTTTCCCTTTTCTCTGGTACATGTGAACGCTCCCACTCTCCTTCCCAGCATATGAAAGCACATCCCAAGGATCATTATAATGATATTTCCAGTCCCCTGTGAAGTAATTCCCCCACTGACAGGTGAGGAAACTGAGACACACACAGAGCTCTTCAATTACTTGCCCCCCAAAAAGGGGAAATAAAACCCACCAGGCTCCTGATTTTCTTGGGCCCAGTCTCTATAAAATTCTCATTTCTCGACCCATCACAGGTTTGGGAAGTGCCTCCATTCCAGGATTCCATGTTTAGATGGGATTTTGGGGAGAAATCTTGGGAGAGGGTTAGGGTGAGGTGGGATTTTGGGAAGGAATTCCTGGCTGGGAGAGTGTGGAGGGGCTGGGATGGAATTCCCAGAGCAGCTGGGGCTGCCCCTGCATCCCTGGAGGTGCCCGAGGCCAGCCTGGAGCCCCCTGGGACATTGGGAGGTGTTGGACCCATGGTGGGACTGGTTGGGCTTTGAGGTCCCTCAAACCATTCCAGGATTCCATGTGCTGGTTTAGATGGGATTTTGGGAAGAAATATTGGGAGATGGGCAGTATTAGGGTTAGGTGGGATTTTGGGAAGGAATTCCTGGCTGGGAGTGTGAGGAGGCCCTGGGGTGGGATTCAGGTTTAGGTGGGATTTTGGGAAGGAATTCCTGGCTGGGAGGGTGGGCAGGCCCTGGGATGGAATTCCCAGAGCAGCTGGGGCTGCCCCTGCATCCCTGGAGGTGCCCAAGGCCAGCCTGGAACACCCTGGGACATTGGGAGGTGTTGGACCCATGGTGGGACTGGTTGGGCTTTGAGGTCCCTCAATCCCAAACCATTCCGGGATTCCATGTTTAGATGGGATTTCAGCAAAAAATATTGGGAGAGGGGCTGGGATGGAATTCCCAGAGCAGCTGAGGCTGCCCCTGCATCCCTGGAGGTGCCCAAGGCCAGGCTGGAGCACCCTGGGACACTGGGAGGGGTCCCTGCCCATGGGACTGGATGAGCTTTGAGGTCCCTCCCAACCCCTCCTGTCATTCCATGGAATTTGTTTCATCCCAGCCACGGATATCCCTCAGCCAAGCTGCTTTCCCTCCTTGCAGGGGATAATCCGTGCTAAACCACTCGACAGAAATCAGATTCCCAGTTATGACACCAGCTACAATTCCATCGCTCCCTCCAGGGCACGGAATAAACCCCACCATTTACAAATCTGAACTTCCAGAAGCAAAATTAAAATTAGGCTAAAATTATCTGAATTCAGATATTGACACCTTTGGGGTTCATATTCTCAAAGATGTTCTCTGCAACACCTTTTTTTCCTTTTCTTGTGAAAGCTGAAATTAGCACATTATCTTGGATTCTGAGAGGAAAAAAAAACCCAAGTACTGCAAGGAGAGAATGATAAAATCAAAAGCGGACTTGGAGCATCTGCAGCAGAGCACTCAAGATAACCAAAGTATATTAATTAATTTTTGAGGTGAGTTCCTTGAGAACTGTTAAAACCCTGTTTAGGCTTCACAAGCAGAGTGGCTTGACTTTGGTTTCACTGCATTTAGTGTGGAACCAAATCAAGTTTAGACAAAATCTCTTCCACCAAGAGCAAGAGCGACCACAAAGGGCTCAGTGCGTTTCAATGCATTTAATCTGCGCCTCCCCACTTTAATAAAAATTAACTTCTGCCCAGCCCAGTGCAGACAATCCACAGTCCTTTCCACCTAGAGGTGCAATAATTCTCCTTTTCCAGCTCAGTTTTGCTTCTGCTCTGATGTTTCATTATCTCCAGCGCAGCAACAGCCACACCACTCCAGAAAGAAATCAATTCTCCCTTTGCTCCCGGCTCTAAATGCATGTATTCCATAATCAGCCTCCCAGAACAGGCATTTGGGACTGCACATCTGGGCAGCACATGAGAGGCCACCTCAGCTCTTCAATTATTTTGCAACCATCCCTCTCAGACCCAGCTTTGGGTATTTTTTTTTCCCCTTCGTTTTGCTACCAAAATAAAAATAAAAGAAAAAGAGTGATGTTTTTAGTTGATAAATTAATTGGCTAATTTTATTCATTAATAAAACCTCAGCTGCATTAATGGGATGCCTGTCAGTCCTAAAAATCCCCCATTCCACCTTGCACATCTTATCTAGAGGGTTTTGGTGTGCTCTCTATTCCTGCCATCAGCCCTGGGAATGGTTTCTGCCCTCACTGACTCCCAGCTGCCTCTGGGGTCAACCTGAGCACCCCAACACCTCTCTAGGACACCCAAAAATGAGGGGAAAACCCCAAAACCTCCAGAACAGCAAGGAAACATGAAGTGGATTCAGTGTTGACAGCTCTGAGGGTCTAAAGGAGGAGAATTCCCAGTGCACAGCAGCTCCAGTGAGGGTGTTGAGCATTTTATTTATTCTGTTTTCCCTTTCTTTAATTCCCAAAGTTGCCCAGTGCATGCAGGGAGAAAATATCAATTAAAAAGGTCAGGATGATGTGGAGATGAGTCTCAGAAGGAGCCAAAGTGGTCAGAGCAGAAATTTTCACCCTGTCCCACCCCAACCTCTGCAGCAAGGGCTGAAACCTCTGCCAAAACCTGGATTTCAGGGAGGGAATCACAAAATCACCGAGCTGAAAACATCAATTCATGAGCAAACATCATTCAGAAGCACAAAAACGTTTTGGTAGAGGTGGCACAAGGGAGGGAGAAACACTGAGAACCTCAGGTTCCCTCCAGCTTGTGAACTGCCCTTTGCTTTCCACTTCAACTAAAAAATTTCCTCGAGGAAAAAATCATGGAAATAACATTTGGGACAACTTTTCCTCCAGTGAAATGCTCCCTAAGCCCCCCTGGGATGGGTTCTGGCCATAACTGGAGTCTGAGTGTTTCAGAGAGGGGTTGAACCCCAAGCCCTGAGCTGGTGCCATGTGTCAGTTGAGGATTCATATTTCTCCCTTTTTCTTTCAGGTTTTCTTTGGAAGTCCAAAAAATCATCCAGAGGAGCAGCCAGGGTATTTTCTGTGCTGGAGCTGCTCTCATTCCTCCCTCCCTGTGTTTCAGGAGAGGGGCAATGCTATTGGGGGGCCAAGGAAAAAAGGGTGAGACCCATAAGCACAAAGATGCCAAGGTACCAGGAGGCTGCAGCTGGAATGCCCAGCCCTGACTGCTTTGTTCCCTGGCAATAATCAAAATATTGCCAGAGATCCTATCTATGTACATATGAGGAGAGTGGAGGTGCAAAAAGATATCATTTAATTTCTTATTATATTTCTTATAATGTATATATATTATATATTTATTCCATAAATCCTAGATCTTCTTTTTATTCACTTTTTTACTCTGATTTGACACCTCCTGTTCTGCTTTTCCCCCTCTACAGGTGCTACCAAAATATTTCTGCACAAAATCTTTGGGCTAAGAAAACCAAACATTTATGGCTGTGGCGCATGGACCCACTGGAACCCAAATCCCACGCAAAATAAAAAGGTTTAACTGCAAACCTTAAATTCTGTTTGGCACACAGGCTCCACAAACGTGGCTCCACAGGCCAGGGTGGTTGAATTTTCACTAAATTCAGCTATCTTAGGCTAATTTAGTGCTTTCTGTGGGAGCAGCTCTCAGAAAAATCACCTGGAAATGAAATAAACCCAGCTCCAGAGTGCTCTGCGCTGCTCTGAACCCTGACCCACAGCAGAAACCCCAGGGCAGCTGCTCCTGGCTCAGCCCTGCTGAAGGATTCTCAGGGAAGGCAGTAAATTGGAATGATGCAAGCTCCTGTTTTATAAAGCCCCTCCCGTGCTGCAGAACCCTGAACTGCAGGAAATCACCCCCAAAGCATCGCCCTCATCACAGGATGAGCAAAAACCCAAAACCTGACCCAAAACCTGAGCCAGGGGGGAGGAGGGAGCCTGGAAATCCCTGCAGCCACCCCAGGGCTGCCTGCACCCCAAGGACACGCTGCCAGCCCAAGGTTTCCAGCACAGGATGCTCAGCTTTCCTCCAAGGCAACTCAGGAGCAACAAGTTTTTCCCAGGGAAGTGGATTTAGGATTTAGGGTTCCCTAAATCCAGTTATTGATGAGCTGTGTGGGGCAGGAGAGAAAACCCCACTGAGAGAGAGGCCAGCAGCTTCAGCTCAGGACTTGCAGTGTTTAAACCTCATTTAAATTTATTTTTAAATCTATAAGAGCTGAGCAGGAAAGTAAATGTGATACAACACAAAATTAAATTAAATTTAAAAAATAATCCATCCGCCTGCCCACCAAAATGAGTTTTCAGCACAAAAGCAAACCTTTTGCCCATCCGTACACAAATTTCCAGTGCTCAGCTCCAAAAACACTCCCAGGCCATCAAGGTGAGGCTTTTCCATTCAGGTTCACAAACTAAGATGTCATTGTAAGTGGTTTAGAAGCCCAGCAAATTTTAATATCCATGCCAGCGTGTGTGACCAAAGGGATTACCCACAATGGCTCACCTGATTAGTTATACAAATGCCTGCCTTTTATTTTTGTTGGTTTTCTTTTTTTTTCCCCCTCTTTTTTTTTTTCTTTCCCCTCCTTTTTAATCCAAGACCGTGCAGAATGCCAGGCAGGAGAATGGGCTGTGTGCTGGAATGTCTGAGGGCTGCAGCCTTGGGATTTATATTCCATGCTGAATTCATTGTTCTCCCTCCTACCCCTGCTGCCCTCTAAACCACGCTGCAGCCATGACAGAAATAAATTAGCCCGAGGTACGGGTCACACCTTCAAGGGCAGGCAGAACTCTGGGTAAAATCAATAGAGAAGATGGGAGTCTCTAACAGCTGAAGCAGAAAGAATGACACATTGAGGGCTTTACACATCCCCAGACAAAGGCACTTTGCAGCAGCCCTGGTCCCCCATGCCTGGGGAACACAAAGCTCGTTTTTTTCAGCCACCTGAACCCCGAGAGCCGCTCAGAAAAGCCCCATTTCTATGGGGAATTTGCATCTCGATGCACAAAGTTCCATTTCTTTGCACCTCTGCCCGGGGAAAGGGGATTCAGATGCTGAACTCTGGCCCAGGTTGTAACTCTAAAAAAACTTTTTTTTTTTTTTGCAGAGAGCAGAATCTGCACTGAACTTCAGCTTCAATTTTGCAGCACTCCCCAGCCTCAAACAAACAAACAAAAAAAAAAACCTCCCCTGAACTCTGGTGAACTCCACAGACCCTGAAATGTCTCGCATTCATTATTTTAATTTGTGATTTGAAAGCAATGGATAAAACATCCAAAATCGTTGAGAGGCTCAAACTCAGGCTTCAGAATTTCTGCATGCCAGCTCCTCTGAAAGCAGGAGATAGAAGATTTACAAGGATTTGGATATGGGAAGATTGATGCAGGAGTCGAGTGGGTTTTGCTAATGTCCCTCTGGTGAGTTAAGCATTAACTCTCAGAGTGAGGCTCACAACCTGTTCAGACACTTCACACATCCCACGGGGTTCCCACCTGCCTTGCCAGGTTCCTAAAAGCTTTAAAGGCTGATTGAAGCTCCCACAATACTTCTAAAAATAGGAGTTCAACTTCTCAGTCCCGCAGGAGTTTCTGAAATTGCTGCCCAGGAGGTTTCTCAACAGACGGAGCTAAAAGCTTTTCTCCTCTCCTGTCCCTCCTAGACTTCTCCAGAGACAACTTTGGCCCAAATGCAGCTGGATCCAAATCCAAATGAACCCTGATTTTCTGCAAAGCCAGCAGGAAAATGTCAAATAAATAACTTTCCCCTGACCTCCTTGTTTGTTTGCTTTTTTTTAAAAAAAACCCCACACAACATCAACACGTGTCTCGTGCTTTGATCTTGTGTCAGACTCACACTTCCACCAAAAGAAGTGGCGAAAGAAATTCTGTTTGTACTTACATTTGTGGAGCCTGTGTGGCCAAACAGAATCGCTTTCATTTCCACTGCTACCTGCAAAAACGAAGGGAGGAATTCACCATTAACACCAGGAATTTGTTTTTTGCTCACAGTCACTGCCCCATGTCTCAAAACACCTCCCTGCCTTTTAGGAGAAACTGGGGTAAATTCAACAGCTTGAGGGAAAAGGTTTTATTTTGAACTTGTAAAGAGATTTATTTTGAACTTTTCCAGCTCCTCCATGGCTCATTCCCTGCAGCAATTTCCATGTGCTCTTCCTGGGGACAGGGAAGGTGGGGGAAGAAGAACATTCTGGATGTTCCCGGGGGTGTTTCAGGGCGCTGATCCTGGGCAAACATCAGGCAGAGGAGCCTCCAGTGCCCTGCCCTGCTGTTCCTTGGCTCTCCTCAAGGACAGGAGGGTGATGGTAATGCACATTTCTGCCTGAGACACCTCAAACGCTGCCTGAGGCACCGTTTGCAGTTTTCCCCTTGCACTTCTGCACCAGACATGAAAAAATTCAGTTTTTAATGCCTCCTCCAAAGAGACTCCACGTCCTCATCTAGCGCAGCTTCCTCAAAAATAAATCCTCCCTGCTTTTCCACCTCCCAAGTGGAGAGTGCTGCTCTTGGGAGAACATCCCAACAACCACAGGGTCCTTTGCCTGCACAGATCACATTTAGGAATGTGATTGTTCCTAAAGCCCAGTTAGGATGCAGGAATGACCCATCGGAGACACCCCCATGTGGGGCTGCTTCTCTCGTCCCAGCTGCCCCTCTTTCCCAGGGTGGTTTCAGATGGATCTTGACATCCTGATCCTCAAAATGCTCTGAGAAATCCCCATCTTCAAAAAATAAAAAATAAAAAAAGGATGGGTGAACGCTGGGAGGTGCCTGAAGGGCTCCAGAATTCCAAGAGCAGCCCCACAGCTAAAGGAGATGGGATCCAGCCCATTCCTCTCCTCAAAATCCTCCAAATTTCACCCCTGCCTCTTGATTGTGGCTGGATTCAGATGGAGACATCTCCATTTCAAAGAGCAAAACCATCCATGGAACTTTGGAGGGACACATTAAGGTTTTTTCCCTATTTAAAGAGTTCAAAAAAAACCCCAGGATTCAGCACAAAAATGAGGACAGAAAATGAGGTTAAGCACATTTGCAATGGTTTGCTCCACTCTGGAGGTACATGAAAGCTTAGAAAAGGTAAATGAAACCTTAGAAAGACCTGGGCCTTTCCAGGAACTGTGGAATTCCCCTCCCTTGGTTTAGAAATAAAGAAGGATTTAAATGCAACCCACAAACAGGAGCAGACTTGCCTTGGGAATACCTGGGGAGGTGGAGAAGAAATATATCTCTATTTAAGGGTGAAAACAAAGGAGGACAGGACACTAAATGGATTCTTGGCCAAAACCTGGCTGATCCTCATTTAATGGAGCTGAATATTTCACATCACAGGTGGAAGCCTTGGCTCCGTGGGCCAAGAGTTGTTTTCCACTTGCAACTTTTGCAAACCTACAAATTGCAAAATCTCAACCCTGGGGAGAGAAATTAAATGATCACAAAACATTTCCTGTCCTGAATTGTAATTTTACACATTAAATAGGTTTGTACAAAGCTGGATCTGTGCAATTTGGGTACCTGCAAAGGAACAATGGGGACCTGAGTATCCCACAGGTGAAAGTCTGGCCTCTGTGGACCAAGAATTTTTTTTCTACTCCCAACTTTTGCAAACCTACAAATTGCAAAATCTCAGCCCTAGGAATGGAAATAAAATAATTACAAAATATTTCCTGTCCTGAATTATAATCCTGCACGTGAAGTGGGCTTGTACAAAGCTGGATTTGTAGAATTTGGATACCTGCAAAGGAACAATGGGGACCTGAGTGTCCCACAGGTGAAAGTCTGGCCTCTGTCGACCAAGAGTTTTTTGCTACATCCAACTTTTGCAAACTTATAAATTGCAAAATTTCAACCCTAGGGAGAGAAATTAAATAATCACAAAATATTTCCTGTCTTGAACTGCAATTTCCACATGAAGTGGGTTTGTACAAAGCTGGATCTGTGCAATTTGGGTACCTGCAAAGGAACAATGGGGACCTGAATATTCCACATCACAGGTGAAATGTCTGGCCTCCATGGACCAAGAGTTGTTTTCACTTCCAACTTTTGCACCAATTGCAGAATTTCAACCCTGGGGAGGGAAATTAAATAATCACAAAATATTTCCTGTCCTGAATTGTAATTTCCACACGAAGTGGGTTTGTACAAAGCTGGATCTGTGCAATCTGGGTACCTGCAAAGGAACAATGGGGGAGGCCACGTTGTTCGTGCCTGGATGAGGACAATGGGTCTGGGATCAATCTCAGGCACCAAAAGTCTGTGTTCAACGCTCAGACAAGGATGTGCAGCTTTGCAGCCTGGGTTTATTCACCTCTCAAAGCACAAGGCGGGTTTTTTTTTTTTCTCCCATAAGTATGCAAAGTGCCTCACAAAGGACCCTCCCCATTTCCCAGGAAATGGAGGGCTGCAATGTCCAGGGGGAGAGAACCCCGTGGCCACACCGTGCCCGTCTGCGGCACCACCATCCCCAGCAGGCCCCCCAAATCAAAAGGCAGAGACATTTCCCCAGCCTTCCCTCATCAAAAACTCCCTTGGATCTCAGGGGGTGCACGTGGGGAAGGATCAGAGAGCTCCAGCTTTGGATTTTTGCAGATTCCTTCTGCCTGGCCTGGCTGCCCCCCGTCCCTGGCAGGTAATCCCAGTGGGAATCCCCCAGGAGATCCAGCAAAACCCAATCCTCCTCTCCCCCTCTGCACAGAGGTTTTTTTGCGAAATTCTTGGAGTTTGCAAAGGTATTTTCCACTCGCAGTGCTCCAGCTAGGAGTTATTCATCATACCTGCTGTCCCTTTTTTTCCTACTGAGATCCTCTGCGTGGCACAACTCCCAGTTTAGAACAACCAAACGATAAATATACAGCTTTGAAACACAAGGATTTCACGTTTGCATGTGTTTAAGTCATTTCGTCGGTTTCTAAAACAAATATCCAAGTCTGTGCCCACCCCTCAAACACACAAACTTAAATCCCAACTTCTGACAAACCACATAACTATTCCCAAGCATAGCCCAGGACAAAATTTAACACCAGGAGCTGCCAAATGTTTCTGACCCACTTCAAACAATCATTAACTACAGGCAGTTTCTAATTATTTAAGTCCATTTCACTTCTTATTCAGTGGTCGTTTTGTTTCTTGGCCATTTGGCCTATGTTCAGAAAAATCTCCATTAGGCAGCACAAAGTCTCACAAAAAGAAGAAAAAATCTCTTTTCCCAGCTCTAAGGTTGGGAATATTTTGAATCCTTGAGAGACAGGAGTTCTAAATATCCTTTTACAAGCAAAAAGTAGAGAGCACTTAAAAAATTGGAAAAACTTAAAAATTCAGCCACCGAGTAAAATTCAGTTATCAACTAAAATTGCTTTCTCTCACCTCTCTGCTAAAAGTTTTTGCAATTCCTTTCCCAGAAAGAACTGGAAAATGTATTAAAAGGCAAAAGCCATCGATGCTGGGACTGGGAGCAATCACATGAACAAGCCACAAGATTTGCTTGATAACACAGAGTTTATTATTCAAGAACGAGTCTCATTTTCAGCTCTAAGGCAGAGGGCGGGGAGAGAAAGGGGGGGAACAGCTTTTAAAGCACACGCTGGAAGCCCAGGGTTGCATTTAGAGGAAAAAAGAAGAAAGAGAAGAAAAAGTAAAGAAAATAAAACCTCTGTTCTATCGGCAAGTTAACTTTGCAAAAAGTTAAGCTCAGCTCCCAGCAAATTCGGGCTGCTTTCACTTAAACCAAGTTTACCTTCAGCAGAGAGAATGAGCAAGCAGAAAACTGCTGAACAACTGCTGAACATTTATTTTTTTCTTTTTCCTTTTTTTCCCCTGAAAAGTTCAGCTCTGCTGGAGATGGGAAGGGATAGAGGAGAGCAGAAGCAGGGGAGTTCAAAAGTCACAAAAGCTGCTCGCAAAGTTCCTCTGCGCCCCCTCGTACTGACCTAAGCAGTCTTCGTTTCACAGGTAGCAAAGTTTTGTCTCCTTCTCCAGGGCGAGATTCCCACTCGCAGGAAAGCATCAAAAGAACATTGTTTGCACTCCTCTGAGGAGGAGGGAAGGCAAAAAAAAAAATAAAAAAAGGCAGCCCAGGCAGGTAGGGTTTCTTCCTGAAAAGTAAATCCGGCGTTCTGGACCGAGTTCAAACCTCGGGCTTGACAGGCAGGGCACCGAAGCTTTTTGCACTGAGCATGCTTGGTCCTGCACTGCCTGCACACTTAATGAACATTACTTCCTTCCCAGTGGTTACTCCTAGCAGAAATCCACACCCCCTCTTTGAGAAGTGAGGAATGCAGCTGAAACCAAAGTCCAGAAAACATGCCCGGCGCCCAGACAAGGCCCCACGGATCAATAAACTCAGGTTGTGACCCGCAGGTCAGTTTGTCAAACAGGACATCAGGGTGAGTTTTTTCTACACTTGGTGGAGTTTGCTTTATGCCTCAGCTAATGCTGCTCGCTCCCCAGAGAAAATAAAAACTGCGCTGCCTTTTAGAGAATGATTAAATGCTCCAATAACAGATGGGAATTCTCTTTCAAATCTTGTCTTTCCAAACCTGCTGGAAAGTGAGGAAAGAAGTTGTGCTGTTTTGTTGTTTTTTGTTTTTTTTCCCCAGACTAAACTGGGTTCTTGGACTCCTGAACAAAAGCTGTTTGAATTTGTCGTGGGGAAGGAGTATCTGGTGACTGAAAAAAAAAATAAAAAAAGCTCCTTTTATTTAGTTAGGGTCTAATCCTGTTCCGTTTGCAATCACATGGAGTTTTGTCATTACCTCCAGTGGGAATAGAGCTGGGGTTTTAGATTACAAATGCTTGCAGGCGAGAGCTGTGTCTACTCCAGTGACCTGCACAGGCCAGACTGGTTTTGGCACTTCAATCTGCAATTTACACCGTTGCTGTGCCTGCACAGCAGCAAACCCCCCCTTCCCCAAATTCACAGGGAATTGCTGAAGAGAAGCAATTTTGCAAAATTGCATGGGTTGTTTTTAAAGCTTTTCATTGTATTTCCAGGGTTTTTTTCCACTTTGCTCTCATGTCTCAATCCTCCTCCACAAGAGGAGTAGGTATTTTTGCCCTGGAGTCTCTGCTGGCCTTGTCACAGCCTCCAGGAAAAAGCCAAGCGCAAGAATTAAAAAATGAAATAGCACAGGCTGTAATATTGTCAGGGTAAGGAGCACTAATCCCAATCACAACTGCATAGGACGTTACACTCTGAGGCCTCCACATTTAAAGCAGGTTAAAACTCATCATGACCTCAGTGTCTGAGCAAAGCCAGGCTCCACAGGGCTGCAGGTCCTGATGGGAGCAGGACAAACCACGACAGAAATTACATTTCTGGAGTCCAAATGGCCCAGACCTTGAGAACACAGGCCCAATTTAGGCTGCAGATTGTGACAGTGCACAGTGGGAATATATTCACACAAATCCAGTTCAGAACCGCTTTGCTCCTAAGGGCAGCCAAGTGATGTCATTTATTTAAAAAATTGTTTCCTTGCCCACACATCTCTGGTTTCCTTGTTTCTTTCAGGATCACAGAAGAAAAAGTCCAAATCCCACATGACAAAACCAAGCTGCTCTGCATTTCCAGCGCGCAGAGCTTGGAGAGGTTTTGGAAACCCCCAGAGAAAGTTTTTGGCTGGTGTGGAGAAGCAGCCATGGCAGGCTAATTAAACCCAAACGCGGTGACCAAAAAGCTTTTCTCTCTTTGCCGTTTCCACATCACATCCCAAAGCTTTCCTTTGCTCAGGAAAGTCCCTGGTTCCCTTCAAAGTTCCCTAACAGGGGACTTTCCTAACAGGCAGCTAAATTGGGATTTTATCTCCTCTGGTATTGGAATATTATTCCAATATCAGGGGGACTGGGGCCGAAAGGATTTGCCCAGAGCTCTGAGCTGGTAGCACAGAGTGCTGATTTCCGACATCCTCGTGTCCCTCAGCTCTTCAGAGAGTCCTAAAATGGTTTGGGTTGGGAAGGAACCTAAAGCTCATCCCGTGGGCTCTCACACAGCTCCCCCATCCTCACTCTTTAGGAGTTACATCTCTTTTTCTCATGTCTCTTTCACTGCTGGTTATCGTGCCACAGCCATGCCCAAGGCCACAGCGTTCTGCAGGTGCAGAAATTTAGATTAGCTGGGTTTGGTACTTTTCCAGTCTTTGGTCAGCTAATATTCTAACAATGTAATGCAATATAATACAATGTAATGTAATATAATATGATATAATATATCATATAATACAACACAATGTGATAGAATGTAATACAATGTAAATATAATATGATATGATGATATGATATGATATGATATATGATATGATATGATATGATATGATACAATATAATAGAATGTAATAGAATACAATGTAATACAATGTAAATATAATTATAGTACAATATATAGTATATAGTATAATATAATGTAATGTAATGTAATGTAATGTAATGTAATGTAATTATGTTATACTATATATAGTATAATATAATGTAATGTAATATAATATATGCTATGATATAATACAATATTATATGATATGATATAACATAACATACTACAATACAATATAATACAATATAATACAATATAATACGATATAATATAATGCAATATTATATGATATTTTGTAATATAACAATATGATATTATTGATATGATATGATATGATATGATATGATATGATATGATATGATGTTATATAATATATCGGCCTTCTGAGCCACGGAGCCAAAATTCCCATCCCTTCCCTTGCAAATCCCACACCAGGGTGAGGACAGAGCCCAGCAAGGCCTGGGCACCATCCAGGAGGAGCATCCATTGTTCCCTCAGCTCTGCCACTTTCAACCAGCGCCAAACCCGCCTCTCCCGGAGCCAGCAGCTCCAGCTGGGACAGCTTTGCCTCCCTCTTTTCCCCCTCAGGAGGCACAAAACGCGTTCCTGCTCTCCTTCCTGACACCAGCGGAGCCTGGATTGGTTCCCATTGTGCTGCCAGAGCTTGAACCGTGGCCATGCTATTTCCAGCATCTCCCTTCCTCGGGGGCATTGGAGATGCATCCCGATTTTTCCAGCATATGCAAACAGCGGGCACTGCTGCCTGTGCCAGCCCTGCCAGCTCTGCCCTACCTGCCCGTGCTGCCTTGTGGCCGCTGGAAGCACTACAGAGGGAAAAATCTGCATTTCCCGAGGAGTTCTGTCTGTGTCCCCATTGTTCTCAGCATCCATCGTGTGGTTCTTGGTGGGAAAGGACAAATTAAAGCAAGGCTCTCGAGGGTGGGGCTGGCTTTGTGCTCCTCTGAACTGTCATGTTCGCTTTTGGCCGCCGAAGAGCTTTTCAAAAAGGGCTTTCAGTGACTCAGAAACCTCAAATCTCTTGGTTTTCAGCAGGAGTTGGGCTCCTGCTGGAGCCGCAAAAAGCGTGCTCTGCTTGTGAGCATCTGGAGAAACATCCTGGCTTTTCCATGGACATTTAACAGCCCTGGGACAGGCTCTGGGTGTTTGGGGTTGGGATAATGTCTGGAGAAACATCCTGGCTTTTCCATGGACATTCAACAGCCCTGGGACAGGCTCTGGGTGTTTGGGGTTGGGATAATGTCTGGAGAAACATCCTGGCTTTTCCATGGACATTTAACAGCCCTGGGACAGGCTCTGGGTGTTTGGGGTTGGGATATAACTGGGGTGACTTCTGGAGCCCGTTGGGATGGGTGGAGCTGCTCCAGAAAAGCTCATTCCAACCTTGCACTGAGAGCAAAGGTGACCCAGGAGACCTCATTGCTACGGACAGGACAGAGAACTCAGGCAAAATTTAGATCACGTCAGAGAACACTGAAAACCAGAGAACTCAGCCAGAGTTTAGATAAGGTTGTGTCCCCAATGTCCCCAAGAGAGAAACCTCCAGGAGATCAGATGGGCCAGATGAGAGAGCCAAGGATGCCAAGGAGGGAGGCAAAGTCTGACTCAAAGGGACTTTGGGGCTGTTTCTGTTGAATTCAGTTAAGGAAATTAAGATTGCAAATGCTGCTAAAGAGCTCCAACCCCCAGAAGGCAGAAAGAGAGGGAAGAAAAGGAATGGAAGTGTGTGATGTGCACAAAAATGTACAAAAAATGGAGTGGAAGAGTGTGATGTGTAAAAACTGTACCAAAAAATGGAGTGGAAGAGTGTGATGTGTAAAAAATGTACCAAAAAATGGAGTGGAAGAGTGTGATGTGCACAAAAATGTACAAAGAGCAGAGTGGAAGTGTGTGATGTGCACAAAAATGTACAAATACGGAGTGGAAGTGTGTGATGCGCACAAAAACGTGCCAAACTATTGGTCTCTTCCAACTTTGGAACCGACTAAAATAAAGAATTTACTGCATTAATTAGATGGAACACTAATAAGAGTAGCTGGCACTGGTTTTCCAGCGTGCAGCAGGTAACCCAGACACGTTTCATGCTAAATTACAAGAAAGTTGAACTTTGAGGATGCTGCAAGGACGGAGCAGGAAGCGCAGCAGCTCCCAAGGCTGTCCCAGCATCCCGCTGATCTTCCACCCAACTTTGGGCCAGGCACTTCACATCCCCGATTAAAAGTGATCAAAGGTGGCCGTGATGAAGCTGAGCCAGCAAATAATGCAGCAAAAAAATGCAGCCACAGAATTCCAGGGGGCTCAGCTCGGTCTAACAAATTAAATTAATGATGATTTTTTTTCGGTGCCTTGTTGTAGGGTAGTAAACGACAGCAGGCATTTACCTGTGACAGCCTCTGGTTTTATATTCCCGGAAAAATAAAGCTGATGGAAGAAGGAGGAAAAGACAAACTGCACAAGCAGCAGCATTGAGCTCGGGGAATTTAATTTTTCTCCTCTCTCAGGAGAGAGCTGTCTCAAGGCTAAATGTTTTGTGTGCGCAGGTACACGCGATAAATACTCGTGGAGAGATGTTGAAGTGCAATTCTTCTGAAGGAGCCGAGCTGCATCACTCGTGCTGCATTCCTAACCTGAAAACAGCTCAACTTCAATCAGACATGATACTTTCAACGAGAAGGGAAGAGAAGAAAGGGGGGGAAAAGGGGAGGGAAATCAAGATTTGTTTGTAATTTCATCAAATACACACCCCCTGCCTTTTCAAGGCACTGCCTGGTCGCTGATTTATTCCAAGGACTTTCCTTTCTTCTCAATATCTCCCTTATCCTTTCTTTGCCTGTTGGTAACTTGGCTTATCCCATTTAAGCAGTTTGCAGGGTCAGAGTGGGTGTCAGGGGATGTTTGTCTTATGTGCCATGAATTTAAAAGTCCCTTGTCCTGCAAATGCTGTTGTCCCTGTGGCTGCATCACCCCTCTAACTGTGCACCACGCAGAATACTTTTTAATTATCAATTTTATCATATTTATATATATAATATTATATAATATTTTATCTATGATCATATATTCATTGCATTTTTTTTTATGTGCTCTTTTAGTGATTTTAAAGTTTTTTAAGGTGTCTGGGTGAATTCATACAGCTCCAGATTACCACAGACCTGCCTTGGTGCCTGCCAGGGGAGTGAAAGCTTTTCATTTGTTGCAGAGGTAAATGCAATAAATACCCACAACATCTCCATCAGGCAGGACTTTGTCTGGTGTTTACTTGGAAACCCCTCTCAGATGTGTTCCTGCCATAAACCCCTAATTGTAAAAGACTAAAACTCTTGGTATTGAGTGGTACACCTCATGGTAAAGTGTAGCTTTTTTTTTTTGACATTTAAACAAACAATTGCATACAAACCAGGTTTTGAGAAACAAATAATAAAAAAGTCACTCCAGACTGCTTCACACCCTTCTACTGGGGGTTTATTCTCCTGCTAGCACGAATGAAATTAATGCAATTCAATTAAAATCATTAATGAATAAACCTATGCAGCAGGACAAAAGGCCCAGTGATTTCAGCTGCAGTTTGGACGAAGCAGGAGCAGTGGATGCTGCTGTGCCATTCCTGCTCCATGCACAGGGAGATGCTGCATTTTCCTCTCTGCTGAGCCACCAAAGCACTTCAGGAACCTCAGACAGAGAAAATGTTCCAAAGAAAGCAAAAGCACATTGCAAAGTGGGATTTAAACCACATTTTTGTTACGCACTTCTGCAGAAATTCGTGATAAAAAGTGAACACATGTTTTGAATGCAGCATCCTCACAGACAGATATTGATCACTTATCGGTTTGGAAACAACAATAAACACAACTCAGGAATCCCAGCCTCTCACTTTGACCCAAATCCTCCTGCTCCCACTCACAAAGGGGGTTTGCATTCTATGCTCTGGGTTTTGGATGGGAATTCATGGAAATTATGGGAACATCTATCAGGAATCCCAACCTCTCACTCTGTAACATCCCAAATCCCAATCACAAAGGGGGTTTGCATTCTGTACTCTGGGTTTTTGGATGGGAATTCATGGAAATGATGGGAGCACCCCTCAGGAACCCCAACCTCTCACCTTGTAACACCCCAAATCCCACTCACAGAGGGGGTTTGTAGTTCTGGGCTCAAAGTAATGGATGGGAATTCATGGAAATGATGGGAGCACCCCTCAGGAACCCCAACATCTCACCTTGTAACACCCCAAATCCCCTGGTCCCACTCACAAAGGGGGGTTTGCAGTTCTGGGCTTGGGGTTATGGATGGTGATGGAAACACACAACAGGAACCCCAACCTCTCACCTTGTAACACCTCAAATCCCACTCACAAAGGGGGTTTGCATTCTGTGCTCTGGGTTATGGAGGGGAATTCATGGAAATGATGGGAACACCCCTTAGGAATCCCAACCTCTCACTCTGTAACACCCCAAAACCCTGCTCCCACTGGAACACCCCTGAGGAATCCCAAACTCTCACCTTGTAACACCCTAAATCCCCCTGCACCCACTCCCAGAGGGGGTTTGCAGTTCTGGGCTCAAAGTTATGGATGGGAATTCCTGGAAATGATGGGAACAGCCCTGAGGAACCCCAGCCTCCAGCAGCAGGCTGGACAGGCTCATCCCAAGCTCCACATCCCATCCCAGGCAGCAGGACAGGCAGGAAGGGCAGAGGCAGAGCATTCAAAGCTTTTCCCCTCTTTTCTCTCCCAAAATCTGTGGAAGTGAGGGAGGCAGGGCCGGCTCTCCCACAGGCCCTGCTGCTCTCCTGCCAGCTGGAAGGAGAGCCAGCTCCTCAGAACTCTTCAGCAATGCTCCAGCTTCCACTCGTGTCTCCCGAGATGCACAAACCTCCTCCTGCTTGCCCTGGACATCATTTCCTTTTCATCTTTCTCCATTTTCAAATTTGCTGAGCAATAGAAATGCTTTCAATAGCCATTTGCACGTGCTTGATTTACTCCACGATTTCTGAGGAGATTTCCCAATAACCCAGCTTATCTAAACCCTGCCTTGTTGGTGGTTTTGACTTGCAGGAGTTTAGCAACTGATTCAAGAGGAAACGAGTGGGGGGTGGCTGATATGGAAGGAGCCCCCACATCTCAGATCATGGAGCGGATCCATGTCAGGACAGAAGTGAGCTGCAGGCTTTGTGTGAGTTTGATGGGGTTTTGCTCCTGTCCCTTTCTGTCCTTTCATTTCTTTCTTGATTTCTCCATTTATAAAGCCACAGGTATGAGGAGTTCATCTGTGACTAGTACATGTATACAGGAACATTTCTATATTAAATCATAAAATCATTTAGATTGAAAATGATCCATTTTCAAGATCACCCAGTCCAACCCTTAACCCATCACTAAACTGTTCTCAAGGTGCCACATCCACATCTTTTAACTAAAAAAGGCCAATTCATTGCTCATAACCATTTCTGCCACACCCTGAATGCTGTTATTATTCCTCTTGCATGGTGTCTGCAGTCCTGCTGTGAGAGACACTCTGCAAACACAGAATTAAAACCACATTGGGAGGTTTTGGAGCGGCCTCAGATCCACTTTCTGTTCAATGTTCCCTCTTCAGGTGTTCAGAGGAGACTGTGCCAAGAGAAAGGCAGGAAAGTCTGGGATTTTGGGGACTGATGTGGCCTTTGGTCTAAGCACATATTTAATGATGACAACATATTTAAAGTGTCATTGGTACAGGAGCAGTCAGTAAAATGCTGCTTCTGACCCGTTTTTCCTCAGCCTCACCAGCCGTCAAAGCCAAATCACTTCTGCACCACATCCTTTTTTCTTATTGATAAAGAAATTCAAGATTTAACCCAACGTTTTCCCCTTAATCCCACCCTGATGTGGAGCTGGAGAATCAGAGGGAGGTTTGGTGCCAGCATCACCCTGTCAGCTCTCAGGCATCCCACAAATGAAAGGAACCAGGAATGGTTGATGCTGCAGAGAGACTTGGCTGCCCCTGGCTCAACCTGGGAATGCACAAACAGCATCACTCCAGGCAAGGATGATTTCCAGGCAACAAACCCTGACTGGCCTTGCTCTCCACCTGCAGCACTCATTTAATCCACTTCACTCCATTCAGGCTTCTTAAAAGGAGGGCTGGAAACCCAGGAAATGAATGAAGGAAAGGGTTTGAACTTGTGCTGGAGAGGGAAAGGAATCCTGAAGTAGTTACATAACATCATCCAAAATTTTAAGTTCCTAAATTACACACAATGGTGGGGGAAAAGGAATTTTGGTACAATAAAATAATATAAACATAATATATAAATATATAAATATAATATATGACATATAACATAATATAATGTAATGTAATATAATATGATACATAATGTGATATGATATGATATGATATGATATGATGATATTCCAGGCCAGCAAATACTCAATGTTCCACAAACCTGGGAGCAGCTGATGAGATTAAACACTCCAGAGCCTCCACAGAGAGATGGTTACTCCCACACCATAATAATATTAACTAATAATATTCTAATATTAAGTCAGCCATATTTTTACTTCTTTATCCCTGATGTTAATTTAGTGACAATTAACACACCAAGATCTGAACCTCACAGGGCAGAGAGGAATGGGAAGCACTGGAGAAATGGCTCAGGGCTGTTTCGAAGCTGCTGGAGCAATGCTAAACCCCAGTGAAATCCCTTTTCCTTCATCAAAAGTTGGCATTTCCCTGAAATTTTAGGGGAACTCCAAGAACTTTGCTCAGCTGTGATGACTGAAGGGTGGAAATTGCAGGGCAAGCTGCAGGATCACCCCAAATAAAGGAAATCCAAGCATGACTTTCACAGGGGGAATTGGGGGTTGTTTAGGGAGTCTTGGGGACTGCCCAGGGAGTTTGGGGGATTTTCCAGCACCAACGCATCCTGGAAAATCAGAATATTTTGGATAACACCGCCCTGGCACCTCAGGCTGAGCCCTGGAGCTGAACCAGCAGAGTTCTCATCTGCAGCAGGTCCATCCCTGCTCCCGCTCACACATTCCCAGCTCCGTGCCCTCACCCCAAACTCTGGAGTTGGGAGAGAAAAACCCAAATTGACTCGGGAATGGGTGCTTGGGAAGGAAATTGAGTCAGGTCCATCCCTCACACATTCTGAGCTCTGTGCCCTCACCCCAAACTCTGGAATTGGGACAGAAAAACCCAAATTGACTCGGAAATGGGTGCTTGGGAAGGAAATTGGGTCAGGTCCATCCCTGTTCCCCCTCACACATTCCCAGCTCCATGCCCTCACCCCAAACTCTGGAATTGGGAGAGAAAAACCCAAATTGGCTTGGGAATGGGTGCTTGGGAAGGAAATTGGGTCAGGTCCATCCCTGCTCCCTCCTCACACATTCCCAGCTCTGTGCCCTCACCCCAAAGTCTGGAGATGGGAGAGAAAAACCCAAATTGACTCGGGAATGGGTGCTTGGGAAGGTAATTGGGTCAGGTCCATCCCTCACACATTCCCAGCTCCGTGCCCTCACCCCAAACTCTGGAGATGGGAGAGACAAACCCAAATTGACTCGGGAATGGGTGCTTGGGAAGGAAATTGGGTCAGGTCCATCCCTCACACATTCCCACCTCTGTGCCCTCACCCTAAAGTCTGGAATTGGGAGAGAAAATCCCAAATTGACTCGGGAATGGGTGCTTGGGAAGGAAATGGGCTCTCCCTGAGTTACAGCAGGTACCAGAACTCATGAGCTCAGCAGAGCCAGAGCAGCTGGGGAGGAGAAACCAGGATGGTGACCCCCACCAAACCCTGGGATTTGGAGTAGTGCCTGGATATATTTTGGGATATTTTGGGGATATTTTTGCCCCAAGTTTTTCCCAAGGTGGGGATCTGGGCGTGCCACCCTGAGCTGGCCTCACAGGGAGGGCAAAGCCAAGCCCAAATCTCAGCACAGCAGCAAACCAACCCCTCTGGGGTGGCACTGGGGCCAGCCAAGGCAGCAGAAAATCGGCATTAATGAGCTCCCCTGGGCCAAAGCTGCTCCCACACGCAGCCATTCACGCTCTGCACCCTTTGGCACCCCCATTATCCAGGTCTGCCCATTGTCTGCAGCTGCAGTGGGACAATGGAAGCCAGGCTGCACCACCCTGGTACCTTCCTCCGCATCCCCATCCCCACCCCTTTCCCCTTCTCTCGGGCAGAAAGGGCAGGACAAAGTTCCAAAAAATAAAATTTTTAAAAAACCGCACTTCGGGTTCTGCCCCTAAGCTCTGACCTGCCCGAAAAAAAGACCTAAATACAAATATTCCAGCTAAAGCTTTCATTTCCCACTTAATGAATTAATATTTCTATAAACACACGCACACCTCTTTTCCCAAACTTCTGTAAGTCAGCACATTTTTATTTATTTTTTATTTCCCCCACTGCGGACTGCAGCTCCTTCCCCCAACCCCTCGCTCCAAACTTTATAATAAAGCCCCAAAAGTTCACATAATGTCTGGCCATTGTTTCTCCAGAGAGGAATTCTCCTCCCCGCCTCCTCCTTTCTCTGTATCTCTGAGGCACCACATGGCACAATAAGAGCCCTTTCATGTTCAAGACTCCCGGTGGTTGCTGTGGTAACTCACCCAGCCTCACCGAGTATCCAAATAAATAGTGAAAATTAAAAAACCCCAGCCCCAGCGGGGCCGGCTGCAATCTTATCTCTGCTTCAAGGGACATTAAGAAGCCAAATAATAACCTTTTGCCCAGATTAGTCACCTAAAAGTGGCGATTATTGGAGACAGAAGGACATTTGTGCTGTTCCAACAAGGATTTGGAGCACAAAGAAGGGGAAGACGCAATGCAGAGCGCCAGTAGCCAGTGGCATCAAAATGCTGCTCGGGAGTTTTTAACCGCTTGCAGACAGATTTCTCTCCCCTCTCTCCTTTTGCTCCTCGACAGCTTCGGGTTCGACACTCCCAGGGATGATTATTTTGAAGGATTTTTATTTTTTTTATAATCTCACGGGCAACGAGCAGCACGAAAGTGTCACGAATTGGTGCCTCCTCGCAGGAAATGCTGCTGCAAAGAGAAAGCCGTGTTTTCCCTTTGTAAAAAAAAATAATAATAAAATTAAGAATTTTTTTTTTAATTTTCTTCTTCTTTTGTCTAATTCGTTTTATTTTTAAATTTTTTCTTATTTTTTCTAATTTTTTAAAATTTTTTCTTCTTTCTTTTAATTTTCAAAGAAGAAAAAGTTTTTTTAATTTCTTCTTTTTTTTCTTCTTCTTCTTCTTCTTTCTCTCCCCTCCCTCTACGTGCCGAGACAAGCCACCGCTTGAGGCCCCCGTGTCTCTGCTATTATCAGTTAAGTCACGTCTAGTGCCAGGCAAAAGGTCATTTCAGGTCATTCCCGAGATGAAAGGAAGGGGTAATGTATGTGAGAATGCCTGAACTGGCAAGCGAGGAGAAAAAAGGGCCAGGGGGTGAGGCAGAAAAAAGGGAGGAAGGAAAAAGGATGCGAGACGAGGAAGAGAGGGATGGAAACAGGGAGGGAGAAGATGAGAGGATGATACCAGGCTGAAAAGGAATGGCCTTATTGCCAGGAAACAAATAAAAGGCCGGACCGCAGCACCTCTGCTGACACGCTGTGAACTTGATTCCTCGTCAAATAAAAAGGCTGCCACGTTTTCCGGGGTCATCTTTTTAATTCGTTCCTTCAATTAGGGGGTTTCTGGTTGGTTTTTCTTTATTTTTTTTTTAACCTTAACTGCTGAGAAAGGCAAATGCTTAAAGGAGACAGGACCATCCATTGTCTGGGGTGTCTGCTTCAGCTTCCTTTGTCTGGGAATTAGAGGTAGAGGCTGCTTGCTTGCCTCCCTTTTTTTTTTTTAATGCATCAAAAAAAAATCAATTTTGCATTTAGCGGTGAAAAATAAAATATCACGACAGCCCAGCCTTTCTCCATTTGCCTTTTCTCACTTCTCCCCCTTCCCCCGCTCGGCTCAGCCCCCCCTTTCCCAGAAGGTAGAAGTCGGATGAAATGTTCATCAGTCATTGCTGAAGCCGTTCCAAGGCTCCTCGCAGCCTCCTCCCCCTGCTCCCGGCCCCGGCTGGACTTGTCCAACAAATCATTGCTGTGGGACGAGCTCCCGGCTCTCCGGCACGGCCTGAGCGCCGCTTTGTTGGTGTTGTTCCTTTATTTGTAAAAACATTCCCGTTCTGGGATGCCCTCCTCCTCCTCCTCCTCCTGTGTGCTCGAGCTGACCACACTGGCTTTGCCCGGAGCCTCAGCGGAGTGTTGGGAATGACATCACATGAAATTCTCCTTTTATCAGCCTGCTGGGGTCCCTTCTGAGCACAGCAGCCTCACCCAGCCCCATAAAAACATCTTCTTTGTGCTTTAGCCCCCAGAATCTTTATTTTTCTTTTTGGTTTTTTGGTTTTTTTTCCTGAATAGTGCTGCTGATTCTCCCTCTCCATCCCACCGTACCCATATGGACGTAGGGCTTCCTAAGGTTTGAGAGAAGGGAGAACAACCCCAGATTTCTTTCTTAGCAGCAGGGTGGGTGTTAAAGCTACCTCCAAAATTTTGGGGAGCTGCTGAGGATCAGGATGGGCACGGAAGAGCTGAGGCTGGAGGGACCTCTGGAGATGGCCAAAAGCTGTGCCACCCCACACTGCCCTTTTAAACAGCACAAAAATCTTTAAAACCCTGGTGGTAAAATAGCTCTGGACACTCAGAAGGCCCAGGTGAAGCCTCTGGCAGCTGCTGCTAATGGTGGCACTCCCACCCCAGGCCTGTCCAGAGGGGTTTTCCTGGTTATTGTTCTGGCAGAGACTGGAACCAACCATTAAAATTCATTCCAAGGTTTTGCAGTCGGAATCCTCCCAGAGCCCCAGTGACTCCTTGGCTGGAGCTGTGCAAGACCAAGGTTTCAGTCCCATACCTAATTAACCAGGCTGAATTAAGTTCCCTCTCTCCTGCTGATGGCTCTTCATTGCCAATAAATTACCCTGTGCATTTTTAGTTTTTTTTCCCTTCGGTCGTGCTAAGTTTGCGGCAGCCCCACTCTTCTCCTCCATTTGTCACTTTTATTGCAGCACTATCAGAGACTGGGAGTTGCAGGCACTCCATCAATCCTGCCCAGCTCCTGTGGCTCTTTGCAACTTGCTGCAGCTCTGGAGAAGATTCCTCCAGGGTTCAGGATCTCCTTGGCATCCCTGCTTGTCCATTTATTTCCTAACGCTGCAAGTTAACGCCGAGTTTGCCTCCTCAGAGCAACAAAATCACTCCTGCTGTCAGCTCCTGAAATACGGGGATAAAACAAACTCAAAGGAACCTTCTGGACAAAAAAGTTGCCCCAAATCCAGAGATTTTTTTCACTCCTCCATCCTGACATTTCTCCAAAGGGTTAAAGCCACAGTGTGCTTGTAGATGAAGAAGCTGCAGGTGTGAGAGCACTGATTGGGTGACTGAGCAGCAATGAAGGCGAGCGCGGTGCAAAGTGGGGTTTGCAGCTCTCTGGAAAACCCCAAAGACAGGATTCTGTGCAGGGAGAGAAAACCAGAGTGAACTGGGCACCCCAGGTGTGTGATTCCCACCCCAGGTGTGTGATTCCCACACTGCCCTGCTTGGGCTGGGATAGCAAAGCCCCATCAGCTCCTGCTGACCAACCTCACTTTGGGCTGCAAGCCAAGCTCAAGCTCAAGCTCAACTTGAATATCTGGGCTATGGTGAACAGCACTTTAATTTTTAAGTAAAAATTCAAATTTTCAGAATCCAGGAGTAAAAGAAGTTTGGCTCGCATAGGACACAAAGGGAAATATTATTAATTATAATAGTTAGAGGCAATTTTTTTTAAATTATTCATTATTAGAGGCAAAAATTCCAGTAATGGAAGGTAAAAATATCCCCAGCTATGGCTCAGTCCAAGCCCTGGCTATATTAAGGTTGAGAACCACAACAAAAGCAATGTAACTCAGAATAAATAATGATCCCAGCAGCTCTTGGAGCTCCCAAAACTCCATGGAAGAGGCAGGCAATGCTTCCAGGGATGAGGCAGTCCCAGTTTCTCTGGGCAACTGGTGCCAGGGCCTCACCACTGTCACAATAATTTTATTTTCCCCAATATCCAACCTAAACCTACTGACTTCCAGTTTGGAGCCATTCCCCCTTTTCCTGTCACTCCTCATGGGAGACACTAAGCCCTGACAGGGGCTCTCACCATGGAATTATTGGGTTTTTTATTCCTCAGACGGGTGTTGAAGGAGACCACAGGCCTCACCCAGGGTTTGTCTACCACAGCTAACAAGGGATGCACTGCAGAGACTCCTGAAGCAGGGACAGCAAAGAAATCCCTGCAGAATTAGAAATGCAAATGCATTTATTTCTGATATTGGGTTCAGATTCCATCCCCCACACCCCACTTCCTGAAAATCAGCGTGGATAAGGCTCTGCCACCAGATTTCCAAGATAGCTTCCTGCAGCAGGACTGGAGGCATATGCCACCAGCACCTGAATATTACTTTGTTGTTAGGGACCAGCCATATGTTTCCTATTTGAAAAAATTACTTTCTATCACAGGAAGCCACTTTTTTTTTCTAGCAACAATAGCAGAGGTTCTTGTAACCATTTCACCCACGGAGGGGGAAAAAATAATGCCAGAGCACCGCACTGGAACAGCTTTCTCCAAGTCACAAGTGGAACCTGGATTTTGAGGCTTCATGTTCAACAAATCTTAGGTTGTGATTAATTTATTCAGTGAAATGGTGCTGTTGCAACAGCAGCCAGGGGAAATGAAAAGACTTCAGGATATGAACAACATGTTGGAATAGTGTCAGCTTCCTCCGTCACCGCGCCTGGAACCAAAGCTCAGCTTTATATAGGGACAGAAAAGACAGAATCTGACAGAACGTTTGGCGCTCTGACAAGGAGACACCTCTCCACCATGAAAACTGAGACCCAGCCACTCAACACAGAATTTCCAAAATCACATTAAAGGCGGTTCCTGATGCTACACACAACCATAACATGGAGCGTCTGCAATGGGAGGCAGATGGGAGCCTGCCAAAACCATATTACGTTTTTTCATTCGAGAAGGAAACTTTCTTTCAAACAATATTATTCGCTCTGACGGTGATTTTCCTCCTGGAAAACATCCTGAGCACATTTCCATGTGAAGGAGAACTGCATCACCCCCGAGCCTGGGACAGGAGAGGGACCAAGGAGGGATCCAACAGCGCCGCAGGCACAAGGCACCAGGATGTCTTATTGCTGGAACCTAAACCATTTGGGCTTTCAACTACAATATTTAGTATTTGATTTCTAGCAGGAATAAGGAAAAAAAAATTGTCTTCATCAGAAGCCCTTCTGGAAAAGCTCCACATCCCATTTCTGCTTTGCCAGCTGGCCAAGCCTCCAGAAACATGGCACTGAGCTTGTGGATATTTATTTCCCTTGGATATTGAGGTAGACATTTGATGCGCCTCTTGACAGAAACCGAAAAGTTTTGAGGAAAAGCAACAACAACCAAACAATCAGGAAGGTTTTCCAGCCATGGGAGGGGTCAGTATTTCAGTTTTACCGAGGGGTTCTGACGATGGCAGGGATGTCTCCTTTCCAAGAAGGGAGATTTCCAAGTCTCCAGCTCTGCTCTGGGAGAAGCAGCTCCATCCCACTCCTGTCTCAGCTACAGCTGGGACTTCTCAGTCGCCAAGGTCACAAAATCCCCAGTCAGACACAGCAGAGCTCGAAATCTGGTTCCTCATCGAGTTTAGGTTGTCACAACATGTGCTTCAGTTCCAGCTGAGATTCTCCTGATACTTTTGGGGGAAATGGAAATACACGACAACTCCTGCCTTGTTCTACATCTGAGCATTTTAGGTTTTATATCCCAATCTGAATTTCCTCCTGGGGAGTAAAGTACTGCCCATGGAAAACTCCACAGCCTAGCCCAGTTTTGCCTCCTTTTGCATTTCAGCATCCTGAACTTCAGTCTCCAAGGAAGCTTTTGTGCTTGTGGGGCTCTGCTTTTCTCCCTCTTTAGAAAGGATTGGCGATGAGGCCAATTCCACCTTTGCAAAATTTAATCGTGGCAATTTCAGTGGGACACTTTAATTCATAGTGTCCCACTGAAATGACCACAAATTCAGAGTCAGCCTCAAGAAAATCACAGGCAAAGCTCTGATGGAAATGTTTTCTCAAGATAATTCAATGTTTCCAGCCCGAACGAAACCAAATGTGTGAAAATCCGCCAGCACTTACGGTTTAAAAAAAGAAATAAGTAAAATGAAATTATTATTAATTTTTTTGCCAAGTAGATATTTTGGATATTTTGGACAAAGGCCGTGGCTGGCTGTGGGGTGGTTCAGAGTGCCATCTGCAAGGGAGACAGTAATGGGATGTGATGGGAGTGCAGACACAACACGGCCGCGGCGGCTCTGCCTCGCCCCCGCCATTGTCTGGGAGCCTCTGGGAGCTCTGCCTGCATCTGGCAGAAAAGTTGATCAACTTGGGGTAGCTAATCAGGCCGCTGCAATTTCCGGCCCTTTCTTTCCCAGATTCCTCAGATCAAAGTTCAAGTCCCAGAATTATTATTCCCCGAATGCTTAATGAGCTCCAACCGAGGGACACCAAAGGCAGAGCTCAAACATTGACCGTGCACTTCATTGAGTTTGGCCAATGCGCCTAAAAACAAGAGGGTGGGATCCATGGCATGCAAAATCACAATATACAGATTTGGATTTTAATCCAATTAAGATTCCTGCGAGGGAATGGGAATGGCAAAAGGCTCTGGTGGCTTTGTAAAGGGACCTTTGCTTTTCCTCCTCGCTTTCCCCCCCCCCATATAAAAATTTTGGAATCGGCCTCGTCGTCAATTATTTCTAAAGAGGGAGAAAAGCAGAGCCCCACAAGCACAAAAGCTTCCTTGGAGACTAAAGTTCAGCATGCTGAAATGCAAAAGTCAGATTTTGCCAGGAGGCATGATTTCTGAAGCCAGATGATTCCACCTCAGATTAACTTATTGAAGATCTTTGCATGCAGAAACATTTCTTTGTTCTGGCAAACCCTCCCCAAGTTTTCTATTCACAAATCCTGACCCTTAGGAAAGCCAGCCAAGATTCTTTTGCGTTATCAGGTCAGAATGTTCAGGGCCCAATTATTTTAATAGTTACAAAAAAAATAGAAAGAAAAAGGGAAAAAAAATAAAAAGAACCTGACAATGCTTCAGAACACCAGTGAGAATAGAATTCAGGGACTTAACAAGTCACTCACTCTAACATCTGGCATGTTCTTTGGAGAAGACTAAACACATGGAGAGCCTTGCTGCAAAAAGTCAATGGAGAGGAATGATAATTGCTCATTAGAATGCCTCCTCCACAGGTTATTTTTAACTTCCCCTACTCTTTCTAATCACGGTGCACGCATCAGATGCTCCTGAAAAGGGTCAGTGCTTGGGTTTCTCCTCTGCAGAGCACACTTGGAACAAAGCCCTTTAACCGAGCTGAGGGTTCACAGGCTGCACCCAAGGCACCTGCTCTGGGTTTAGTTCCCAAACAAAATGGTCCCAAACCCCCTCAGCCAGCCCAAGGAGAGCCTGTGATGCAGGCAATGCTTCTCCCTCAGCTTTAGGAGCAGAAACAACCCCAGGTGCCCAAGTGCAAAGATGTGAGAGGGCAGCAGAGTCCCAGTAAAGCAGAAGCCACCAAGTGTCAGAGGAAGCAAAACAGGTCTCTGTCCACTTTTGGAGGAGGAAAAATTCTGGCTGGGTTTTCCCAGAGTGTTTCACAGTGATGTTTCCAAGCCTGCAGAGACAACTCAGCCCAGCCCTGCCCAAATGAGCGCAGATTTTTTGGCTGAGCCCATCGCCATAGCACTGGGGCCTTTGTGAGGGACACAAAAACCATTTTTGTGTCACCCCACTTCCTCCCAACCTGGCTACGTGAAACTCTTCTCTCTTTTTTTTGGGTTTTTTTTGTTTTGTTTTTAATGGGGGTTCAGCAGAGCATTTGGAAAAAGGGGGAGATTCTTTGGGGTGTAACATCAAAGGCTGCACACGAGGAATCTTGCTCTGAAGCCTCTCACCAGGAAAAGCCGAACGAATGAAAAGCTCACATCAGACACTTCGAAGACAGCAAAGACAGCGCATCCAGAGGCACAGGGAAAGCTGAAAGCCAACGGTTTATGGCCAAGACTGGGGAGGCTGTGTCCTTATTTAAGGCTTTTTAAAACAGCAAAAAGCTGTTTGAAGAGGAACTGAAGGACATGCTCATAATGGGCTGTAATTTGTTTGTTTATCTGTCTGTTTTTAATGAAGGAACCGCAGAGCCTACTGGAGAATATTCGAGTTTCACTTCTGTCACCGGCCCAGCCATTCTCTAAAAGCGCTGCCACCACATCAAACAGCTGCCAGAGCTCCCTGGGAATGGGCCTTAAAACATATTGCAGAGCCCTGAGGGGAGAGAGTGGCTGGACACAGCCCCTGGAATCTCCTGGAATGCAAATCCCCTTTCAGCAGCCAGCCCCAGCCGCGCGAGCATCCCTCGCTCCTCCTGCTCCAACCTGCCCCCGGACCACCCTGGGAGGAGAATGGCAGGAGGAGGGGTTGGGATCAGCCATGGAAGGGCTTTTCAAGCCTTGATAAGTGGAGCGGAGCTGCTGCTGCTGAGCCACCCACCCGCCACGGCCGCGGGGATGCTGCCCCATCCAACGGCGCCGGGAGACACCTGGGCCACAAACAGGGAGGGGAAAGGGTCCAGCTCCCAGCTCCACCCCAGCTCAGAGCCACTGAGGGTCTGCTCCCAGCTCCCCAAGGCCTGAAATCCACACCGTGCTCCTTTGGCCATTTTCCTTCCCAAAATCCACACCCTGCTCCTTTGGCCATTTTCCTTCCCAAAATCCACACTGCCCTCCTTTTGCCCTTCCCCAAAAATCCACACTGTTCTCCTTTTCTCCTTTTCCTTCCCAAAATCCACAATGTGCTCTTTTGCTGTTTTCCTTCCCAAAATCCACACTGCCCTGCTTTCACCCTTTTCCTTCCCAAAATCCCCACTGTGCTCGTTTTCTCCTTTTCCTTCCCCAAAAATCCACGCTGTGCTCCTTTTGCCCTTCTCCAAAAATCCACCCTGTTCTCCTTTTCTTCTTTTCCTTCCCCCAAATCCACACTGCCCTCCTTTCACCCTTTTCCTTCCCAAAATCCACACCGTGCTCCTTTGGCCATTTTCCTTCCCAAAATCCACATCATGCTCTTTTTTGCCTTTCCCCAAAATCCACGCTGTGCTCCTTTTACCCTTTTCCTTCCCAAAATCCACACCACGCTCCTTTTGCCCTTCCCCAAAAATCCACACTGTTCTCCTTTTCCTTCCCAAAAAAATCCACACTGTGCTCTTTTTCTCCTTTTCCTTCCCAAAATCCACATTTTGCTCCTTTTGCCCTTTCCCTTCCCCAAAATCCACACTGTGCTCCTTTGGCCATTTTCCTTCCTCAAAAATCCACACTGTGCTTGCTCCTTTTGCTCTTTTCCTTCCCAAAATCCACACTGCCCTCCTTTTGCCCTTCCCCAAAAATCCACACTGTTCTCCTTTTCTTCTTTTCCTTCCCCCAAATCCACACTGCCCTCCTTTCACCCTTTTCCTTCCCAAAATCCACACTGCCCTCCTTTTGCCCTTCCCCAAAAATCCACACTGTTCTCCTTTTCTCCTTTTCCTTCCCTAAAATCCACAATGTGCTCTTTTGATGTTTTCCTTCCCAAAATCCACACTGCCCTCCTTTCACCCTTTTCCTTCCCAAAATCCACAATGTGCTCTTTGCCCTTTTCTTTCCCAAAATCCCCACTGTGCTCGTTTTCTCCTTTTCCTTCCCCAAAAAATCCACGCTGTGCTCCTTTTGCCTTCTCCAAAAATCCACACCATGCCCCTTTTGCCCTTTTCCTTCCCTAAAATCCACACTGCCCTCCTTTTCTCCTTTTTCCTTCCCTGAAATCCACAATGTGCTCCTTTTACCCTTTTCCTTCCCCAAAAATCCACACCGTGTTCCATTTCTCCCTTTCCCTCCCCATCCGGGACACATCCCCGCTCTTCCCAGCATCGCATCCTCCCCCAGCCCTCAAACTGCCCCCAAGGGCCCGGCAGGAATTCTTCACCTCCCCTCTGGGTCAAGTTTTCCTCCCAAGGCCATTTTCTGACTTTTCCCGGCCATTTCCACAGTGCAACACTGACCTCCTGTGGCTGCGGCTACTCAGCCCTGCCCCAGCGCTTCCCTTCTCCCACCCGGCTCATCCCTATTTAGATTATTTTTTTTATGGCGAAAAAAAGCCTGAAAATCTCGCCCCGTGCACATCTACTTGCGGTGTCCAGCAGCAGAAAGGGGGTGAAGGGAAACGTGACTTTACTGGCATCAATCCCAAAAGAAAAAAACAACTTTTAGGACATCAAACTTCCTGTTTTGTGTATTCCTACAAAACAAGGAGTGCGCTGTGCAGAGTTCTTGTGGAGCTGCTGCAAGCAGGTGGGTTCCGCCCCTGGTAATTTGGTTTTTTTTCTCTCTGTTCTGCAGTTCAGAGCCCAGAAAAACTGGGGAATTCCAAAAAAACAGGGGATCCCACAAGAACAAGGGATCCCATAAAAACAGGGGATCCCACAAGAACAGGGGATCCCATAAAAACAAGGGATCTCACAAGAACCAAGAATCCCACAAGAACAAGGGACCCACAAAAACAAGGGTTCCTTCAAAAACAAGAGATCCCACAAAAATAAAAGATCCCACAAAAACAGGGGATCCCCCTGAAACAAGAGATCCCAAAGAACAAGGGATCCCACAAAAATAAAAGATCCCACAAAAACAGGGGATCCCCCTGAAACAAGAGATCCCAAAGAACAAGAGATCCCACAGAAACAAATGATCCCACAAGAACAAGGGATCCCACAACACATTCGAGTTCTAAAAGGTAAAGCCTTCCAAAATCTAACTCCTACTCCAAAAATACATAAGACATGTGCCTCAGATGTCCAAACTCCCAAGATGAGGAGGGCTCTAGGATCACCTCACAGGAGGAAACAGCAGATCCCTCTGGGAATTTCTCCACTCAGGACTATGATAAACAGGGATCCCCTGGGATGCTCAGCACATTCCCAGCTCCAGCAGCCCCAGTCTGGCTCTCCACACAATCTCCAGACACCTGTTGGTGCTGCTGCTCCTTCAAGTATTTCAGGATTCTCTTTAAAATAACCCAGAATTAGAAGATTTTTAACGCTGAGCAGCAGGGATGTCAAACAGGAAAGTCAAACAGGATCTCAGCAGGGACCAGCTCATCACACAGAGGGAGATTTTACCTCTTGGGTAGGATCACCTCACAGGAAGAAATCCAGACCCAGCAGATCCCTCTGGGAATTTCTCCACTCAGGACTATGATAAACCTGATGATGGGGATCCCCTGGGTTGCCCATCACATTCCCAGCTCCAGCAGCCCCAGTCTGGCTCTCCACACAATGTCCAGGTGTCACCAGCTATCACCTGTTAGTGCTGCTGCTCCTCCCTAGCTTCAAATAACCCAGGATTCTCTTTAAAATAACCCAGAATTAGAAGATTTTTAATGCTGAGCAGCAGCAACACCCCCTTAAAGTCAGACAGGAACTCAGCAGGGACCAGCTCATCACACAGAGGGAGATTTTACCTCTTGGGTGGCTCTAGGATCACCTCACGGGAGGAAACAGCAAATCCCTCTGGGAATTTCTCCACTCAGGACTACGACAAACCTGATTACAGGGATCCCCTGGGATGCCCAGCACATTCCCAGCTCCAGCAGCCCCAGTCTGGCTCTCCACACAATGTCCAGATGTCACCAGCTATCACCCGTTAGTGCTGCTGCTCCTCCCCAGCTTCAGATAACCCAGGATTCTCTTTAAAACAACCCAGAAGAGAAGATTTTTTTACCCTGAGCACAGCAACAAACAGGAATTCAGCCTGGACCAGCTCATGGCACAGAGGGAGATTTTCCCTGTTGGGTGGCTCTAGGGGACCCCAAAACCTGTCAGGGTCCCCCAGACATGGCCTGGGAGCTGCTCAGAGGGGCCAGGCAGCCAGCAGCTGTCCCTTGCCATGGAAAGGACACTTGGACACTTTCCCTGTCGTGCCAGCAGGCAGCAAGAGGGAGCCAAGCCCTGCTGGCCTTGCCAGAAGCTGTTCATCAGCTGGGCTCTGCCCCTGCACAGAACAGGGGCTCCTGCTGGGCTGAGCATTCTCAAGATGCATTTCCACTCCCAGCTGCCCCCGTCCTGCCCCTTGTTTGGAGCACGGGGTTGTAAATGATGCATAACCCTTCTGGCCTTCTGCCTGGGCACAGGAACCCTCCCACAGCAGGGGAATTCAAATCTAGGTTAAACACACTTGGCACTCCAGTCAGCTCCTTAGAGCAGATGTAAAAGACTTTTTTTTTTTGGTCACTTCTCATTAGATTTTCAGGACAAGATCTCCTGCAAAGGCTGGAGGTGTGAGATCACAGCAGAGAGGAGAGACACCTCTGTGTCCCTCACAGGCTCCTTCTCCCACGGCTTTCAGCCATTTATACATTTATTGTCCAGAGTTTATCAGGGAAAATCCACAGCAGCCACACGAGAGGTGAAACTGGCAGGACACCTGAGTGCACATTTCATTACCCTGAATGTCTGAGCCTTAACAGAGCAGGGTGGAGCTCCAAAAAATCCTGTGTGGGATGCTGGGATGTGAAGCAAAATGCCAGGTCACCACACAGGGCATCTCCTTTTACAGCTCCATGGAGCCCCAGAATGGTTTGGGTTGGAAAGGAGCTTAAAACTCATCTCATTCCACCCCTGCCACGGGCAGGGACAGTTTCCACTAGAAAAGGTCACTCCAGCCTGGCCTTGGGCACTGCCAGGGATCCAGGGGCAGCCACAGCTTCTGTGCCAGGGCCTGCCCACCCTCACAGGGAGCAATTCCTTCCCAATTACTGCCCCAAATTTCGGTTTAGATCCCATTCCCCAGTGCCAGGGCCTGCCCACCCTCACAAGGAGCAATTCCTTCCTGACATCTCCCCCAAATTTCAGTTTAGATCCCATTCCCCAGTGCCAGGGCCTGCCCACCCTCACAGGGAGCGATTCCTTCCCAATATCTGCCCCAAATTTCAGTTTAGATCCACTCCCCAGTGCCAGGGCCTGCCCACCCTCACAGGGAGCGATTCCTTCCCAATATCTGCCCCAAATTTCAGTTTGACTCCACTCCCCTTTGTCCTGTGACAGAATCCCTCTCCAGCTCCCTTGGGCACTCTGCAGACACTGGAAGGTGCTGTGAGGTCTCCACAAAACCTTCTCCAGGCTGAGCAGCCCCAACTCTCTCATCCTTCTCAACCTCATGGCCTTGCTCCAATACTGCCACGTCCTCCTTTCCCTGGGGGCACCAGACCTGGGCCCAGCTCTGTCACTGTCACATTCTCTGAAAAATCCCTTCTCCAGGATTGCTGCTCCTGGGAAGCTGAGAATCCTCAGAGAAAAATGAAAACAAAAATGATCTGATTGATCCTCCTGTGCTTTGCTGCTTTGGAATGTGGTCTGGACATTGTTTACCCAACTGGTCATTGTTTGATGGGTTTCATGTGAATTGTTTTTACTTCATGACCAATCACAGTCAAACTGTGTCAGACTCTGAGGAGTCAGGAGTTTCTCATGATCATTCTTGTTAAACCTTCTGACTGTATCCTTTCTCTATTCTGTAGTATAGTTTTAGCAATAGAATAGAATAGAATAGAATAGAATAGAATAGAATATGATAGAATATAATATCCCTTAAGAACATGGAGTCAGATTCATCAATTCCTTCAATTCATCAATTATGATAAATAAATTATATATTATATAATTATTATATTATACTATTATATTTTATATATATTACATAATTCTATAATATAGTATACATTATATAAATATATTAAATCAAATATAATACTAAATTAGCCTTCTAAGAACATGGAATCAGATCCATCAATTCCTTCCTCCATCCCGGGGACCCTGCAAATCCCACACTCCAGGAGGAGCCCCAGGAGCAGAAGGGGAGAAGATTTATCCACGTTCTTTACAAAAATGGGATCATTCAGAACCCTTTTCCCCGCTCCCAGCACACAGCACCCACACCAGAGCTCCCAGCTGAGCAGAGAGCGAGGCGCTGGCGGAGGAATGTGCAGCTGGAGGAGCAGCGAGACGCGCCGTGACACGTTCTCATGAGGGAGCCATCATCTCCTTCCTGCAGTCACACCACAGCTGTCAGCAGCATCTCCAGCGCACACCACGGATGGGAGCACCGGAGCAAACGCCTTTTCAGGCGGCAGAGAGAGGCCACGTCGGGTGGGTGAGGAGCAGGGAGGATGTTCTGACAGCCTGAGTGCATCCACCTCCCAGAACCTGCCTTGGGACACCTTCCCCAGCTGGGTAGAGGGACCACCAGCACCCCCAGGGGCACCAGCCGGCCCAGCCTGGCTGGACAGGGGACATCCACACCCCCCCAGGCGCCTCTGGGCTCCAGATGTGCAGCCCCACCCTCCCAGATGTGCATTTTGGGTTCGGGAGGGCCACGGGGATGCTGGATGTGCTGTGGGTGTCCTGTGGGCACAGGTTGTCCTTGCGCTTGGGAATTACCTCCTGCCTTGCCTTCAGGAGCAGGGAAGGCATCCAGGCATTTTCCAGGTGTTTTCCAGGCATTTTCCACCTTCCAGCCATGATTTTTACCAGCCCCATGTCTCTCCAGTGATACTATTTCAAACCAGAAATAAATTCAGACCTCTCCTGGTCTGAACTTCTCAGGAGGCCCCAAACCATCCTGTTCCACCTGCCCTTGGCCATAAGGGGAATCACCTCCAGCACGTGGGAATTACCTCCTGCCTTGCCTTCAGGAGCAGGGAAGGCATCCAGGCATTTTTCAGTCATTTTCCAGGCATTTTTCTGGCTTTTTTTACCTTCTCTCCATGGTTTTTACCAACCCCATGTCCCTCCAATGATGCCATTTTGAACCAGAAGTAATTCAGACCCCTCAGTGGCTTCTCCCTCAATCGTGAGCTTCTCCGGAAGCCCCAACCATCCTGTTCCACCTTCCCTTGCCCATAAGGTGCCAGCCAGCACATGGGAATTACCTCCTGCCTTGCCTTCAGGAGCAGGGAATGCATCCAGGCATTTTTCTGGCATTTTTCACCTTCCATCCATGGTTTTTACCAACCGAAAGTCCCTCCAATGATGCCATTTTGAACCAGAAGTAATTCAGACACCCTCATGGCTTTTCCCTCAATCCTGAGCTTCTCAGGTGGCTCCAAACCATCCTGTTCCACCTTCCCTTGGCCAGCCAGCACATGGGAACCTTGCCTTCAGGAGGAGGGATGGGATGGGATGGCATTTTTCAGGCATTTTTTACCATCCGTCCATGATTTTTACCAACCCAGTGTCCCTCCAACGATGCCGTTTCAAACCAGATGTCATTCAGACCCCTGGTGCCTTCTCCCTCAATCTGAACTTCCCTGGACAAACCAGGAGCCACCCTTTTCCACCTTCCCTTGGCCATGAGGTGCCAGCCAGCACATTCCCAGGACAAATTTTCCTCTCATGGATCAAGTCCTCAAGGGTTACTGGAATTCAGGTGCCTCGAGTGTTTGCCATCAGCGGTTTATCCAAGGCAGCCTGATTATTAAAGCTTTTCCAGGAGCAAGGGCTCTCATTATGAGGCAGGCTGCAACAACTCATCAATCTTGGGCAAAAGATAATTAATCAGCACCCAGAGCCATTTTTGCAAATATAAAGCCTGGTTGAAACAAACCAAAATAAGAGGAGGGAAGAGGGGGGCGACCATGACAGAGCTGTTGGCACTTGCCAACTCCTCTTGATTAAACTTATTTTCACCTCCAGGTGCATACACAGGATGAGTTTTGTTAATTAAACCTGCCAGTCACCTCATTATGCATTCAATTAAAAAAAGCCTGATGCCTTGATTTTATGCAGCTGGCAGGCTGAGCAGTGACAGGCAGCGTTGTTAGAGCGCCCAACTTCTGACGGGGAGGGGAGAAGAGACGCTCCAAATACGGCCAAGCACAAGATTTGCTAATTGGAAACTCTATTTTTTATTTTTTTTTAACATTTTTTGTGGGTCTAATGGATGGGTTGTTTATCAGGCAGGCTGTTCAGGGTGGAGGTGGAGGCAGAGGGTGGAAGAGTGTGCTCGTCTCATTTGGAAAGCCATAAAAGATGCTGGGGATATTCACGACAGGCTCTGGCAAGGTGAAGGGAGGAGGAGAGTGGCACAAATATTTTCAGGTTTTCATCCTGCCAGCCCAGCCCTGCTGTGCCAGGGCTCCTCATGGGGTAAAACAGCAGGAATTGTTCTGGGGTGTCACCAGCCAGCCCAGCTTCTCTTGGGGAGGGGAGCAGAGATGCTCCAAAATATGGCCAAGTGCAAGATTTGCTAATTGGAAACCCTATTTTTTTTTTTTCAATATTTTTTGTGGGTCTAACGGATGGGTTGTTTATCAGGCAGTGGAGGTGGAGGCAGAGAGTGGAAGAGTGTGCTCGTCTCATTTGGAAAGCCATAAAAGATGCTGGGGATATTCACGACAGGCTCTGGCAAGGTGAAGGGATGAGGAGAGTGGCACAAATATTTGTCACAAATATTTCAGGTTTTCATCCTGCCAGCCCAGCCCTGCTGTGCCAGGGCTCCTCATGGGATAAAACAGCAGGAATTGTCCTGGGATGTCACCAGCCAGGCCCAACTTCTGATGGGGAGGGGAGCAGAGACGCTCCAAAATATGGCCAAGTGCCAGGTTTGCTAATTGGAAACCCTCTTTTTTTAAACTTTTTTAAAATATTTTTGTGGGTCTAATTTATCAGGCAGTGGAGGTGGAGGCAGAGAGTGGAAGAGTGTGCTCGTCTCATTTGGAAAGCCATAAAAGATGCTGGGAATATTCATGACAGGCTCTGGCAAGGTGAAGGGATGAGGAGAGTGGCACCTAGATGCCACAGTGATGAATGCTCTGTGAATAGATTAGACAGAGGCCCTGAAGCTTCTGGAAAACGGTGGGGGTTTAATTTAGATGAAAGATAGCCTTTATTCTGGAGGGAAGAGCTGGATGCAGGTCCTGGCTCTGCTACAAACTCCTTGTGTGACCTTGAATAAATCCCAGAGCACCAAAGGTACCTGCAGCTCCGTCTGAGCCAGCCCAGTGTCCCCGTGCCAGGCTGGTGACACCCCAGAACTGCCAATTCCTGCTGGTGTGCCCCACGGGGAGCCCTGGGCTGGGCTGGCAGGATGAAAACCTGAAATATTCGTGACAAAAAAGCTCTGTGCCTCCACACTGCAGCTTTCCACCTGCCTCACACTGATGTTTCTGAGTCTGCTTCACGCTGGCAGCAGCTCTGAGGAGTGACCTGCAGCAGAGGTGACCCATCTGTCGTGCTCTGAGGCAGGGAATTTATTTTCTTGTTATTTTTTTCTTTTTTTTTTCTTTTTAATTTTTTTTTCCTGCTGTTTCTGTTGTTTTCTGCAAGTTTCCACTGAGCTGCTTGGACAGACAAGAAGAGATTCTCTCCCAGCACCCTGCTAACGTGTTAATCACATCTCTCCCTCTCAGAGCCTTGTGAAAATCTGGGAATTAATGCCTACACCAGCCACGGGAAGACCTCTGGACGCTGCCAACAGCATTGACTTCCTCTTCTATTTTCATTTTTTGGAGCAGTGCTTTAGAATTGTGCCTTTTCCCACCTTTGCTGCAGCTCCCCAGCGGTACCAGGATATTTTGTGCCTGATGAGGAGTGAGGCAGATATCCTAAACTCCCCCTGTGTCCTAGGGCTGGCTGGGAGTGTGAGGAGCTGAACTTTGACCAAGGGCATCCCTCGAGTGTCGTTTGTTTGATCGGAGCACGGAATGGAGAGGGTGTTGTTGTTATTATTTTAACCTCCTGTGCTATCTCAGCTCCACTGGGGACAAAACTCACTCCAAATCCTCGGGAAATCCCAGCAGATCCCTTGAATGACCTGAAGCCCATTGCCCACCAATATCAGAGCGCTGGTCCCAGTCCAGAACATTCCCAAAGGCAGCTCAGCAGCCCAGCCTCTCCTCCCTGCGGGTTTATTCATTTCCCTGCCACAGCAAGGCCAGGCAGGGCTGGAGGGGCCACAGCAGCTGGGCTGAATTTTTTATTACAGCTTTCATTGGGAAAGACTTCGCCAGAAGAACAAAAGGAGTTGTGGAAGGTGCTGGGTTGGATGTTCCTGCTGGAACAAAGCACAGGGTGGGCCTGGGAGCCCACCCAGCCAAATTCCTTTGGGATTGAGGTTGGGTTTGAAGGGGTTTGGGATAGGGAACAGGAACTGGAACAGGATGAACTTTCAGGTTCCTTCCAACCCAACCCATTCTGGGATTCTCTGAAAATGCCAATTTTAGGCTCAGTTTAATGCTCAAGTTTAGGCTCAGAGCTGCTTTCTGAGCCAGGCTCAGACTGGAGCCTTTCACATCCCAGGTGAGAACTTGGCCCCCTGAGCCAGCAGCTGCTCTGCTCAAGGAAATCTCATTTCCCTGTGAAAGTTTCCTGAAAAATCACAGCTTGGACTCAACATCTGCATGGAAGAAAGTGATAAAACCACAGGATTATTTTTTTTTTTTTTAAGCAACCTGTCATTCTTGAATTCCAGCCAGGAATACAGAGCAGCAGGAAGAGCTCATCACCTTTTCCAGCAGAGGATGGTTTGCAATTCCCCCCACGGTTTATTAACACATCCCAACACACACAGACCAGCAGCTACTGCTCAAAAATCTCAGGAGAGGACAAAATTTTCCTTCCTATCTCAAACTTCCAGTGCAGGAAAATAGTTGGGTAATTTTCCTGGTTATGGGAAAATTACCCAATTATTTGGGTAATAATTACCCAATTATTAGGGGAATAAATGGAAGGAATGGGATATATACAGAGATATCCTCTCCTGCTTTGTCTTTCCAGCCCTTGACTCCAGGGATTTCCTCAGGCAGAAAAAAACAGCTGAAAACAGAAATTGTCACCTGAAAGGAAATCCAGGGAATATTAAATAAGTAAATTTAATAATATTGAATAAATAAATGTATATGAATTTCTTTAATTAATAAATAGATAAAAAGGATATTGAGCACATTTATCCCTCACCTAGAAAACCCTGCCCTTTTCCAAGCTGCTCTTTTTGGGATAAATGTGCCCTGTTCACCTCTCTCAGTAAATAATGATTGAGTTATTCTTAGATCCACCTCTCTCTGTGCATTTCCCACCCACAATTATTGCCCAAAGAGCCAGAAAACAAAACAGAAGTCGGGGACTGCGAGCTGCCTTGGGGGAAAACTCAATGCTGGGATTCAAATACGACCAGCTCCGGGCTCAGTACATTTTGTACCCACTAGATGGGGCAAAAAAGCCATATTCTGGTTAAAACAGCTCTCCAGGTGCTCCTGTCGCTGCTTTCACCTGGCCCTGAGCGTGGAAAAGGTGTCAGAAATGTGTGAGGATGACAGAGAAGCTTCCACTGAGCTCCCAAAGAGAAACTCGAGGTTCCTGACGCCCTGGGATGGTCCTTCCTCAAAACCTTCCTAGAAAACACCCGGAGGGTGAAGTGCAGCCCTCAGGGAGGTTTTGCAGGCTGAAATCCCATTGCCGACTGCTCTGTGATTCCAAACCCCACCATCCCAAAGCATTCTTTACAAAAAAGAATTAGAAACCAGGGCTGGGACACAACAGCTGATGGGAAAACTCAGCGCTCCTAAAAAAATCAGGGAATTCAACCCTGCTTTGGGTTTAATGGCTTTAGAACTGGTTTAAACTCCGTGGACTGGAGGGGAAAGGACAGGCAGAGCTTTTCCCTTTGGGGAGAAATCTGGGATTTTTTTGTTCATCAAAATGTCACCATCCCAGGGAAGCTCGTCTTCTTGTGGCTGCCAAGCTGGGCAGGATTCTCTCAGTGCACAAAAACAGGGGGGGAAAAAATTTAATTAAAGTGGGGAATTATTCAATTATCCCAAAAAATCTTAGGGGAGGATCAAGGGAGGGCAAATTAAGCATTCAGCAGGGTGTGGGGAGGAAAGGAAGCAGAGGAAATCCAGCGTGAGCAGCCAACAGCAGAGGGAAGTGCAGCACCAAAATCCAGCCCTGAAAGAGCAGCAGGGGCCAGGCTGGGCTTTGGGGTCTGTGCTCACACCCAGGGCCGTGGAAGGTTTGGTGGAGCCTTTCCCTCTCCCCTTGGAGTGATGCTGATCCCATTTATTTCACTCCAAATACTTAAGCAAAGGCTGTCATTTAAACCCAGGTTTAAGTCCAAAGTCATTTAAACCCAGGTTTAAGTCCAAAGTCATTCAAACCCAGGTTTCAGTTCAAAGTCATTTAAACCCAGTTTTAAGTCCAAAATCATTTAAAGCCAGGTTTAAGTGCAAAGTCATTTAAACCCAGGTTTCAGTTCAAAGTCATTCAAACCCAGTTTTAAGTCCAAAATCATTTAAAGCCAGGTTTAAGTTCGATTGGACTGCGTCAAGGTGCGTTTGGAATCATCCACGCTTTTTCCCCCTCTCAATTCAAATATTCCATCAGCTGCTCTTTGTCACAGTGCCCCTAAAATAATCCAGGTGTCCGCTCTTAATTGGATAGTTTGGCTTTAAAAGACCTTGGAACAAGAGGTTGTTGGCCATTTTGTGCCTTGTTAATGAAAAGCTGCAGAACTCACAGCTGTGAGGCTGTTTTAGTGATAAGAAATAATAAATAAACACCTGAGTGTGAACATGAGCTGCTGCCTCAAGTGCCTTCAGTCCAGACCCAGAGAAACCAACAGTTCCCCAGCCTGACTCATTCTCCCAGTTGAGGTTTGGGGATTTTTAGTGTGTTGTGGATGGAAGCAAGATGGAGGGCACAGGGTGCTGTCCTGGGTTTCTTCTTCCTCCTTCTTCTCCATGGGTTTGGGTGGCATTTTGTAACTGGGCAGGAAAGTCCTCATTGGGGGCTCAGTTATTGGGTTAAAAGGGGAAATAATCCAGGTGTCAGCTCTTAACTGGATAGTTTAGTCTTAAAAGACCTTGGAACAAGAGATTGTTGGCCATTTTGTGCCTTGCTGCAGAGCTCACAGTGGTGAGACTGTTTTACTGATAAGAAATAATAAACAAACACCTGAGTGTGAACATGAACTAGCCTCACATGCACTCAATCCAGACGCAGAGAAACCAATTCTTTCTTTCTAATTTAAAATTGGAAGGTTTTGTGGCGAAACAGAGCTTCTGTTTCTGCCTTAGAATGCGTGGGAAGGCTCCACAGCCATCCGGGCTCTCAAAGAACGAACCTGGACTCTTTGCTTTGCCGTCTTCCAAATGTTTATTAATTCTTATCAACAGAGTTTTCCCTCTGCTCGACCGGGGTCCGACCAGCAAGGCAGCCAAGGGCACTCTGGCCGCCCACGGGGCGGTCACGTCCCTTTATAGTACAAACTACGTATACAATATTTACCTATTCTTCCCAATACCTATCACCCTTATTAACAAGTGCACCATCACCACAAACCAATCCCAAAGTGCCAGCACCACCAGCGAAGATGGACGACAAGAAGAAGGAGGAAGAACCATGAGACACACCCGGTTCCCTCCATCTTGTCTCCATAACCCCCCTGTACAACCCCTCTGTACCAAATTCTAAATCTATATATCACCTTGTGAACACATTATTTCTACACTATTCAAACCCTTGTGACTCTTAATCCTTCATACCCGAGTGGTGCATCCTTAGATGGATCGAAATCCAGCCACCAGCTGCCTCTGGCAAGATTCCATGACCGACGAGCCCCCCAAGGGTTCTCTCGGTTATTCAGATTGTTCAGGACCTTGGGAGTGCGAGCTCCCACAGGTTTCTCCCCTGTCCAGCCCCTGTTCTTCTCAGGGCATCCCTGGCACCTCCCTGTCCCTGCAGGGCTCTGGGCTGAGCTCAGAGGAGGAGCCCCAGGCTCCCTGGGCTGGGCTCTCTGCAATGAGAAGAGCAGAGCCTGGAGACGCTCCCCAGAGTCAGGCAGAATGAGAAACAGATGGGCAGAGATCTGCAAACAGGAACTCTTCCCTTCCCTTGTTTGCCTCCCTCGTTTTGTTTATCCCTGAGAACCCTGACACGAAACACAAGCAGGGAAAACAACTGTAAGTGACTCCAGAGCACTGACAAGTTTATTTAGGATGGGATGGCTTGAGGAAGGCATCAAGGCATCCCAGCAGGTCCAGGGAATCATTTCATTACAACAAGGATACTCTGAGTAGTAAAATTAAACATTTGTGTGCACTTTTGGGACTGTCTTAATCAGGAAATCTGATTTATTTTTTTTTCTAGATGACAAGAGCAAGGTTTATGCTAAATATTATCAATCCAGATCAGAGTTTGGACTGAGAGTATTTAATTCTCTGCAGCACTCACATAAAGAGAGAAAGCAGCTGAAATCAAAGTTCTACGGAAATTTATGCTCCAAAGGATGAATGTAACATTTGAGGAAATGATTGCAAAGAGTTACACATGGAGCCACAGACGGGGGAATTTAATTTCCACAGAGCAGCCTCTCTCTTTTAGCCACTCATCTAATGAAGATTTCAATATGAAATAAATTGCAGACACTTCCAGCAGGAGCAGGACGTTGGATGATGCTCATTCATATTGAAATTGCAGCTTTAAGTTCCTCTCCAGCTACAGAAATGTGTTTATAATGGGCACACACGTACATGGGAAACAATCCTCTTCTCTGATCATTGCTGAAGTGATGTTTTCCAGATAAAAATCTTATCACAAACATGAAAAATCTGCCTCCTATGTCCCTCAGCCTGTTTGATGATTGCATTAGAAATATTTCCTTTTCAAATGTTGCTCCTCTCCGCCATGTGCTGCTTTATTATTTCTCTTCCAATGAACTTTGTGAAACTTGGCTGAGCATTTTCACAGAAGCACTTCCAGGCTCTTCTCCATTCAAAGGCTGCTGTCATGCACAAAGAGAGGAAAGATTAACAGCAAAAATAACTCAGGAAAAATGAGGAAAGGCACCAAAGCATCACCCCAAAGCATCAGGCTGGTTCCTGCTTGTCCTTGAGATCAAATTAAACCAACCCTCATATTATTTCAATATCCTCATATAACACTCTCATATTATTCCAAACAATTCTACAATTTCAATTCCAGCTCTACAACTTCAACCAACTGCACCAAAGAATTAGGATGCTTTCAAATGACCACAAACAACCCATCCCTCATCCTTTCCAATATTCTTTTTTAAAAAAGCTTTTTTTTTTTTTCTCCAGGGAATCCAATGAGGGCTCAAGAATGCAGCTAAATAAACCCCACTAAAATAAAGTAAAATAAAATAAAATAAAAACAAATAATTCCAAGCAAAGCAAAAGCCCCAAAAGAAAGAGATTTGCAGACTTTGTACAACCTCCTGCAGCTCAGCACATTTCTCTGCGTGGGGGAGTTGGGGAAATCCCAGCAGCTCTCTATTGTACCACGTTACTTCTTGGCTCAGTCCCCAGCAAATAAATGAGGGTGGAAATAAACTGGGTTCACACCAGGGACAGCCAGGGGATCCACGAGATAACACAGCCAAGGATCTGCACGTTTCTTGCACAAGGGCTGCAAGTTGGGGCTTTTTTAATCATTCATTTACCCAGCTCTGCTCCTGCTAGCAGAGGGAGCAGCCCAGCTCAGAAAAAAATGGATTTTATATCAATAAAAGTGGGGTTTTATACCAATAAAAGTGGGGTTTATACCAATAAAAGTGGTTTTTAAACCAATAAAAGTGGATTTTACACCAATATTTTAATTTGTCTGTGGTTTTAGCTGAATCTCACCTTGTCCCAGCTCACTCCCCCAGCTGCTGGGCCAAGCAGGAGAAATTCAAATAAAGATTTGCCCAATTAAACTCTTGTCAAGGTAGGTGAAAAAAACCCAGCCCTGCCTGGTTAGGAGAGGGAAAAGCCTCACTTAGCAAAGCCTCAGCCACTCTCCACAGCTTGCTTGGTTTTTAATGCTCAATAAAGGCAAATCCTGCCCTGGCCACCCTCAGAACCCAGCTCTGGGCTGAATCTGTGCCCAGCAACAAAACCCTTCCTCTCCCAGCAGAGCCAAAACCAGCTGGAAACCTTTGAAAATGAATATGTTCTCTTATTTCTGTTTTATTTCTGTTTTATTTCTCTTTTACTTTCAGGCTACACCTGTCCTGTCCTGCCCTGAAATATCTGAAGGACACTTGGCCTCTTGACTTATTCCTGCTCAACTCCATAAATCTAAGCCCAAAGGAAGGAATCATGGTGAAATTAAAGATTCTTTTTAGTTTATTTTAATGAGGAAAATGCACTCCAAAATTGAAGGAAACCCGAGCTAGGAAATCAAATTCTCAGGGCCCTTCTAATGCAGCTTGTGGTGCTCTTTTCACCCCACAATTCCACATCTGCAGCCGAGTTGGGAGTCCCAGATCCAAATTAAAATAAAATAAAAGCTGGAGATGGATAAAAAATCCCCGGTCCTGAAGCCCTGATAACTCTCCCAGAGCCCAAGACCCAAAATAAAATAAAATAAAGCTGGAGATAGATAAAAAATCCCCAGTCCTGAAGTTCTGATGACTCTCCCAGAGCTGAGGTTTGAGGTGAGGGAGAAATGGGGGGGAAAAATCTCCTTTCCCATCCCTCTGCTCCTGCTGCTTTTAAACCCTCTGGAGAACCCAAATCTTGCAGTTCTGAGAGGAGGGAGGGAAGGAAGGGAATTTTCCCTGTGGGAAGAAAGAAATTCCAGCCCCACATCCAGCCCCAACAGGTAGCAGAGCCGGACAAAGGGGATTTATTCCCCGAGGCTGCTCTCAGGAATGTTGTTCTTCCACTTCCACCAAAGCTCAGCACCCACAGCACAGAAAATGAGCTGGAGTTTGCAGGTTTTTTTCTGCTCAGAGCTTCATAAAAAACTCTGAAATAACAATGAAATCATAATTTCCCCTCTGTTTTGGTGCTGTTGAGGCAGCTGTTGATTTTCCTCAGCCGTAATTCAACTTTCCTTGGCACTTGGAAACTCAGGAGACTGGGGGGAAAAAAATATTAAAAAATTAAAAAATAAAAAGGAGGTGAGAGGGGAGGGGAACAGCTGAGGGTGGGCTGAGTTTGATTTTGAATTTCCATTTCGTTTTGAGCGTTTAACTGGTGTGGGCAGGGAAATCAAAAAATGAGGGTGGACTCGCCAAGGATGGGTTTGGGATAAGGGGAAAAGCAAAGCCCCTGCTCCATTCCCTGCTGCTGAGCTCTGGATTTCAGAATATTCCCATGGAGGGAGCATCAGGCTGGGAAAAAAAAGCTAAATTTGGCTCAAATTAGCTTTCGTACAAAGCCAAGTCGTTTTGTCTATTTTGATTATTTCGCTGAAATTATTGTTAATTTTAGAGGCTGCAACACATTTTTCTGGGTGTTCTCCTTTTTAAAAATTTGGCTTTCTACTTTTACTTTCTTCCCTTTCCCTATTTGATCACTGTGACAGCTTTCATTTTCAGCTTACAATCAAAAAAAATAAAAATTAAAAAAAAAGGTGGGTGGCAGCTTTATTTCCAGGCACACATTTGATAGCTGGGGGTAGAAAAAGAAACCTTTTTTTCCTAAAAAATAGAAGTTTCCGTGTAAAAAAGCCCAGCCAGATCCAATGCAGGGACATTAAAGTTCCAAGGACATGATCTTGGCAGGCTTGGAAAATAATCCCCAGCCATTCTTACCTAAAAAAAATAATCTTATTTCTGTTCCTTCTTGTTTGATGCAGCAGCTCATCCGACCAAACCGACTTCAATATTGCAACTTCCCTAAGGTGGATTTATTTCTGTTTGAATTTATTGTGTGAATCTGTCACGGGCAGAGGAAAGAGATTCCCATCTGGCCAAAGTCCCTGGGAGCTGCTTCCATGGCAAATTTCATTTTTATTGTTATTTCCTGCCTGAGTAATTCAGCTGGAGCACAGCAGGGAGGCCCAGGGAGAGAAATCCAAACATTTTCTGCTGCCTGCAGATCCCTGCGCTCCCCTGGGAGATGGGAAGGTGGGATCAGGATCAATTTGGGATTTTTATTTCTCCTCCAGGGTCTTTGTGGCGCTCCCAGCGTGGCTGCGATGAGTTCGTGGCTGCCAAACCCTTCTGGGGGCTCCAGCAATCCAAATCTGAGCACAAATGTTGTTATTAACACAATTAATTCTCCTCCTGTGTTAAAATGGAACAGAAAATATTGTTATTAATGTCCTTAATTCTCCCCCTGAGTTAAACTGGAGTGGATTGGGTGCCTGATCCTGATTTCACAGCTGAAATCCACAGCTAAATTCATTTCACCCTCTGGCTTTAATGAAGTCCTTGCCAATTAATAGTGGGGGCAAATTGAAGAACCTCAGCAACATCAGAGGAGTTTAAAGTGATTTTAAGAGAGGAACAAGAAGCATTTTTAGTTTGGTTTTGGGGTTTTTTTTTGTGCCGTGTCTTTGTGAAGCTGGAATTTCCACGGAATCCTCAGTTCAGGGATGGTTTTTCCCTGTGGATAAAGAGCAGAAAATCTCCTGGCACAGGAGGAGAACAAGCAGGGAGCTGGGAGGGGAATTATTTTTTTCCCCTTCATTGATACAACAAAATGGAAATGGGCTGTTGGTTTTCCCTAATGGGAATGATAACAACTGCACTGATAGATTTGTCATTGCCAGTATTGATTTCCTTCCCCACCATAAACTATTTTTAAAAATGCCTCTTCATGGGTTTTGATTTGCTGGCAGGGCTGGGATTTCAGGCTGCTCTGCACCCGGCCTGCAGGAGCAGGATGTGCCTGGCCTTAAAAGTGAAAGGAAAAGTGGAAAAAAGGGAAAGTCAGGGAAAAAAATAAAGAAAAAAAAAAAAAAAGGAGAAGGATGAGGAGGATGAATTGAAATAGAATGAGGAGAAAAGCAGGGATATCTGTCCCAGAGCTGCTGGGAGCACAAGGATGAGGTAGAAATTCTGGAGTGCAGCCTTTGCCTTGAGCCATGTCCAGGTGGACACCAAGATCCTTGAGTGGAGCTGCTGGAGCCATTCCAGGGGAAACCATGGAGCCAGGCTGGGAGGGCTGGGGGGGCTCACCTGGACAGGAGAAGCTCCAGGGAGAGCTCAGAGCCCCTGGCAGGGCCTGAAGGGGCTCCAGGAGAGCTGCAGAGGGACTGGGGACAAGGACGGAGGGACAGGACACAGGGAATGGCTCCCACTGCCAGAGGGCAGGGATGGGTGGGATGTTGGGAATGAGGAATTGTTCCCTGGGAGGGTGGGCAGGGCTGGGATGGAACTCCCAGAGCAGCTGGGGCTGCCCCTGGAGCCCTGGCAGGGCCCAAGGCCAGGCTGGACAGGGCTGGGAGCAGCCTGGGACAGTGGAAGGCGTCCCTGCCATGGCAGGGGTGGGATGGGATGGGATGGGATGGGATGGGATGAGATGGGATGGGATGGGATGGGATGGGGTGGGATGGGGTGGGATGGGATGGGATGGGATGGGATGGGATTTCAGTTTGGGTTATCCCAAACCAACCCTTCCCATTGAGAGTGAAATGGCAGAGGGAGACCTGGAGAGTCCTGACCCCACTTTGTGGAGTTTGGTTGGGATCACAGAGAGGATTTCCTAAAAACATGAAAGAAGGGAAGGGAAGGGAAGGGAAGGGAAGGGAAGGGAAGGGAAGGGAAGGGAAGGGAAGGGAAGGGAAGGGAAGGGAAGGGAAGGGAAGGGAAGGGAAGGGAAGGGACAGGGAAGGGAAGGGAAGGGAAGGGAAGGGAAGGGAAGGGAAGGGAAGGGAAGGGAAGGGAAGGGAAGGGAAGGGAAGGGAAGGGAAGGGAAGGAAGGGAAGGGAAGGGAAGGGAAGGGAAGGGAAGGGAAGGAAGGGAAGGGAAGGGAAGGGAAGGGAAGGGAAGGGAAGGGAAGGGAAGGGAAGGGAAGGGAAGGGAAGGGAAGGGAAGGGAAGGGAAGGGAAGGGAAGGGAAGGGAAGGGAAGGAAGGAAGGAAGGAAGGAAGGAAGGAAGGAAGGAAGGAAGGAAGGAAGGAAGGAAGGAAGGAAGGAAGGAAGGAAGGAAGGAAGGAAGGAAGGAAGGAAGGAAGGAACAAATGAAAGCAAAGAAACCATTACAATAAAGGCAACGTGAACGAAAACAAACAAACAAACAATTAAATAAGTCATAGATTTCTAAGAAAGGCAATACGAGCAAAAAAAATTTAAAAAACCCACAATAAATAAATAAATAAATAAATAAACATAACGAGCGTAGTAAAGGCAAAACAAAAAAAAAAAAAAAGAAAAATAAAGAAAGAAAAAAAAAAGAAAACCAAACCGCGCGTGCACGTGCTTTCTTTTTCCGTTTTTAAATTTTTTAATATTTTTTTCTCAAAGGAAACCTTCATTTCTCCCGCCCCGCTCCCGCGCATCCCCCACCCACCCACCCTCGGCGGGGCGGGGGCATCCCGGGGCTGCGCTCCCGCATCCCTCCCCTCCCTCCCTTCCCCTCCCTCCCTCCCCTCCCTCGCCGCCCGTGGGCGGTGTCGCCGCGGCTCCCGGGCCGTGCGTGGCCGTCCCCGCCGCTGTCCCCGGCCCCGGCGTGCATGGCCGAGCGCGGGCGGCGATGGCAGCGCGCTGATGGCCCAGCTCGCCATGGCCGCCCGGGAGGAGCTCTACAGCAAAGTCATCCCCCGGCGGAGCCGCCAGCACCGCGCCGGGACCATCAAACATGGCTCTTCGCTGGAAATCCTGCTCTCCATGGGCTTCCCCAAAGCACGGGCGTGAGTCGCTGCCCCG
>JBBFKN010000012.1:22314928-22316638 GCA_039654755.1 Calcarius lapponicus | reverse complement strand
CAGGATTTTTCTGGGAAAGAAATTTTGAAGGATTTTCCTGGGAAACAAATGGGAAGGATTTTCCTGATTCTCAGGATTTTTCTTGGAAACAAATTTGAAGTATTTTCCTGATTCCCAGGATTTTTCTGGGAAACAAACATAAAGGATTTATTGTTTATTTATTTGTTAATTTTATTATCTATATTATATTAAAGAATACTATGCTAAACTATGCTAAAGAATACAGAAAGGATACTTACAGAAGGTTAAAAAATAATAATGAAAACTTGTGACTCTCCCTTCAGATCCTTGACACAGCTTGTGGAGTCAAAACAATTCACATGAAACCGATGAAACAAACACCTGTGGGTGAACAATGTCCAAACACATTCCAAAGCAGCAAAACACAGGAGAAGCAAATCAGATAATTGTTGTTTTCATTTTTCTCTGAGGCTTCTCAGCTTCCCAGGAGAAAATCCTGGGGAAAGGGATTTTTCAGAAAATGTGACAGCGACAAGTTCTGGAGGGGCTGCTCTGGGAAGTCACTTGGACAAGCCCCTGGTTCTCTGTACTCAGCTCTGTGCCCACGTGGGGGTTCAGGGGATGGGGACTGGAGCAGGTCTGAGCACTGAGCTGCTCTGGGTTGTGTTCTGCAGTTCCTGGGTCAGCCCTGAGGCCTCAGAACTGTTCTGTCCATCTGTGCTGGGGGGGATCAACAGGTCTGCAGGACCAGGGACAGGGAGAGAAGGCAGCAGCTGCCAGGGAGGTGCTCTGGGAGAGCTGCACAAACATTTGGGACTCGTCCATGGCTGCTCTGCACATAGATTTTATTTTATTTTTTTCTCCATTGGCTTTACTGCAGAATTCTGCTGTGGGACTGAGATGATTCCTGCAGGATTCAGGTTGCTCTGGGCCAGTGGCTTCAGGGTGTTTGGGGTGGGGGGCTCTCCATGGGACAGTTCCTTACTTTGGAGATCTAAAGTGATAAACCACAGAGGGCTCTTTGTTTCCACTCTCTAATCTGAAAACCGAGGCACAGAGAAGCTGAGACATCAAACCCACAGTTAGGCTGAGACTTGCACCTGAACCTGTGGAGTTTCTGTTCATTCATGACAAGACTTAGTACGGCAACTATTTCCATGACATGGTACAACGTTTTCAGAGGAAGGGAAACCTCTTATCAGAGTCAAAGGAGGCATTTCTCTGATAAGATCACTCTGTAAAATGATAATGGCAGCAGCAGGGCTTGGTGTTACCTCCTCTGTGATTCAGGATGCTGGACACAGGACTGCCATTAATCAAAGGGACACAGAAGTGCCATTAATCAAACCTGATGGCTGGGAGCTCTGGAACAGTCAGATATTTGGGCTGATATCCACAGGGAAAACGTTTCTGAGGAAAGAGTTTAAGGACAGAGCACCCCTGTGTGACCGTGTTCACAGGGGTCTGAGGATGAGGGAAGAGATGAGGATCTGACTCCATGTTTCAGAAGGCTTGATTTATTATTTTATGATATATATTATATTAAAACTATACTGAAAGAATAGAAGAAAGGATTTCATCAGAAGGCTGGCTAAGAATAGAAAAGGAAGGAATGATAACAAAGGTTTGTGGCTCAGAGTCTGAGCCAGCTGGGCTGTGATTGGCCATTAATTAGAAACAACCACATGAGACCAATCCCAGATGCACCTGTTGCATCCCACAGCAGCAGATAAACCATTGTTTGCATTT
>JBBFKN010000012.1:22187428-22309928 GCA_039654755.1 Calcarius lapponicus | reverse complement strand
CTGTGCTCAATGAAACCCAGCAAGTTCCTCCACAACTCAGCCCATCAATGGGATGAGCTCACTCTGGAATGGCTGAGACCAAGACCAAACATTTCCAGGCATTGAATGGCACTGGGCAGACCTGAAACAGATGAGGTGGTGCTGTTTTTCCTTCTGAGCTGTTCCCCATTTCACCCCGTTTTTGCACTTTTGTGATGCAAATTTCAAGCTGAGGTGAAACCCCTGTGACCATTTCCCCCGCTGTGAGCAGAAATCTGATTTTTATGTGCCATGAGGAGGAAAGGTGAACATCCTCCCTGCTCCAGGAGCTGACACTAAAAGGAGCCAGAAGGAGCCCCTGGAGGGGAGGATGGAGAGAAGGAAGGGAGAAGCCAGGCCCTGATCCCAGCCCTGCCTCCAAAATCCCGTTTTTCCCCCAGCTGGGTAAATCTACAGCTGCATGAGGAGCAGCTACTCCCAGAGAAGCACCACTCCCCATTTTCCAGAGAGGAAAATGCAGCTTGAGACAACCCATGGGGGCTCCTGATGCCAGAGAGGGCACCTGGATTAACATTTGGCAAAGGGCTCTCCAGAACTGCAGCTCTGAGCGGTGTCAATGATGCCCTGCTCCCTTCTCCCACAATTACATTGGATTTCTGCCTCACAATCGATAGTTCCTCCTGAGAGGAGCCTGCCAAGCCCCGGGAAGTGTCAGCTCACCATGTATTGGCCAGGGATAAGCCGGTTCTCCCCAGGCTCCATTCAGAGGAATCTCCAGCTAACCCAGATTTGGAGCTGCTTCTTGCTCACATGGGCAACAGGAGCAAGCCTGGCAGCAAGTGGAGCTTACAGCTGCACCTTCCAAATCGCATTTCTGTTCCTTTTACAGCCCCTTCAGAGCTCTGTCATAAATGCATTCGTGTTCTGAGGGGCAAAGCCTGCCAGGAGTGTAAATCAGCCCGGCAGCATTTCCTTTGTTGCAGCAATAATAACGCACAGCAGCTGAGCATCTTCCCCAGAAATAACCCAGCTCTCGTTCCTGTAGAGAAATGGGTGTTTTATACCGCTCAGGGGGTGCAGAAAAGGCTGAGCATAAAAAAGTCAGCGCCAAAAGCCTCTGGGAGGGAAAATATAAACCTCACAGCACGTTTATGTGTTGGGGAAGTGGAGGATTTTATAAATAATGACTCCAGCTTCCTGCTTGGAGCTGGGGCACATAATCCAAGGCTCATACTCCTGCTTTTCCAGGCACATAACCCTGCTTTTCCAGGCACATATTCCTGCTTTTCCAGGCTCATAATCCTGCTTTTCCAGGCTCATATTCCTGCTTTTCCAGGCTCATAATCCTGCTTTTCTACGCTCATAATCCTGCTTTTCCAAGGACATAACCCTGCTTTTTCAGGCTCATAATCCTCCTTTTCCAGGCTCCTAATCCTGCTTTTCCAGGCACATATTCCTGCTTTTCCAGGCTCATAATCCTCCTTTTCCAGGCTCATAACCCTGCTTTTCCAGGCACATAATCCTGCTTTTCCAGGCACATAACCCCTGCTTTTCCAGGCTCATAATCCTCCTTTTCCAGGCTCCTAATCCTGCTTTTCCAGGCACATATTCTCTGCTTTTCCAGGCTCATATTCCTCTGCTTTTCCAGGCTCATAACCCTGCTTTTCCAGGCACATAATCTTGCTTTTCCAGGCTCATAACCCTGCTTTTCTATGCTCATAATCCTGCTTTTTGCTCATAATCCTGCTTTTCCAGGCACATAATCCTGCTTTTCCAGGCTCATATTCCTGCTTTTCCAGGCTCATACTCCTGCTTTTCCAGGCTCATAATCTGCTTTTCCAGGCTCATATTCCTACTTTTCCAGGCACATAACCCTGCTTTTCCAGGCACATAACCCTGCTTTTCCAGGCTCATAACCCTGCTTTTCCAGGCACATAACCCTGCTTTTCCAGGCTCATAACCCTGCTTTTCCAGGCTCATAATGCTGCTTTTCCAGGCACATAACCCTGCTTTTCCAGGCTCATAATGCTGCTTTTCCATGCTCATAATCCTGCTTTTCCAAGGACATAACCCTGCTTTTCCAGGCTCATAACCCTGCTTTTCCAGGCATCTGGATCCATGGGAACCCTGCTAATTTGTGTCTCAGGCACATCAGCCCAGCAGAGCAGAGGGTGAGCCAGGAAGGGCCCCCAGGGTGGGTGGTGGCACAGGACAGCTGATGCTGCTTCCAGAGCCATCCCCTGTCCTGTTCAGCCATCAGTTGATCTCTGATGAGGCTCTGCACAGTCAGAACCCCCTCACACCAACCTGAACCCAGCTGCAGGGGGAGGATTTTAAAGTGTCGCTCAGATTTGGTGAAAAGAGTGTGATTTGCAGAGGAAAAGCAACCTGCTTCCCCTGGTATTGCGTGTTTTCCCCCTGAGGTAACATTTTCTACTTGCATGAGGATTCTTCATTTCATCACCCAGCTTCCCAAAGAGGCTATCACAGAGAGGGTTTAACTCACTGATTTTGGGGATCAATGCATCTTCCCCATCTTCCTCTGATTCCTGCCCCAAAGCTGCTCACAGAGAGAATTTAACTCCTTATAAACTCCCTGATTTTGGGGATCAATACATCTTCCCCATCATTCCCATCTTCCTGCTCCAAAGCTGCTCACTGAGAGGATTTAGCTCCCTACAAACCCCCAGATTTTGGGGATCAATGCATCTTTCTCATCTACCTCTGATTCCTGCCCCAAAGCTGCTCACAGAGAGGATTTAACTCCCTACAAACACCCTGATTTTGGGGATCAATGGATTTTCCCCATCTTTCTTCCCCAAAGCTGCTCACAGAGGGGATTTAATCCCTACTAACTCCCTGATTTTGGGGATCAATGCATTTTCCCCATCTTTCTTCCCCAAAGCTGCTCACAGAGAGGATTTAACTCCTTATAAACTCCCTGATTTTGGGGATCAATGCATCTTTCCCATCTTCCTCTGATTCTTGCCCCAAAGCTGCTCACAGAGAGAATTTAACTCCCTACAAACACTCTGATTTTGGGGATCAATGCATCTTTCCCACCTTCCCCAAAGCTGCTCACAGAGAGAATTTAACTCCTTATAAACTCCCAGATTTTGGGGATCAATGCATCTTTCCCATCTTCCTCTGATTCCTGCCCCAAAGCTTCTCACAGAGGGGATTTAATCCCTACAAACTCCGTGATTTTGGGGATCAATGCATTTTCCCCATTTGCCTTCCCCAAAGCTGCTCATCCTCACTGAGATCAAAACACTTCCAGCCCCTGGGAATTGCTGGGGACAGGATGAGGTGCTGGAAGTGCAGAGTGTGCCTGGGATTCAGCTGGACTCACATATTCCTGCTGAAATCTGCCAGCGTTTCTGGCAGTTTCAGGATTTACAGGAGTTTCTGGCACAGCCTGGAGCTCCTCTGGAAGTGCCTCCCACGTGGAGGAGTTTGCTCCTCGCCCTGGCTGTGTCCTGCCAGGTTTCTGCTCTGACTCAGCCTGACCAAGGGCACAGGGACTGCTGAGATCCTTTTTCATCTCCTCCTGGGCAGCCCCAGGGAGCAGCTGCTGATTTCTTTGCTCCTTCTGCGTGTTCAGAGAGCCCCATCTGCTGCAAAGGGAACATTCAAAGGGCAGGGCCAAGGCTGCCCGGAGAAAATGTGACAGCAGGAGGGGGGGAAATGAGGAATTTTTCACAGAAAGCCCCAGAGAGCCTGAGGGAGGCTGGCAGGGCTGGGTTTGGCAGTAAATTCTGGGATCACAAAGCATGGGGACAGGATTGCCCACCAATCTCCATGACAAATGCAGATAAAATCCTCCTGGAGCTGCTGCTTCTCCAAGCAGAGGAGCAGGAGCTGAGGTGCCATGGGATTTCCCTGCATGACAGCTCAGGAATTTTTACAGATTTGCTGTCAGCAGCTTGTTCTGGGGGAGAAGGACGGCAGAGATGTCACCTCAGCCCCTCCTCACAGCCAGGGGGGCTGTGCAGGTGTCTTGGTTTGGAAAGACAGGAGTCTGCTAAGGAAGGAAGGAGCTTCCCTGAAATGGAGAATGTGAACCCTCCCCACCCCTTCCAATTGCTATAAATTTTAAATTAAGGGGCTCTCAGGCAAAAATACGGAGCAGGAAATAACAGTTCTTTAATAGGGAAGATAAAATAAACAATGCAGTAACTAAACCAACACTGCCAGAGTCAGAACCCAGCCTGACACCCTGTGGGTCAGGGTGCTGGCACAGCCCCATTGGAATTGTGGCTCAGCCCTCCCTGCAGTGTCAGGGGTGGCTCTGCTGGAGCAGGGATCCTGGAGAAAGGTGCATCTGCCTCTGGAGATCCAGGGGAAGAGGCAGGCTGCTGTTCCTCTGGGGAATCCAGTGGAGAAGCCGTGCTGGTGTTCCAGAATCTCAGATTATATCCAGGTAGGAATGTTTGGCTCCTCCCTCATGGCTGCACATCTCCCAATGGGATGCTGTAGCTCTTATCAGCCATGCAGGGACATTCAATAGCTGTTATCAGCAATGTCCCCTCCCGAGGGAAGAGTAACTGTGGTTCCTCAGAGAGAGAGATAAGGCAAACTGCCCACTTGACAAAAGTTAACCTGCCCTACAGATGGGAATGGAAAACATCTTGCATTGCAATCTGGGCACAGCAGGCATGGGGAGGGATGAGAGCAGGGGAGTGCCAGAGCACCCAACCCAAACCCAGCACCCAAAACCCTCTCGCACCTTTGAAGGAGTGGGGAGGACACTCGTGGGGCTGTTTTATCCTTTCTGACAGCAAAAAGTCACTTGAAAACCTTCTCAGATCTCACAGGAAGCTTAAATGAGCAACACAACTGAGCCACCAGTGTCACCCTGGTTTTTTAAGATTTTCTGAGCCTTCTGATGTGGACATTCTTGTAGCGAAGTTTCTCACACACTTTCTGTAAATAACTCATCGTTTTGCATTCCTTTATGGAGGAGGAGAGAGTTGATGACTGTTGGTTTGTCCAGTGTCATTGGAGAGGTGGCACTGTCACCCCTCCAATCCGCTGTCACTTTGGAAAACTATAAATGTTGGAGTCAGAAAATAAACTTCCCTTGTTTTCTTCACCTTGAGAACGGCGGTGTGAGCTTGTGTTCTTTCGTGTCTTATAGTGACACCACCAGTGCTGAAAAAACATCTTCTCTGGTTCCTGGAGCCACGGCCAGCTCCAAGTGCAGGGTGCTGCCTTCTCTTGGCTTCAGGAGGGCAGTAAGTCCCTGACTCACAGGTGTTCTGGAGGATAAATCCATCAAAGATGTGAGCTGTGACAGGGATGGGGCATGGGAGTTGTGTCTGGACCATAAAAAAGGGCAGGGTTCCTCCTTGGATCGCCAAAAGCCCCAAAAAAAAAATCCCCTAAAAATCGAACTTAGCAGCACATGGGAGGAAGTTGTGTTGCTGGGGTTTGGGTTTATTCACTGAAAGGAACTAATTCTGAAAGCTGAGGGCTTTGCTGTGTCTGGAAGCCAGGGCCTTTGTGGAAGTCAGGCAGGGATGAGCTGAAGCCAGCAGCCACTTTGGGAAGTCTTGGCTGAGGGATGCTCAGTGTCTCTGCAAATTAAGCACCTCCTGAGCATGAAAGCATTTAAGGTTTTTGCCTGAGGACACAAAGAGAGGCTCTGGGTGGTTTGGATTTGCCATCAGGCCATAAATCACCGCAAAATGTGCTCTTAGGTGGAAATTAGCTGCTGTTCCAGGCAATCCACCTCAACCTGCCACCCACTGGATATTATTTCACTTTTGCTGCAGCACATCCCCAAACCTTGCAGGACCTTTGATGTGACTTTCATTTCGGTAATAAACATGAAATTTTGTGGTTTCTCAGGCTGGATGTGACGCTGATGGTGAGGAAGCAATCCTTTTTTCATGCTGCTTTATCTTTCCCCATTGCTTGCAGCACATTAGCTCTGAGTGTCAGGAGCACGCAGAGAGTTTATTTGTGGAATATCTCTCTAATCACTGAAGGATCTGAAGCAGCTGAACAATTTACATGAGCTTATGAAAACGGGATTGAGTGTTGTGATTTAGATAATTGTCCCTTTGCTTCAAGGTGTGAGTCAAAGCAGAGACAACTTTTTGCAATGAAAATTCCTGAAAACTGTGGCTTTCGTGGTGATGGTGGTAAACAAGCAGAGAATAAGCAGCATCCCAGCTGGGTTTGGGAGCTGGGATGTTTAAAGGATAAATATTTCTGTCATTTTGTGCATTTGGGGCAAAATACTCAAGGTGTGAGTCAAAGCAGAGACAAGTTTTTTGCAATGAAAATTCATTAAAACCGTGGCTTTTTCTACTGGTGATGGTGTGGTAAAACAAGCAGAGAATATCAGCAGCATCCCAGCCAGGTGTGGGAGCTGCTGAGGGGATGGTTAAGGGATAAATATTCCTGTGATTTTTAGTGTTCAAGGTGTGAGTAAAAGCAGAGACAAGTTTTTGGTTGCAGTGAAAATTTCTGAAACTGTGGCTTTTGTAACTGGTGGTGGTAAAAGAAGCCGAGAATATCAGCAGCATCCCAGCTGGATTTGGGAGCTGGGATGTTTAAGGGGTAAATATTCCTGTCATTTTTGCTGCATTAAACATCCTGCTGAGTGATGTTTAAGGGATAAATATTTCTGTCATCTTTGGAGTTCAGGGCAAAGCATTCAAGGTGTGAGTCAAAGCAAAGACAAGTTTTTGGTTGCAATGAAAATTCATTAAAACTGTGGCTTTTCTACTGGTGATGATGGTAAAACAAGCAGAGAATATCAGCAGCATCCAGCTGGGTTTGGGAGCTGCTGAGGGATGGTTAAGGGATAAATATTCCTGTCATTTTTGGAGTTTGTGGGCAAAGTCTTGAAGGTTCTGAGTCAAAGCAGAGACAAGTTTTTGGTTGCAATGAAAATTCCTGAAAGCTGTGGCAGCATCCCAGCCTGGGTTTGGGAGCTCCTGAGGGATGTTTAATGGATAAAAATTTCTGTCATTTTTGGAGTCTGGGCAAAGTCTTCAAGGTGTGAGTCAAAGCAGAGACAAGTTTTTGGTTGCAATGAAATTCCTGAAAATTGTGGCTTTTGTACTGGTGGTGGTAAAACAAGCAGAGAATAATCAGCAGCATCCCAGAGAGGTTTGGGAGCTGCTGAGGGATATTTAAGGGATAAATATTTCTGTCATGTTTGGGGCAAAGTCTTCAAGGTGTGAGTCAAAGCAAAGACAAGTTTTTGGTTGCAATGAAAATTCATTAAAACTGTGGCTTTTCTACTGGTGATGGTGGCAAAACAAGCAGAGAATATCAGCAGCATCCCAGCTGGGTTGGGAGCTCTGAGGGATTGTTAAAGGGGATAAAATATTCCTGTGATTTTTGGAGTTTAGGGCAAAGCTGCGGCAGAGGGAATGCTCCAGGCCAGCCCCCACATGTGATCCCACCTCAGGGGAGGAGCCCGGGATGGATTTTGGTGGCAAAGGATTCCGAGGTGCTGCTCAAGCTCTGAGGTCACTCAGGCACAGGCCTCGGAACAATTTTGTTTTCAATCCAGTGCAGGGTGGGCTCTGCTGGGAGCCCTTTGGCGTTACTGTGGGCACGAGCTGCTCAGTTTCTCTTATCTGGATCAGCTCTCATTTCATTTCCTGGGTGTTGATCAGGGAGGGTTTTTCTCGGCTGTGTTGGTGCATCCTGTTTGAGCTGAAATGTGCAATTCCATGCCCTGTGCCCTCATCTCTGGTGGAGGAGCAGGGTTTTGGGCACAGGCATTTGCCCTGGAGGAGCTGTGGCTGCTCTGCTTCACTGCGGGGTGAGGAAGGCACAGAAATTTCCAGCAGCTTTTCTGCCATCAGCAGGGTGATAAGCGTTATCTCCTTCCCCCTCCGCAGCGAGGGGAGTGCAAGGACAGAAGGATGAAGCTTCTGTTTTCCAGGCTGGCTGTCAATTCTTGGGGTTTCAACGTGGCCGAAGCAGGCGTGTGGAAGCTCTGCCAGGTGCACCCTGCCCTCCTCCAAAACCCTTCCACGGCTGAAATGGGAGCATCCAGAATCTGCACCTGCTCCTGGCTCGTGAGCCTGTCCCTTGTCCAAAGCCCAATCACCAGTTCCACTTGAGGCACACAGCCTGGGATGGGATGTCTGACAGAATCTGGGAATCCAGGAGTTGTTTTCAGTGGTGGTTTGGGGCTAGATTTTAAAAAGTATTCATGCATCCAGACAACAATTCCATCCCCTCCTTGGTGATTCTCTCAGCACTGTCTTGGCTGCCTCCCACAGCCAAGTTCTGCACTTTCCTGCCTGCCAGATTTGGCTGGACTGGCTCCTCTTGTACCTGTGGTGTTGCATTGCATCTGATAATTCAGGAAAAAAAAAATGAAATATAGATGGTTTATATTCTACCTGGTTCAGGTTAACCTTTCGCTTTCAATGCTGCTGCTTAGATCTTCTAACCACGTGGAGGAGGCAGGGGGATCTACACAACCAGCACAAGAAGCTCTCTTTCAAGATGCAGATTGCATTGTAGGAAATGAGAGGCAATAATCAAAGGAAGTTCTTCATTCTCGTTATCAGCTCTCCCCGTCTCGTTTCTCACGGCACAGCACTTCTGTGGTCTGCAGCACAGACCCCTCTCAATTCTCCTCATCCACAGCCACAATCACCTCCCCTGAGCTAGCAGGGATTTTTTCTTTTTGCCTTTACCTTTAAACAACTCATTTTCAAGCCCAGCCAAAGACGCAGCTCCTCTCCCTCAAAAAATCAATGGCCATCAGAGCTTCCCTTTGTCTGGCCTCTGAAGAGGAATCATTCCCTGGCATTCAGCAGCCTTTGCAAGCATTGATTTTCCTGCCTGCCTTGCGTGCTGCTGATATCCCAGGCAGCTCTGGAAAGGTGATAAGCCTGGCCAGGAGATTGGCAGCTGCTCAGGAGGCCAGGCTGGGCAGGGAAGGTGGAAATGTTGGCAGTGCTTGGTGACAATGAACGCCCTGTGCTGGGGACTGAATGGGATCTGCTGGGGCATGCAGAGAAGGACTTGTAGGTTCTGATTTAAGAAAGCCCTAAATACACATTTACATGGTCAGGAGGCCAGGCTGGGCAGGGAAGGTGGAAATGTTGGCAGTGCTTGGTGACAATGAATGTCAAAAAAATGAATGTCCTGTGCTGGTGGCTGAATGGGATCTGTTGGGGCTTGCAGGTTCTGATTTAAAAAAGCCCCAAACATACATTTACATGGTCAGGAGGCCAGGCTGAGCAGGGAAGGTGGAAATGTTGGCAGTTCTTGGTGACAATGCCCTGTGCTGGGGACTGAATGGGATCTGTTGGGGCCTGTAGGTTCTGATTTAAGAAAGCCCCAAACATACATTTACATGCCATTGATCTCAGTGAATGGCACAGACTGAGGTAGAGGAATGTTTTGTTTCTGCCTCCCTGAGCAAGCTGGTTAAGAATAGAGTAATTTCCCCACTCTGCACATGTCCACACAGCAAACACCCAACCAACCCACCCTCTCACTCAGAGGGTGCTGTGCTTTGCTGGTGCTGCTCAAAGTTAGCAGGGGCACTGAATTCACTTTGGGTTTGACTTTCAGGAGGCTCCTGAGTCCCTGTGAGCTCCTCTGTCTCCCCAGCAGGCTCCCGGTGCCAGGGGATGCCTCTGCAGGGGTTTGGGGAAGAACAAAGAGCAGAAGTGGAGGTGGCCACAGGCACTGCAGCCCTCCCCAGGGCTGCTTCAGCACACTGGGATTTAATTTTTTTTTATTCATCTATTAATTCATTATTTGTTTATTATTATTCAGCACACATGGTGATTTATTAAAAAAAAATCTGGATATTTATCTAGTACCAGTATTCAACTGTGATGGACAAAAACTCTCGAACAGTTTACAGTTAGAGAGTGTGTGTTCATTGTGGGATAGCTCCCAAATACACCACAATTTACAGAGTCCTTTTATCTGTACAAGCATTGAATACCCAAAATACAAATGCATGTTCATAACTTTGATACATCCCATTCCCAATATGTTGATCTGGTACCAATATCCAAAAACTCTCGAACAGTTTAAAGTTATAAAGTGTGTGTTTATTGTGGGATAGCTCCCAACTACACACTGTGATTTACAGGTGATTACAGAGCCCTTTTATCTGTACAAGTATTGAATACTCAAAATACAAATGCATGTTCATAACTTTGGTACATCCCATTCCCTACTTTGTATGGTAATTAGTTCAAAAGCCATTAAGCATGGTAATTAGTTCAAAAGCCATTAAGCATGCACAGTTTGTTCCTTGAAATGGGTCGGTGGTCCCTTTCATGGGGAGGGGTCCCAAAATGAGAAGTAAATGAAGTCTTCCTCCTTCTGACCTTTCTACCTTTTCAATGCAGATATGACAAATGAACCCTTGGTAGAACTCCCATTCCCATCTTCAATTGGTTTCAGAACAGAGGAGGCCACAATTGTCTCATGTTCCCAAAAGCCATTTATCAGTTTCTATATTCTTCGTTATAAACCCAGCTAACCAAACATTGTGTTGACAAGCAATGATTAACTCCTAATTCTTGACTTCATCAAGGCCTACCCGTTGATTTTAATAAATAAAGCTTTTCTCCAACTAAAATCTTAGCTCGTCTAAAATCTCTAAATTCCTTTATTTATTATCTATATATATTTATTAAATTTATTTCTTATTTAAGTTTATATAATTATTAATCATTTATTCTTCTTATTAAGTTCATATAATTAATATTTATTTGTTTGTTTATTTATTTATTTATTTGTCCTCAGCTTTCCCAGGGCGTTTGTGCAGATATTTGCCCTTTTCAGGGTCTCTGCTTCTGCAGAATCTCATATTCCCATGGAGTGGTGGCTCAGAGCACTGAACAATCCCAGAAACTCTCCCTGGCTCTCTGTCCATCCCTCCCCTCTCCCAGGAGCACAGCAGGAAACTGTTCCTGCTCGGGGCAGGAAACAAAGGTCAGAGAAGCGGGGCTGTAAATGTGCCAGCAGCGCTCATTGCTGGGGTCAGCTCTGTCACAGCTCTGCTCTGCTGACAGGTGATCTGGCTGCTGGCCCAGCCGAGGTGAAAAGAACTGCTGAAATACAGGAGTTTTGTGGATTTTTGTGGATTTTTATGGATTTTTGTGGATTTTCGCAGATTTTTGTGGATTTTTGTGTCTTCCTCTCCCCCGCTCTTTGAGACACGCTCAAAGGAGAGGAACAGCAATTCTCCTTCTCCTGAAGTGTGCAAGTTTTCGAGCTGCTCTGACTTACGAAAGGTCAGAGCAGTTCTGAAACTTGCACGCTGGTTCTTCTGGATCACTTCTGACTGTTAAGTCTCTCCACAATGTGTACAAGCCATAGGAGAGGGGTAGAAGGCACAGGAGCTCCCTCCTTCCACCCCAGCACTGATATTTGGGTTTTCTCCCTGCTCTGCCTCCCCCCAGTCCCAGGGAAGCTGTCAGGACCCAGCACAGGGGCAGTTGGGCTCCTCTGCACTCCTGAACATGGGGAGAAAAGGGAAAAGGCTTCTTCCATCCCTCCAGCACTTCTGTAACTCTCCAGCTCCCCCAGAACATCCTGAGGCAGTCGAAAATCTATCCCAACGCAACAGATCTGTAATGCTGAAAATCCCTGAGGTTCCCTAGGGCTGGTAGCTGTGAAAATCCACAGAAAATACCTTTTTTCTATCTATATCCAGGAATATGCCACATTTTCCATTTATCCACACACACAATGTTCCTGCAAGAGATATCTGAAGTGAAGCAGCCATTTGTGGCCATTTGTGTGGTTTGCCTTCTTCTGTATTTTTCCCCCCTCTCTACAGCACAAACCATCAGAATTAGAAGTAGAAACCATGAGACTCTGTTGGTTTGGAACAGAACACGAAGCGTGACAGCAAACATCACGCAACAAAACTGAAAAATTCATCTGAAACCCGGTGAATTGTGGTGGAGGGTCTGTGGGGGGAAATGATTCAGCCACCAGGAAATTGTGTGCAAAAGCTGCCACTGGAAACACAAACCTGTCCTAAAACACATCTGTAGGCCTTGCTGACCACACTTGTAGGAGCTGGATGAATAAAATCTCACCTTTGCACGTTTATTAACGTTCCTGTTGGCCAATCCTAATTTTAATTTCCCTCTCTTGGTGCATTTGTGCTTTAACCACAACGTGTGCCACACCATGCACCATCTTCAAAGCACTCCAGAGGGTTTGCTGCTGCTTTTAAGCACAAAAACTCTTAAGCTCAGACCTCAGGTTGTCTGAATAAAGATCTGCATCAACTCCAGAGGACGCCCAAAGCTCCTGAGCTTTTATTTTAGGTGGCTTAAGCCACATCCAGAAACATCTAGACCTGAGTTCTGGTTCAGCAGAGAGGACTGAGTTTTATTGGTAAAACAGGACTGAGTTTTATTGGTAAAATAAAGTCAAACTTTCTTCTTTGCCTCTCTCCCCAAAGATAATCCAAATACTCAAATACTCATGTGGGTGCTGCTCTTGTATTTTTATTGAGAGACCTTGCAGAAAGCATGGGCATGGCCTAAATTCTCTTAAATGCATTTGGAAGAGTTCAGTTATTAATCTTTGCGCAAGTTTTGGCAGTTGGGTCAGAAAGATTTAAACCTTGGCCTTCAGGAGGGATTAACAAAGCCATGGTTCATCTGGGCTGGGCTTTTCCTTGCTGTGAGCCCAGGCTGAGAGCAGGAGTGTAATGCAGATTTCAAAGATAATATTGCTAGGGCACATGAAATCAGTGGCAGCAGAGATCTGGTTGCAATTAAATCATAGCAAGTCCAGTTTAAAATCTACAGCTCAATCTCACTGATGTTGGAAGGGAAAGGAGAGATCTGAGGACACAAGTTACTGCAAGCAAGATCTGGGTGGGTATTATTGAGCTTCATTCCCTCTTGATGGCAAGCCAGAAGGCATTTAGCAGAAGTGGGAAATCCCCCTTCCCCCTTTGAGATAGAAAACATTATCTCAACATCTCAGTGTGAGAGTCTTATCTGCCTGGTATTCCCCTGCTCTCCTGGCTGCCAGCACTAAACCCGACATCCTAACCATCCTGGCTATCCTCTCAGCAGCCCTGGGAGGATGGATGGGTCTCAACCAAACACAAATCCAAAAATCCCAGCTTTTTCTTCCATCTCTCACCCAGGCTGAACAGCAATAATTGTCATCTCCAACCCTCAGCTCACCCTCCTCAACTCCTACCTGCGCGCTGTAATAACTGCAGCTGTTTTCCTCACCCCAAACACAGTCAAAGTCCTAAAGCTATCTACCCCACCCCTGGGGTGCTTTGTCAGAGCTGGGTGTATCCTGGCTGTCCTCTCAGCAGCCCTGGGAGGATGGATGGGTCTCAACCAAACACAAATCCAAAAATCCCAGCCTCTTCTTCCACCTTCCACCCAGGCTGAACAGCAATCATTGTCATCTACAGCCCTCAGCTCACCCTCCTCAACTCCTACCTGCGCGCTGGAATAACTGCAGCCGTTCTCCTCACCCTAAACACAATTAAATTCTTAAAACTATCCACCCTAATAACTGCATGTAAAACACTCTGAGCTCAGCCTTGCTGGAACAGCCCAGGAATTATCCAGGAGGAGCAGGAGGGATCCGTTCCCAGGCAGAGCAGGGATGTGGCTCTGCTGAGGTCTGACCGTGTTCACAGGGGTCTGAGGATGAGGGGAGAGACAGAGATCTGACTCCATGTTACAAAAGGCTTGATTTACTATTTTATGATATATATTACATTAAAACTACACTAAGAGAAGAGAAGGAGAAGTTTCATCCCAGAAGGCTAGGCTAAGAATAGGAAAAAAAATGATAACAAAGGTCTGTGGCTCGGACAGAGAGAGAGCCAGCTCTGCCGTGATTGGCCATTAATTTTGGGGTTTTTTACTCCCATATTTCAATCCCTTGACTGTTGGGTTGTGCCATGGTTTAGTGAGGATGGATGGTTTTGCTCCTGTGGACAAGGATGGAGCAAACATCTGAACAAAAGTCAGTCAGGGCATCATCTCCCACCGTGCGTATTTCAGCATTCCTGGCTGTGAGCAGCACAGAGTTCAGCTCCTAAACTGACAAAAAACATGAGAAAATATAGTAAACAGTGCTGTTTATTTGAGAGGAGGTTGGGGGATGTAGGTAGTATAATTTTTAATGTTTTTTGCTGGTTTTTTATCCCCAGTCACATTTCAGTCCATTGACTGTTGGGTTTTTAGTGAGGATGGATGGTTTTGCTCCTGTGGACAAGGATGGAGCAAACATCTGAACAAAAGTCAGGGCATCATCTCTCACCCTGCATATTTCAGCATTCCTGGCTGTGAGCAGCACAGAGTTCAGCTCCTAAACTGACAAAAACCATGAGAAAATATAGTAAACAGTGCTGTTTATTTGAGAGGGGGTTGGGTAATGTAGGTAGTGTCATTTTTAATTATTTTTGTTGGGTTTTTTTTACCCTCAGTCACATTTCAGTCCCTGGGCAGCCTGGCTGTGAGCAGCACAGAGTTCAGCTCCTGAACTGACAAAAAACATGAGAAAATATAGTAAACAGTGCTGTTTATTTGAGAGGGGGTTGGGGGATGTAGGTAGTGTCATTTTTAATGGTTTTTTGGGTTTTTTTTTACCCCCAGTCACATTTCAGTCCCTGGGCAGCCTGGCTGTGAGCGGCACAGAGTTCAGCTCCTAAACTGACAAAAGACATGAGAAAATATAGTAAACATCCCTAATTATTTGAGAGGGAGTTGGGGGATGTAGGAAGTGTAATTTTTAATGCTTTTTGGGTTTTTTTTTACCCCCAGTCACATTTCAGTCCCTTGACTATTGGGTTTTCAGTGAGGATGGATGGTTTTGCTCCTGTGGACAAGGACGGAGCAAACATCTGAACAAAAGTCAGGGCATCATCTCCCACCCTGCATATTTCAGCATTCCTGGCTGTGAGCAGCACAAAAGTTCAGCTCCTAAACTGACAAAAACCATGAGAAAATATAGTAAACAGTGCTGTTTATTTGAGATGGAGTTGGGGGATGTAGGCGCTATCATTTTTAATGTTTTTTGCTGGTTTTTTTATCCCCAGTCACATTTCAGTCCCTTGACTGTTGGGTTTTTAGCGAGGATGGATGGTTTGCTCCTGTGGAGAAGGATGGAGCATTGGAAGAAACAACTCCCTGCGAGTTGTGAGCAGATTTAACACCCCTGCAAAGCTCCCATCTGCCACCCAGGAGCGGGTTGAGGCTGCCAGGGCTCCGCTGCCTCCTTACTCTGTTCCAGGGAAGCTGCAATGTGAGCTGACACCCTGCTCAGGTGTTGTGCCTTCAAAAGAGCATTTCAGTGCCTCCTCAGAAATGAAAAGCTCTGGATGTTGGGAATTGGGAAGTCTGGGTGTTGGGAATTGTCAGCCTAGGGGCTGGAATTGCATTTTTTTGGCGCTGTGAACAGGGGGAAGCGGTGCTGTGAAGATCAGGAGATTCCCTCTGGTAGCACAGCGCAGTGCCACGTGCTGTCTGCTCTCTGCTGAGGCTCTGGGGGCCCAGAGAGATGCAAAACTCACAGCAGCTCTCACCATGCCCCACGGAAGTGGTTCTTTGAGTGTTTCCTACTCAGCTGCACGGAGGAAACACTCCCAGGGCAGGGCTCCCCCAAATGTCACAGCTCAGGTGCAGAGCGCAGTGCTGAGGGGAATGATCCTCACCCCCAGAGCATCCCAGAACCTTCTGAACCAGAATCACAGAATCATGGAATTATTTGGGCTGGGAGGAGCCTCAAAGATGGTTTGTTCCAAGCCCTGGATGGATGGCAAGCACTAAATGATTGTTTGATTCCACTGGTGGGGGTGGAATTACAAAAGACAATTCCTACAATATTTCGTGCCACAAAATAACACAACGTGGACACGCTGCTCTTTGCAATGTAAAAGGGAGTTTTTGATTTCTAATTCTAACATTCATAAATTTCTAAAAGTGACAGTAGATTGGAGGGTGAAAGCACCACCTCTCCAATAACACTTAGACAAACTAACAGTCTATCAAATTTCTCCTCCTCCATCAAAGAATGCCAAACAATAAGGTATTGACATAAAGTGTGTAAAAAAGTTTGGCGTTTACAAAAAATGGAAACATCAAAAAAACTTAGAAAATCTTAAAAAATTCAAAACAACCAGAAGTCACTGTGGATGTGGCACTTTGGGACACGGTCAGTGGTGGCCTGGCAGTGCAGGGGGACTCAGTGATCTCAACTTTCCAACCTAAATGATTCAGGGCCACGGGGGAAATGATGCCAGAAGTATGAGCTGAAATGCTCTCCTTTTTTGGGGTGTCCTGTCCCTACCCAGCTGTGAGCACAAAAGAAGTTTGTTGGGTCTTTCAGCTCATTTTGTCTCAGGGTTCAGGCATGATGTGGTGGTAAAAACAGCAAAAACTTGGTTTTATCAGCTCTCCTGCCCGTTTGCAAGGTCAAAATGAGTGGAGCCCATTAAAACCAAAAGCAAAACACAGGCAAGGATATTCCTCTGCTGATAAAACCCAAATTAATGCTACAAAGGTACTGATATGCTAAACACATGACAATCAGAATTTCCTGGGAGCAGCTGGACCAGAGTGTGGCTGTTGTCACTGCAAAAGTCTTTGGAGAAAAGGAGAGACAATTCCAGGGATTTGAACTCTTTACCATGTTAATAACACTCAGAAAAGGAGAGACAATTCCATGGATTTGACCTCTTCACCATTTTAAATGATATTCAGGAAAGGAGGGACAATTCCATGGATTTGAACCCTTCACCATTTTGAATAACATTGAGAAAAGGAGGGACAATTCCAGGGATTTGAACTCTTCACCATTTTGAATAATATTCAGAAAATGAGAGACAATTCCAGAGATTTGAACTCTTCACCATGTTAATAACATTGAGAAAAGGAGGGACAATTGCAGGGATTTGAACCCTTCACCATGTTAACAACATTGAGAAAAAGAGACAATTCCAGGGATTTGACCTCTTCACCATTTTAAATAATATTCAGAAAAGGAGGGACAATTGCAGGGACTTGAACTCTTCACCATGTTAATAACATTCAGAACGTGACTCAGTCAGATGCTTCCATCCCCAGTGAGCCTGGATAATTCCAACATGAAATTTTCCTGTGTGCGCTTCCTCCTACTCCTCTTTCTGAATGATGTCCCCAGCATCCTGCCACAAACATTTCTGCTTAACTCTTTGCCCTGAATATATTATCATCCCCAAAAAGACAATGCCTGAGGCAGCAAACAACAGGAGCAGCAGGAAGATGAGGTGTATTTTTATTTCTTCTAATATTCAGCAGGCAGGATGGGAGAATTCTCTCATTCCTCACTCTCTCACTGAATTACTGTGCGCTAAGTTTAGCTGCTGAACCCATTTGTGCTGTGGTTTTCTCTCTCTTAATGAGGGTAATGACTACCTGAGACAGCAGTTCAATCCACTGAGAGCTGCAAAGGATTCAGAAAAACTCAGGGAATTGGGTGCAGGAGCTCTGCTTCCCCTCAAACCATGGAAAATCCACCTTCATTCCGAAGCGAAATGATTCCCCTTTAAGTCATTAAAAAAGACGTAACTGCAACACAGACACACTTCAAGAAATTATTTCGGGTTATTTCTGGCGCTGTGTGGGAGGCGGCTGGGGGATGAAGTTGACACTTGGTGGTTGGAGCAGCCTTGAGCCTTTGCATCTCCCCCTGCTCTGCACTTCGGGGTCTTTCCAGCCCCTCTGCCTGTGCACCGGCACTTTTGCCATTCTTTTTCAACTCCTCTGTCTGTGCACAAGAAATTTTTGGGTCTTTTCAGCCTCTCTGCCCGAGCACAGGAACGTTTTGAGGTCTTTTCAGCCCCTCTGTGCACAGGAATGTTTTGGGGTCTTTTCAGCCCCTCTGTCTGTGCACAGGAGCTTTTTTGGGGTTTATCTGCTCCTCTGTATGTGTACAGGCATTTTTTTTATTTTTTTCAGCCTCTCTGCCCAAGCACAAGCACTTTTTGGAGTTTTTCAGCCCCTCTGCCTGTGCACAGGAGCCTTGGGGACTTTTCAACCTCTCTGTCTGCACACTTGGTGGTTGGAGCAGCCTTTGGCCTTTGCATCTCCCCCTGCTCTGCACTTTGGGGTCTTTTCAGCTCCTCTATCTGTGAACAGGCACTTTTTGAGTTTTTTCAGCCCCTCTGCCTGTGCACAGAAACTTTTTTGGGTCTTTTCAGCCCCTCTGATCGTGCACAGGAGCTTTGGGGCCTTTTCAGCCTCTCTGCCTGTGCCCAGGCACTTCTTGGGTTTCTCAAGCTCCTCTGTGTGCACAGGCACTTCTTGGGTTTTTCAGCCCCTCTGCCTGTGCACAGAATTTTTTTTTTTATATTTATTTTCTGCTCCTCGGCCTGTGCACAGGAACTTTTGGGGTCTTTTGCGTCCATTTGTTGTGGCCACACCACACCAGTGGTTTCCCCGCTGGGAGTTCCTGAGCTCCATTCCAGCCTGGATGTTCCAAATGAGCTTTGCCTCAGGGATTCTTCCAGGGATGGGGTTTTCAGAGGAGGCTGAAGGAGCTGAGCAAGGCGGGTCGGATTTGGGAAGCTCCCACCTCAGGGTGCTGTGAAAATCCCAGCTGAGGGAAAAGAATCACCAAGAATTCACCGAGGCACCTCCAGGAGGGAGCTGTGGGCACTGCAGGGAAATGCAGAGCTGCCCTGGGGGAATAAAATGGGAATTTTGAGTGGCAGGGCTGGGATCCCAGACCTGGGCGCTCCCCACATGATGGGGATGATGATGATGATGATGATGGTCCCTGCCAGATCTCCCTGCTCCCAGCACTCTGCCTCCAAACCCTGCTTTCAATCCATGCAAAAATCAAAGAGAAAAAAAAAACCTTTCCCTGAGCAGGCAGAAGGGAATGCAATTAAGGTGGCCTCGTGAAGCTCATAAAGGAGAAATGCATGGAAATAAGCAGACAAATGAGGAGGGAGCATGAGGAAGAACATTTCTAATTGTGAGGTCGGCTGGCCCTGTTCTTCAGCTGGGCTGGAGAGGGAAATCAAAGGATCCCACTGGGAACAATTCTGGGCAGGATGAGTAAGATGGAAACTCCTTCTCCACAACATAATGCACTTTTTCAGCCTTTCTCCAGAAATCCAGCCACGGTTTCTGGCTCGTATTTGTGGACCCGTGTCCTTCAGGAATTCAAATCTTTTGTTTTGGCTGAGCTGTTTTCTCTCTCCCCTCCCGATGTTTCCTGAGCAGATTTCATGCAGGTTTCTGATTCAGGAGAAAACAGGAATATCTCCCATCCTTAAACTCTCAGGCACTGCTGGGATTGCTCTCCAGCTCCTACTGACATATTTGGCTCTTCTTTTGGGTTTGTTTTCAGAGCTTGGCTGCTGCTGAATGACAGAAATACCACATGCACAGAGGAAAAAAAAATAAAATCCAGCACCTTGTTCTCAGTGTTTCCTGCCACAAGTCAGATCTTCTGCCTGTCCTGACCTTCTTTCCAAGCAGTTCTTGTGTGGTAGTTGGAGTGAAAATCCCTTGGAATCCATCCCCACTCTTTGGGTTCTTAGGATCACCCAGCAGCTGCCTCTTTTCCAGGCTGTAAATCAGGAATATCCCATTTGTGACCCAGCAAAAAAACCCAGCAAAGATTTCCCATGGGAAAAAGTGTGGGAATCGGGGTGTTTGTCACAAATGGAGCAGAGATTAAATCTGGCCCAGGGTTTTCGTGCCTCGGTGAGGAATGTGAAATGAATATGAAAATATGAATATGGATACCAAAGTGCATTTTTATTCTGGATTTTTATTCTCATCTCTTCCAAGGCAGCTGCAGGGCAGAGGGATGGACAAATAGTAGCATTATTCTGGAGTGTGTGTGTGTGTGAGTACATCTCACACGCTCAGGCACAGGGAAGGAATCATGAGATGCTGCTTAAATAAGCCTTTGTGCAATTTTTATCTACGATTTTCCACTATGACTCACCATCATTTACATGTTATCTAACACTGAGAGTCGCAGGTTTAGGTTCCTTTCTGTTCTTCGTGGGGAAAGAAAAAAAAAAAGAAAAAAAAATTAAAAAAAAATCGCTTTTTAATTGGAATAATTATTCATATAGCTGGATGGCATGTGCCTGAGCCTCTCGGGCTCTTGATGCTGAACTAAATAGTGGCACTGTGGTGTTTTACCCCAGAGACACTTTTGGCTGGCTGGGTGTGTGGTGTTTCAATGAGGCAGAGGGGAAACTTTCCAGAGTAGAAATCCATTTTGATTTAGGTAGAATGGACATCTTTAAGTCTGTAGCTTGGTGTGTAGTCTGACTGCAAAAGCCCAGGCTCAGAGAAACTGCTTCAGTGAAGGACAGAGATAAGGGAGACAGAGAGTGATAGAGAGAAACAGAGAGACTGCTGTGAGAGCAGCTCAACCTGACACAGGAATTCTTTCTGATAAAGAAGAACGAGCGGCAAATGTCACACAAAATTCATAAAAATGAATAGATATGAGCCTATTGTGAAATTGTATGCATATGTATTTGAGAGGGGGATAGAAAGGGACCTGAAGTTCCCAGAAGTGCACATGTCATTTTAGGGGAACAATTCCCACGTGCGTCCAGCGCTGTAATAAACATACCGGCTTTACAACTTCCACAAAAGTTGTGGAGTTTTGTTTATCTCCACAAAATATCACCCAGAGACACTTTTGGCTGGCTGGGTGTGTGGTGTTTCACCCCACAGACACTTTTGGCTGGCTGGGTGCTGCAGTTGGCACGTGGACACAAGTCCAGGCCTGCAGGAGCTCTGGTGGTGCTGGGATGGAGCTTCCCCCATAACAGGGGCTGCTCCTCAGGTTTCCCTCTGTGGAGAAGCTTTCAGGCGATGGTGAAGGAAAGGAGTCGGTTCTGATGGAGGGTTTGGATCCAGAGCTTTATTCTGGCCCACAGCCTCTGAATGCAGCAGCAGCTCCAACAGAACTGCCTGAGCCCGTGGCTGCTGCTCCTTCAACCCCGGGGAGAGGGGCAGGGAAGGGGCAGGGAGCCACCAACTGTGGAATTTTTCGTCACTTTGGGTCACCAAGCAAGGGAAGAGATGAGAATCTTGACTCCATGTTTCAGAAGGCTGATTTGTTATTTTATGATATATATGAGATTAAAAGAAAATGATAGACTAAAACCATACTAAAAGGATAGAAGAAAGGATTTCATCAGAAGGCTAGCAAGGAATGGAATGGAATGGGATGGGATGGGATGGGATGGAATGGAATGGAATGGAATGGAATGGAATGGGATGGGATGGGATGGAATGGAATGGAATGGAATGGAATGGAATGGAATGGGATGGAATGGAATGGGATGGGATGGGATGGGATGGAATGGAATGGAATGATGATAAAATCTTGTGACTGACCAGAGAGTCTGAGCCATCTGGGCTGTGATTGGCCATTAATTAGAAACAACCACATGAGACCAATCCCAGATGCACCTGTTGCATCCCACAGCAGCAGATAACCATTGTTTGCATTTTGTTCCTGAGGCCTCTCAGCTTCTCAGGAGGAAAAATCCTAAGGAAAGGATTTTTCATAAAATATGCCTGTGACAACCAAGCAGGTACAGGAGGGGAGGTCTCAAGGGACAAAGGACACCTGGATGTCCCAGTGTCCCCTCAGGGGTAGAGGGCATCCTTTGAATCTGCCCAATCACTCGATTCTGGAATTCCAGGACTGACAGGGGAAAGGAGAGGTGGCTGACACACCTGGCAGGGAATTACCAGGGGAGGGACCCCTGGAAAAACCCTGAAATGACAAGCCAGCACTTTTTGGGAGAGGTTCCTGCAGCTGGAAGGAGTTAAAGCTGCGCTGGGATCGCCCGTTGTGTTGGGAAGAGCAGCAGTTACCAAAATACATTTCAGCCTGGGGCTGCAGGAACAATGCCTGCATTGTGGCGCCGGCACAGCACTTGGCACCCAGATAAGGCCGAGAAAATCAGGTTTTGTTGATCAGGAAGTGATGGAATCCATTCAAAGGTTATTGTTTGAGGGCCTTTTGAAGCCAGTTCCAGCCCTTTGGGGCAGCGGTGTTACCTTTCCTCCCCCTGGGGGATGGCAAAGCCAACCTGCCTCCAGGTGACCTCCCACCAACCCACCCAAAAAACTGCCACTGAGTTTTAATCATTCTGGGGAACTGCTACAAAGTTTTAGGGTTGGAGTTTCTGAGCTTTTTTTCCTCTCCATCCTGCACCTACTCCAACAGAAATCTGCAAAACTCAGGGTGTGACTAAGGACAGAAACTCCTGGGCCTGGCTTAAAGACTGAGATTGAATTATTAGAACGTTAAAACTCGAGATTTGTTTTCATTCCTATAAGGATTTAGGACAGAACAGAAATCTGCAAAACTCAGGGTCCGATTAAGGACAGAAACTCCTGGGCCTGGCTTAAAGACTGAGATTGAATTATTAGAACGTTAAAACTTGAGATTTGTTTTCATTCCTGTAAGGATTTAGGACACGCTGAAGTTGTTTTCTTCAGATTTTCTTGCCAGGCAGGGAGGACATAGATTGACTTTGCCTTTTCTAATGAAACTCATTGATTCTGGAATGATCACTTGATATTAGGAGCTGTGCCACTAAAACATCAACAACGGCAAAAAAAGAGGTGAAATTACAGGAGTGAGGAGCTCGAATAATACAAATGTGAAAAGGCTTTTAAAATTCTTCAAAGGTGATTATGATCTCCACACTTTGCTGATTTTTTAAAGTGCCTGATTTCATTTGAAGCACTTCCCTTATAAATGACACACTTAAAAACCTGCTGATGTTGCCTCCAATACTTAGAAAAACATCATTTTTTAAATTTTTTCCCCCCATTCCCCATTTTATCTCAGTTTTCCTTGAACAGATAATTTCAGGCAATAATTTCTTCTTTTTAACCGCAGGAACAGCCAATGAGCTCAGTTAAAATTACCGGGGCACAGTGCAGAGCCTGCAGAAATCTCCAGTTTGTTTTGCAACAGAAAGTTTATTTTCCATGATTTTAATTAACTTCACACCTGGCATTACTAATTTAAAGCCAGGTTCAGCAGGGAGCTGTGGCATTTCACCCACTTGTCCAAAATTCCCACACTTTTCATTAGAAATGTTCAGGCCAGAGCCATTTGGAAGCCATTGGAAATTTTATTTTTTTTCAGCAGCTTTTGGAAGAAATTCTATGGTAACCTAAAGGAAAGCAGCAACAGGCAAAGACCTCCCTACCTCTATTTTGAGCAGAGGATAAAATGCACCCAAAAATAAATAGATTTGTCAACATCAAGCAAAATAGGAGCAAATCCAGCAGGAGATTGAGTTCCTCCAACCCCCTCAGGACTTTAATAATCCTGCTTTTCCTGAAGAGCTCTGCAAGGAAGAAACTTCTCCATTAGGAAAATCAAATTGATTTTATTTCTTTTTTACCCCATCCATCCATCTGGGTGCACACAGAGCTGGGATTTCAGGCTGCAGATGATGGGAAAATTCACCCTGCTCCTGGTGAACCACCCAACAATAGAAGTTCTGTGTTTGTGTCAACATCCCGGAGACAAAAATAGGGGAAAACTCAGAGAAGCATAAATGTGTTCATATCCAGAGCAGTCTCCACAAAGAATACTTTGTACAGGCTTTTTATTGTTGTTGGAGTCTTTTTTTTTCCTCTCTCTCTCTTTCCCAGAAGCATCAGCAGTTCCTTAGGCATGTAATTTATGAGAGGCTAAAATCTAAATTATGCATCAAAAAAGGGAGAGATGCAACTTGAGGGTAATAACACATTGCAAAAATAACTTCAAATGCGTCGTTCAGAGCAGCCTATGGCAGTGCCCAGTCAGCAAAGGCAGCAGAGAAGTAAAAATTACTCTTCCTTACATAAAATAAACTCATGTGGAGATCTTTATTTTTAAATCTGACAGCAGCAGAGCTGGATCCTGGAGCTCTGAATCCACTGGGAGGGGTGATCCTTCAGAAATGCACTTAAATAATGCAGGAAATTGTGTTTCAAACTGAAAAGGAAAGTTTCTTTTTTCGGTTTAACAGACAGAAAAACTCTTAACACAGCCCAGGGCTGATGTTTGCACAAATAAAAGTCCCTTGAGAACTGTGAGATCCCTTTGTTGTCCTCCTTGAGCTGCTCTACACCAACCTAGAGCAGGGATGGACCTTCCCCTGAATTTCACTGCACTGAGGGGTGGCTGATCTTTCCCTAATCATTTTGAATCCAGAAATTTATAAAATTATTATAAAAATTACTGTTACTATAATATAATATTGTTATTATATTATAACCTTACATAATAACAATATTATATTATAATAACAGCCAGTTATTATAACAACAGCCACTGCTGGGCTCTGGAGTGGTTTCCTCTCAGAATTCCCTCCAGGAAAAATAAGTCTGTCCTTGCTGGAGCAGGAGGACTTTGAATTGTGCCAGAAAAGGAGGGATACAGCCCGGAAAGGCACCAGAAAAGGGGAAAAAATGAGAAATCTGGGCATAACCCTGATAAAAGGAGGGATCCAGCCTGAAAAGACACCAGAAAAGGGGGAAAATGGAGAAATCTGGGCCTGATGAAAAGGATTCAGCCTGAAAAGGCACCAGAAAAGGGGGAAATGGGAAATTCTGGGCATAACCCAACTAAAAAGAAAGAGATTCAGCCTGAAATGCCCCGAGGAAAGGGATAATGGGGAAATCTTGGCATAAGCCAGGTAAAACGAAAGGGATTCAGCATAAAATGCCTCCAAAAAAGGGCAAATGGGGAAATCCGGGCATAAGCCTGGTAAAAGGAGGGGATTCAGCCTGAAATGGGAGCAGGAAAGGGGAAAAATGGAGAAATCTGGGCATAACCCTGATAAAAGGAGGGATCCAGCCTAAAATGGCACCAAGAAAGGGGGAAAATGGGGAAATCTGGGCCTGATAAAAAGGATTCGGCCTGAAAAGGCACCAGAAAAGGGGGAAATGGGAAATCCTGGCATAAACCGGATAAAATGAAAGGGATTCAGCCTAAAATGCCTCCAAAAAAGGGCAAATGGGGAAATCCGGGCATAACCCTGGTAAAAGGAGGGGATTCAGCCTGAAAAGGCACCAGGAAAGGGGAAAGTAGGGAAATCTTGGCATAAGCCAGATAAAAAGAAAAGCATTCAGCCTGAAATGCCACCAGAAGAAGGGAAAAAATGGGAAATGTGGGAACAACCCAGCCACAAAAGGAGGGATTGAGCACCAAAAAAGGGAAAATCTGGGCACAGCCCAGGGGTGCCACAAAGCCACCCTCGCTGTTGTCCCACTGTGAGCAGCTGGCACCCAAAATAAAAGGCAGATTCTGCTCTGGGGGCCCAGATGGAGCCAGTGCAGCTCCTGGGGGATCCAGCAGAGCTCCTGGGGATTGCTGCCAGCAGAAATGCAGAGCTCCAACTCTGCAGCTCCCCTCAGCTGTCCTGGCAGACCCAAAAATAAAAAAATAAAACCCTTTTTTTTTTGTGTTTGGGGAGCGCTGGCTACAGAGAAACAGCAATAAGGAGAGTGATAACTCTGGGAGATGACCTTGGATGTGCAATTCCTTCTCTCAGCTTTTAGTTTCTCGCCGGGGCTGTGCTGGAAATGAAAGCCTTGACTGTCACAGCCAGCAAATTTTGATCCTTCACCAATATCAGGGCTCCAGTTAAATGTCAGGGCCAGGGTAATACATTTTTTCCCCTCTCTCCTTCTCCTCCTGGGGGGATGTTTACAGCTCCCAGGGGATGCAGTTGTTGAAATAGCAGCAGAAGATGTGATCACACAGTCAGGAGATCCAACAATAATCACTGATTAAAAAGGAAGAATGAAGAGAGCAAGAGCTGGTGGCAGCATTGCTAAATGCTGATCAGCGCTGTAAGTCAGCCTTTGATTTTTTAAATTAATTATACATTCCCTCATACTTTGTACTGCTGTAGATTTAATTGGACTCCTTATTTTTAGGCAACTCCAGCAAGAGGAAGATAGGATGCAGCTTTCAGCAGCTCAGCTCCAGCCTAATTCTGCCTCATTCAATGCCACTGGGAGCAAAATTAGGCTGATGCTGAGCTTCTGTGAAAGCCTCTGTGCAGCTCAGCACGTTCACCTGCCTGGGTGGAGGCAATTCCACAGGAATCCAGGCAGAATCAGCAGCCAGAAAATTCCCCAAACCCCCAAATGGCACCAAGGTCTGTGTGTTATCCACAGAATTTGCCCTGATCAATCACTTCAGCCTCACTCCACGGGATTTATTTGCACTTTATTTTCCAAGGTGCTTTGCTGAAAGCATGAAATGTTGAAGAACAAAGAGGATTGCACTGAGAACAGAGAGGCCTCACTGCACAGGAAAGGCTGAAAGATGTCCAAGGCCAGGCTGGAGCACCCTGGGACAGTGCAAGGTGTCCCTGTCAGGGCAGGGAATGAATTAAATTATTTTCAAGGTCCCTCCCAACCCCAACCATTCTGTGATTCCATGACTCTGTCACTTAGCAGGCATGCCTTGCTGTATCAGCCCCTGAAAGTTACTGCAAAGAATTCCGCTTTGAATTTGGGGGCACCAAACCCCCAAATGGCACCCAGGTCTGTGTGCTACCCACAGAATTTGCCCTGATCAATCACTTCAGCCTCACTCCACGGGATTTATTTGCACTTTATTTTCCAAGGTGCTTTGCTGAAAGCATGAAATGTTGAATAACAAAGAGGATTGCACTGAGAACAGAGAGGCCTCACTGCACAGAAAAGGCTGAAAGATGTCCAAGGCCAGGCTGGAGCACCCTGGGACAGTGCAAGGTGTCCCTGTCAGGGCAGGGGATGAATTAAATTGTTTTTAAGGTCCCTCCCAATCCAAACCATTCTGTGATTCCATGACTCTGTCGCTGTATCAGCCTCTGAAAGTTACTGCAAAGAATTCCTCTTTGAATTTGGGGGCACCAAACCCCCAAATGGCACCAAGCTCTGTGTGTACCCACAGAATTTGCCCTGATCAATCACTTCAGCCTCATTCCATGTGATTTATTTGCACCTTTTTTGCCAAGGTGCTTTGCTGGAATGTTGAAGAACAAAGAGGATTGCACTGAGAACAGAGAGGCCTCACTGCACCCTGGCACAGTGCAAGGTGTCCCTGCTCAGGGCAGGGGATGAATTAAATTATTTTTAAGGTCCCTCCCAACCCCAACCATTCTGTGATTCCATGACTCTGTCACTTAGCAGTCCCTGAGATTTACTGCAAAGGATTCCTCTCAACTGACAGATTCTCCTTTCTTGCCTGTTTTTCACAAGGCAGCTCTTAAACATTTCCCAAAAGGGAAGCTCACACGAGTTTAGGTCCTTCACCATGACCACAGGAGCCTGCAGAGCAAACTAACCTTTAAAAACCAAGAGAGCTTTGCAACCAACCTCATTTTATTGATCCATTTCTCTTGTCCCAGCTCCCAGGAGCCCACTCTGACAGGTGGAGGGAGGGAAGCACAGATATCATTTTGAAGTAGTAGATATTTCATTTATTTTATTTTGTTTTATTTTACTTATATTTTATTTTGTTTTATTTCATTTTATTTCATTTTTTATTATTTTATTTTATTTATGTATTTATTATTTTGAACACTGCCAGGTTTTCTCCTCCTTCCTGATGCTGCTGTGAGTGCCAGTGCCTGGAATTGTCCCTGGCTCAGTGATTCCCTCCCAGGGCAGGCTGCCTCCTCAGCAGGATGGAAACAGAGGCTGCAACAGATGGGAAAAGAGGCTCCTTGTGTGTTTAGGAAAGAAAAGCTGCACTTCTCAGGCTGCTTTCTAGATATCAGAAACCCAGAGAAGATGGGGCTCAGCTCTCAGTTGTAAAAGGGTTTTTTGGTTTTTTTTGGGTTGGTTTTATTTTCCGCCATGAATAATTTTAGCAGCACACCCCCACAGCAGCAGCGCTCGCCGAGGTGCGGGGGAGAGCTGAGCTCTGGAAATGAGGTGCTGCTCATGGGGGGGATGGGGGGGGTGTGTCGGCCTGTCTGTCTGTCTGTCTGTCTGCCAGTACCTGCCTGCAGAGCTCAGCCTGCACAACGAGGGCTCCGAGGCGAGCATCCATCCCACACAGCCAGGAAATGTGTCCCCAGTGCTGGGATGAGGTGTGAGCTGTGGGAAGGGAGGGAAAAAAAACCTGGGGAAAAGCCACTCCATGCTCAGGCAGAACAGCTCAGCTGGGAGTGCTCGTGGGCAAAGGTCTGAAGTGAAGGGAAACCCCAAACCTGTCACTATTTAGGCACCCAAGTGTTGCCATGATATTTTCTGGAAAATCCTTTCCTTAGGATTTTTTCCTCCTGAGAAGCTGAGAGGCCTCAGGAACAAAATGTAACCAATGGTTATCTGCTGCTGTGGAATGCAACAGGTGCATCTGGGATTGGTCTCATGTGGTTGTTTCTAATTCATGGCCAATCACAGCCCAGCTGGCTCGGACTCTCTGAGCCACAAACCTTTGTTATCATTCTTTCTTTTCCTATTCTTAGCCAGCCTTCTGATGAAATCCTTTCTTCTATTCTTTTAGTATAGTTTTAATGTAATATATAGGATAAAATAATAAATCAGCCTTCTGAAGCATGGAGTCAGATCCTCATCTCTTCCCTCATCCTCGGACCCCTGTGAACACCATCACACCCAAGCAATCCCAGAACACCCGTGGGAATTTTGGCCAAGGAGGTGAAGGACAGGGCAGGATGAGTCTCTGAGCTCACACAAGTTTTTCTCAGGAAAAATTAATGAGGGCTCTCTCTCCTCTTATCTATTCCCACCCCATTTCACACCTCTTAGGTGTCAAAAATTAAAATTATAATGGTGAGAGGAGGGGGGAAAAGGAGATTTCATTAGATTTAGTGTAGTGTAGATTTCATTAGATTAATGTAGTGTAGCCACATTTCTCTTCACAGAGAGACTGGTAGAAAATACAGCAATGTGTAGATCTGTAGATTTATAGATTTCAGTGATTATTCTGTCTATAATGTCGGCTGGCACAGTTTACATTGTGGAGGAAGAACAGAGAATATGTATCTCATGCCACACTGTTCAGATAAGCAGAAATGTATTTTTGAACTAGAAATTCTAGGCAGGGAGGATTAAGAGAGCATTGTTGTGATGAGAATTGAATAGCATTCTTTGATAGTTCAGGCAGAAAGGACTTCAGGAAGTCCCTGGCTGAAAACAGCCGTGATATCAGATTCCAGAGGGTTTTATCCGGCCTGAATGTCCATATGCAAGGCACAACTCTTCCCAAGAATATTTCTGAGATTCACATTCTCTGGACCTCAGGAAAGGAAAAACAATTCTTATTTGCTTTGCCTGTGTTTGTGCAAAAGCAGAATGCAACATGGAGATTGTTTACCCAGGCTGATGGTGTTTTGGTTCCTTGGCCTGTCAGGGCCAGGTGTGCAGCCCCACATTTCTCCTCACAGAGAAAAGCAAGGCACAAATCTTCCCAAGAATATTCTTATCTCATTTGCTGTGCCCCTGTTTGTGCCAAAGTGGAATGCAACATGGAGATTGTTTACCCAGGCTGATGGTGTTTTGGTTCCTTGGCCTGTCAGGGCCAGGTGTGTAGCCCCACATTTCTCCTCACAGAGAAAATCAAGGCACAATTCTTCCCAAGAATATTTCTGAGATTCACATCAGAACCTCAGAGAAAGGAGAAACAATTCTTATCTTATTTTCTGTGTCTTTGTGCCAAAGTAGAATGCAATGTGGAGATTGTTTACCCACAGTGATGGTGTTCCTGTCAGGGCCAAGTGTGTAGCCCCACACTTCTCTTCACAGACAAAATCAAGGCACAATTCTTCCCAAGAATATTTCTGGGATTCACATTCTCTGAACCTTTAGAGAAAGGAAAAACAATTCTTATCACTTGCTTTGCCTGTGTTGTGCAAAAGCAGAATGCAATGTGGAGATTATTTACCCAGAGTGATGGCGTTTTGGTTCCTTGGCCTGTCAGGGCCAAGTGTGTAGCCCCACGTTTCTCTTCACAGAGAAAATCAAGGCACAATTCTTCCCAAGAATATTTCTGAGATTCACATTCTCTGAACCTCAGAGAAAGGAAAAGCAATTCTTATCTTATTTGCTGTGCCTGTGTTTGTGCAAAGGCAGAATGCAACGTGGAGATTGTTTACCCACGGTGATGGGGTTTTGCTTCCTTGGCCTATCAGGGCCAAACGTGTCACCCCACATTTCTCCTCACAGAGAAAAGCAAGGCACAATCCTTCCCAAGATGTGTCAGAAAGTCTCTTTTTCCCAGCCCGGCAGTCAAAGGAGTCAGGGCTCTTCAGTTCTCGCTCTCAAGGTTGTTTATTGTTCCTTATCTATAAAATTCTTTCTCTGTCCAGCCGAGGTCTGCTCAGCAGGACAGTCAGAGGCACTCTGCCTGCCCCCTGGGCAGTGTTATCTTTTTATACTAAAAATTACCTGTACAACATTTACCATAACTTCCCAATACCCATCACCTATGTTAGACAGTGAGCTTCTACTCTAAACCAATCCAAAAGTGCCACCACCACAGCAGAAGATGGAGGCCAAGAAGAAGGAGGAGAAAGGCTGGACATGGCAGTTCCCTCCATCTTGCCTCCTGAACCCCCATGCTAAAAACCCCAAAAATCTATTTTTCGCCCTGTGATAAATTCACTCTCATTCTACTTAAACTTTCATGGCTTGTAGTTCTTCATATAAGGTTGGTAATTTTTTCCATGGGTCAAAATCAAAGGCCCAAGGGTCTGGGCCTCTGTGCCAGGGTCTCTGAGCCCCCTGGCAGGGTCTCGAGTCCTCCAGAGCAGCCAGAGGAATTTCCTGGGTTCCAACATTTTGCCAGACTTTTGTTGCTTGAGGGGATTTTTGCAAGCAAACACACCAGCAAAAAAAACCACACCCCTGTGCTCGTGCCAGCCCCAAATCCCCAGGTTTTCAAGGAGCTGAGCAAAGTTCCTTTTATCACAGCAAACACTTGGTTTAAAAGCCTTGGAAATTGTGCTGGAAGGAAGAAGAGCCCCAAAGCCTTGATGATTTTTAATAACCTTGCAGCACCTGCTTTGCATAAGAGCAGGGCTGGAGTCTGTAAGTACATGCTTGGAGTTAAAGAGATGCGTAAGTACTCTTTGGTGGAGGGATAATTACTAAATCCAGGTCTCATTAAAGTCTTCCTATTGCTTTTTTTTTTGTAATTCTCTGACAGATTCTGCAGGATCAGATAGAGGAATAAAAAGGCTCCACACTTAGAGCTGACAGGCCAGAACAAAATCAGGAAAGAATGCAGGGAAATCTTCCCAGTCTGTGGTGAAGTTTGCTCATTAAATTCTTAGATCCTTTATCTCATTGTTTCTCACTTTATCACAATTCTTCATTTCCTGTTCCCTTTTAGGCTTCAAACATATTTATTTTTAATGTGGGGGGTTTTTTTTAACCCTTCCCTAGTGAGGATTGAAACTTTTTGGAGTCTCTTGGTTCAACCTCATGTAAAAAAAAAAAAAATCCAGATTACAGAGCCAAACACTGCAGGGTCATTTTTATTATTTATCCTGGTATTGGAGTTTAAAGTCTGGCCACGAATTTACAACTTATGTTGTAAAAATGTTTGTACATTTTTATAGCTTGAGGACTCCGAAGTGACCTGAAGGAGACCAAATTCAGCTCCCCAAACTGAAATTCAGAGCAGAGCTTGCTGCCTCGCTTGTTTTCTCTTTCCCCTGGTGGAAACTTTGACTTCAGCTGCAGCTCAGTGCTGTAACCACACACTTCAAACCCTCTGAGGCAAGAGCCCGAGCCCTGTGTGTGTTTTCTCACCCCCACATGGGGACTCCCAGCCCCGCTTCTGTTCTGGGGGTGTTTTAGTCAGTGGCAAATGTCCCTCATCATCTGCTGATTAACCCCTTTGTGCCCTTTTCCTGCAGCATTTTGGGCTTCTTTGGCCGGATCTCCCATGTGAATATTGATATAATGAATACTGACATAATGAATATTGACATAATTAATCTTGACATAAGATTGATATAATGAATATTGACATAATATTGATATAATGAATATTGACATAATATCGACGTAATGAATATTGACACCATATTGATAGACTGAATATTGACATAATTAATACTGACATAATGAATATTGATATAATGATTACTGGTCTTCACTAGATGACACAAAAAATAAAAAAAAAGCGAGGAATCCTAATTTGGAATATCGTGAATTTTGTGTATTACTGAAAACAGCAAGGCTTCCAAAATTTCCTGAACAGAGCTGTCTAGAGCAGGAGACTATTTTGAGTCTCTCTTTTTGCCTTTGACCCAACTATTTCAGCACCCCACCCTTCTTCTTCCTTCCACCTTCCTTAATTTCTTAGACTTCCTTCTTGCTGCTTTGCCTGAGTCTATTTTGGGTGTGAGAGCAGGCTGAGCTTCATGCCAGGCATCCACTTCCCATTTTCCCTCCCTGGGCTTTGCCTTTTCAGCAGAGCTGGGAGCCCACAAGCACGCAGAACCTCTGAGATGGGCACACACGGCCCCAGACAGGGAAAATCAGCATTTGAGAGGAAAATAAGGGCTCAGAATGAACAAAAAAAGGGTGAAAATCAAATTAGGCTGAGTGCAGATGTTGGGATGGGAGTGGCTGAGCTCCTCCAGTTTTTGGCAAGCACAGGATATTCCCTTCTTCACTGGCTAGAGAGGGAATGAAACAGTGAATGGATTTATGGGAGAAACTCTCAGCAGGGAATTTCTGATGGAGGAAAGACCTTCTGAGCTGGTATTTTATGATCCACAGCATGGCTGTGTCCTGGTGAGGTCTCTGACACAGCTGCAGAATTATTTTGGTGTTAAACAGACATTTGGGGGCATGGGGAGGTGAAGATTTTCCCCCACAAACACGAGAACTAAACCCTGGAAAAGAACATTGGTGAAGGTGAAGTTTTTCCCCCACAAACATGAGAATTAAGCCCTGGAAAAGAACATTGGTGACGTTTTTCCCCCCACAAACCTGAGAATTAAGCCCTAGCAAAGAACATCAAATTAGGCTGAGTGCAGATGTTGGGATGGGAGTGGCTGAGCTCACCCAGTTTTTGGCAAGCACAGGATATTCCCTTCTTCACTGGATGAGTGGATTTATGGGTGAAATTCTTCCCTATGAGGTTGGTGAAGCTCTGGGAGAACTTTCCAGAAGTTGTGGCTGCCCCTGGATCCCTGGAAGTGCCCAAGGCCAGGCTGGATGGGGCTTGGAGCACCCTGGGATAGTGGAAGGTGTCCCTGATGGAACCAGATGATCTCCAAGGCCCCCTCCAACTAAAATTCCATGATTTGGTCGTGCAGGACCCAAGCTGACAAAGTTCTGACCAAAACCTGCTGTTTGCACCTCAATCCCACAGAACACCCATGGAAATTTTGGCCAAGGAGGTGGAGGACAGGCCAGGATTTGTCTGTCCCCTGTTCCCATCTCAAGCAGAGCAAGTTCAGAGCAGCACTCTGCCTGTCCCTGTGGGGGTGTGCAGCTCACAAAGTCTCACCCAGGAGGGGTTTTACACCCCAAATTTCCTCAGCAGATCCAAACCAAGCAGCTCAGGGCTGTGTTTGGGGTTTGGGCTGTGTTATCTCAGCTCAGGGCTCTCTTTGGGGTTTGGGCTGTGTTATCTCTGCTCACTCCCCCTCTCAGGCTGGGAAAAGCCCCCGTGAGCACAGCTCTGTGCAGGACAAAGCAGCAGCTCCCTCCAACCCAAACCATGCCAGGATTCCATGATTTGGTCGTGCAGGACCCAAGCTGACAAAGTTTTGGCCAAAACCTGTTGTTGGCACCTCAATCCCAAATTTCAAGCAGAGCAACACTGTGCCTGCCCCTGTGAGGATGTGCAGCTCACAAAGTCCTGGATTCTCACCCAGGAGGGGTTTTACACCCCAGGTTTCCTCAGCAGATCCAAACCAAGCAGCTCAGGGCTGTGTTTGGGGTTTGGGCTGTGTTATCTCAGCTCAGGGCTCTGTTTGCAGTTTGGGCTGTGTTATTATCTCTGCTCACTCCCCCTCTCAGGCTGGGAAGAGCCCCCCTGAGCACAGCTCTGTGCAGGACAGACCAGCTCTGCACTGAGCTCACACAGGGCTCCTCCAGCACATCCCAAGCTGCTGGGAATCAGTCCCAGAAGGTCACATCCTTGGTGGCCACCAGGGCTGGGGTTCCTGGTACAGCCCCGTGTCACCAGCTTCACAGAACAGCAGCTTCTGGCAAATTGTGCAACTGCACCGCCCCCAAACTTCCTGTTTTGAAACCCCAAGAAGCTGGAAAATGTTAACACTGGCACTTTAAAGTGCTACTTGTGGCTTTTTCTTTTTTTTTTTTTTTTTTCTTCCTAAAGATCTACTGAAAAATTTCAATGTACAAAAGGGTAAAGTGGGGCTACTGGGGGAACAAAGGGGGCACAGGGAGCTGATCCCCCTCCCCAGATTAGGGTGGGTGGGGCTGTGCTGGGCACTGGGGACAGTGCAGAAGGGCTGTGACAGATGGACAGGCAGGAGGTGGCAGGGGGACATTGGTGACACTGCAGCAGCCACCTGGCCCTGTTCCCATTCCAACAGCTCCTCCAGCCCAAACTCACTCCTGGTGAGAGAAAGAGGCTGTGGTGAAAAGGGAAAACAGGCAGAGCTGTGGCAAATCTCATTCTGGATAGGGAGAGGAACAATTTGGGAGAAGAAAGTGCCGTGTTTGCCTCCATGGACAGGCAGGAGGTGGCAGTGGGACATTGGTGACACTGCTGCAGCCACCTGGCCCTGTTCCCATTTCTCCAGCAGCTCCACCAGCCCAAACTCACTCCTGGTGGGAGAAAGGGGTGGTAAAAAGGAAAAATGGGCAGAGCTGTGGCAAATCTCATTCCTGGATAGAGAGAGGAGCAATTAGGGAGAGGGAAGGAGAAGAAAGTGCCATGTGTGCCTTGATGGACAGGCAGGAGGTGGCAGTGGGACATTGGTGACACTGCAGCAGCCACCTGGCCCTGTTCCCATTTCTCCAGCAGCTCCACCAGCCTAAACCCCACTCAGGTGAGAGAAAGGGGCTGTGGTGAAAAGGGAAAGCAGGCAGAGCTGTGGCAGATCTCATTCCTGACAAATCTCTTTCCTGGATAGAGAGAGGAGCAATCAGGGAGAGGAAAGTGCACGGGCAGAAGGTGGCAGTGGGACATTGGTGACACTGCAGCAGCCACCTGGCCCTGCTCCCATTCCCCCAGCAGCTCCACCAGCCCAAACTCACTCCTGGTGGAAAAGAGAGGTTGTGGGAATAAGGAAAAACCAGCAGAGCTGTGGCAAATCTCATTCTGGATAGGAAGAGGAGCAATTAGGGAGAGGAAAGCGCCGTGTTTGCCTCAGATGTGGGGTTTCATTTCTTCCCAATCAGCTGCCAACTGCTTCCTTTCCTGGCTGTCACCGAGCCTCCAGATGGTGCCTTGGAGCATCCTTAAACCTCCAGCTTGGCTCCTTGCAAAGACATTGTCCTCCTGGTTAGCTAAAAATGGATTCATGGCTTTGGGATGCAAGCTGCTCCCTGTGAGTGCTGAGCTCGTGGTCAGTTCTGTTAAAATCAGGCTTTGGAGGGGATGAGCCCCTGCTGAACGAGCTCCAGTTGTGTGTGAATTTATTTGTGATTAACCCTACCTGGCTGCTTTGCTGCTGGCCACAATTCTGCAGAAGCTTTAGCAGCAGCATTTATTTCTCACCTTCCTTCCCTGAGCCCCCACTGCCCGGCAGTCACAGGTTTGAGCCCGAACCAGGCAGCTGAGCCAATTGTTGTGGGTTTATTAGGGAATTGTGAGACATCATTTTCTTAAATTCCTCCAGCTTCAGGCCTCCTGCTATTTTCAGAGCTTGTTTGAGCAGCGCTTTTAGATTAGCACATGGGGAGAGGAGCTGAAGGAAGTGAACCAGGAAGCCAGACAGCGAATATCATCCAAAACAGAAATTAAAAAGAAAACCAATATCAGGATTATGAGCGAACCTTACGGCAGAGCCTTGCAGCTGAAGGGGAGAATGAAAGGACAGAGGGATTTTAATGGGGTGTGACAGATTCAAAAACCTGAGCCTTGTTCCTCCTGCGTCCTGCAGGGACCTGGAGAGGCTGGACAGCCAAGCCCACGCCTCATAAAAAGCTGCTCTGTTGTTGTTCTCAGGAAGGGAATATCCTGCTTCCTCTTTCAAGCCTCTTTGGAAACGGTGAATGGCTGCCACATTCCTGCCTTCATCCCCGCCGCTTTTTACAAGCCTGTACTTCCCTCTCCTCGTGCTTTAACAAGCTGGCTGAGCAAGGGATTAGGGAACGACTTGGTGCACATGTGGGGAGAGAAATCCGCCTTCAAAACCTTACATAACTCCAAAAAGCAACAGACACGCGCCCGGGCCTTCATTCTTTGCACATAAAAACCATCACTCCATCCTCCTTTGTATATAAAAACCATCACTCCATCCTCCTTTGCACGTAAAAATCATCACTTCATCCTCCTTTGAATATAAAAATCATCACTCCATCCTCCTTTGTATATAAAAATCATCATTTCATCCTCCTTTGCTCATAAAAATCATCATTTCATCCTCCTTCTCCCGTGGCCAGGCTGCGGTTTGCTTGTCCTCTGAAAAAAAAAGGAATATTCGAAACTGTGGTGATATAAACACAAATTATTATGTATATTTCCCTTTTCCCTCTCTTTCCTGCTAACAGAGCTCGCTATTCCAGAGCTGGGGATGAGCAGGCAGCCCTTGGGAAGAAGGAAAAAGGGAAATCCCAGCCCTTAGGAAATTCCAGCAACAGACACGTGCCCAGGCCTCCATTCTTTGCACGTAAAAATCATCACTTCATCCTCCTTTGTATATAAAAATCATCATTTCGTCCTCCTTTGCATGTAAAAATCATCACTTCATCCTCATCCTCCTCCTCCTGTGGCCAGGCTGCAGTTTGCTTGTCCTCTGAAAAAAGGAACATTGAAACTGTGGAGATACAAACTCTTCCTTCCTATGCTTGCAGGGAAGAGAGGGAAAAGGGAAATATATTTAATAATTTACTGTTATAAATATAGATAATAATTTATACAATACATATAAATATATATAATAATTTACTATTTACTCACTATTCCAGGGCTGGGGATAAGCAGGCAGCACTTGGGAAAAGGGAAAAAGGGAATTTCCAGCCCCATATAATAATTTACATAATACATATAAATATACATAATAATTTACTATTTACTCACTATTCCAGGGCTGGGGATAAGCAGGCAGCACTTGGGAAAAGGGAAACAGGGAATTTACATCCCTTGGGAAAAGGGAAAAAGGGAATTTGCAGCCCCACCAGGCGCCTTCCATACGCGCTGCTGTGACCTGCAGCACGCAGCGCAGGCAGCTCGCGGTCCCCACGCTCCCAGGAGCTTCCCCTCTGGAATTTTGCTGCATTCCAGGCAGGAGCTGGGTGTTTCCCACAGCTGGGATCTGCTGCTGGCCCTGCTGACCTCCGAGGTTGGGAACAGCGCGTTCCCCAAGGGGATCTTGGGGCGTAACAGCAGCTGCTGCTCTGGGAGGGGACGCGGCTGTGATAAACTCACCGAATTCAACGTGAGCAGGGATCTCTCTCTGCCACCGAGCAGGAAAACAGAGAATTTAAGAAGTCATTGAAGTTTTAAGTGCAATTTGTCTTTTGCCAGGTGAAATTTAACTTTTGAAGCTGATCAGACTTCCTGGGAACGTTAAGCTGGACTGTAGCTGGGTTTTGGAGACGAATGGAAATCACAGACTTTTTTGCGCTTATTGGATTCTCTTTTGCTTAAAACTCAGCGAAGGGAGAGGAATGAATTAATTAGTTAATTACCCTGCCACGCTCTCCTATCAGAGCTGCTCTCCTCACAAAGCACCGCGAGGGTTTTGTTGTTTTTTCCTTCACAGATGCAGAAAAGGAGCATCCCCAACCCCCTGCCCCAAACAGGAACTGGATCCCTGGCGAGATCTTCCTGTCCTGGCCCTATTTATAGCACCAAGGTCACCCAAATAGGAACAGAAGCAGCATCATATGATTTTTTTGGGGGTGGCTGAGTGAATTGTGCACGTTGAGGATGTTCAGAGGAGCGCAGCACGTTTAGGAACACCTCACTGTGGCCGTTTTTGTGGGCAGAATCATTAAGAAATTCATGGCACCCAGGAATTTGGGTGGTTTTTTCCTACTTCACGTAACCAAGTTATTAAATTTTCCTTGCAACATCATTCCTCGATGTGCAGTTGTTTAATGAAAGCCTAAAACAGACTCATCCCCTTTGCTGGACTGTTAATAAACAATTGGTGAAAACTGCAAAAAAATCAGGGTTCCCACAAAAACGGCCACAGTGAGGTGTTCCTAAACAGATCTGCAGTTGCACAGAACCTCTGCCTTGCTGTCTGTTCAAAATGATTATTCCATGTTGCTGGGTGCTTTTAAATGATTTCCCTGCACTTCATCTCAGTTCTGCTGGGATATTTTGGGGTCAGCTCTTTAGCTGGGATGTTTCCTGGACGTATTTCACCCTGTTTAACCAAGGATTGAGTGGGGAAAGGTTTTCCTTGGGCCTTGACATTGAGTGTCATGAGAAGGGCTTTGAGGTGGAAGAATCAAACCCATTTAATTCTTCAACACACCTGAGGTTTCTTCCACCTCAAGTGGAAGAATCAAACCCATTTAATTCTTCAACACACTTGAGGTTTCTTCCACCTCAAGTGGAAGAATCAAACCCATTCAATTCTTCCTGGTGATTTTCTTTCCCCTTCCCCAGATTCTCCAGATCTGCAGTTGCACAGAACCTCTGCCTTGCTGTCTGTTCAAAATGATTATTCCATGTTGCTGGGTGTTTTTAAATGATTTGCCTGCACTTCATCTCAGTTCTGCTGGGATATTTGGGGGTCAGCTGTTTAGCTGGGATGTTTCCTGGCCACATTTCACCCTGTTTAACCAAGGATTGAGTGGGGAAAGGTTTTCCTTGGGCCTTGACATTGAGTGTCATGAGAAGGGCTTTGAGGTGGAAGAATCAAACCCATTTAATTCTTCAACACACCTGAGGTTTCTTCCACCTCAAGTGGAAGAATCAAACCCATTTAATTCTTCAACACACTTGAGGTTTCTTCCACCTCAAGTGGAAGAATCAAACCCATTCAGTTCTTCCTGCTGAATAAAATACCCGCTGTGCATTTGGAAGTCATTGCTGTAAGGATTTTCTTTCCGCTTCCCCAGAGGAGGAATCTCTTTCCTCTTCCCCCTGAATTCTCCAGATCTGCAGTTGCACAGTTTGAACCTCTGTTCAAAATGATTATTCCATGTTGCTGGGTGCTTTTAAATGATTTCCCTGCCCTTCACCTCAGAAGCCAAGAGCTGGAGGAACTGGGTGCCCCAGGGGACCAGCAATGCTGCACGAAGCTTCTGAACCCATTTTGCATCACCAGAAACGGTTGCTCAGTGATACCATCCAGTAAATTCTGAAAAATATGTCATTTTCTTACTTTTGCCTCTTTTCTGGTTCATCTGAGTCATAATTTTTTTTTTTTCTACAATGCTCCAGCCAACATTTGCTGCCCAGCGTGAGGAAATGTGAGCACCTAAGCCATAATTTGTCACCTAATTAAGTGACCTGATTTTCTCAGGAGCAGGATGTGTTTTCCAGCTCCCACTGCACTCAGCAGTTGTGAAAATCAGGCCACTTTTGCATGGCTGGGACCAGTTTTGAGGAACTCAGCTTCTCAAAAGCTGATTTTGGCCTGGGAGCTGGAGGATGGGTCCTCTCCAGGGTGGGATTTTCAGAGACTTCTCAATCATCAGCCATCATTCTTTGCACTAAATTAAAAAATACAAGGGAAATAAAAATCCAATATAAGGGAATATAAAAATAAAAATATAGTACAAGGAAAAAAAAAAAAACAAACCACAAAGAAATCTCTCAGTTGCAGGTCCTGGGATAAAAACATCCTCTGGCTTTGTTTGCTTTATGCAGCATTTCCTCCTCACACTGAAAATTAAATTGGAAAGGGAGTTGGTTGTCCCTGTGGATGCTGGAGGCAGCTCTGGAAAGCACAGGTGAACCAAGGTGTGGCTCCAGCCTGGTGTTCTCTGCCTCCCTTTGTTTGAATCCCAGTTAATCCCAGCAGAGCTCCTCTGTGTGCTTTGTTCCAGGGAATCATCAAGGAAAAGAGTCCCCGAGGGTGGTGGTGGTGGAACCTGGACTGTGCCCAGCTCCTCCAGAGCTCTGGGCAGAGGAAATCCCAGAAAATGTTCATTGCAGGGCCAGGGCTGCTCTGGGAGGGCAGGGCTCGCTGCCACACTTCAGGGGACAGCTCTGCAGAGTCACATCTCTCTTTTAGAGAGCAGAAACAACCCAGACAGGAGGGGAGGGGAGCTGAGCAAGGGCAGCACAATAAATGGTGGAAGCAGGGCAGGAGGAATCCCCAGGCATTGCTCCCAGAGAGGTCCCCTTATCTGTTAGAGAAGTTCCCTTATCATTTAGAGAGTTCCCCCTTATTTTTTAGAGAGGTCTCCCTCTCTTTTAGAGAGTTCCCCCCTTATCTTTTAGACAGGTCCCCCCCTATCATTTAGAGTTCCCCCTTATCTTTGAGAGAGTTCCCCCCTCTCTTTTAGAGAGTTTCCCACTTATCTTTTAGAGAGTTCCCCCTTTATCTTTTAGAGAGTTTCCCCCTCTCTTTTAGAGAGTTCCCCCTTTATCTTTTAGAGAGTTTCCCCCTCTCTTTTAGAGAGTTCCCCCCTTATCTTTTAGAGAGTTTCCCCCTTATCTTTTAGACAGGTCCCCCCTTATCTTTTAGACATCATTTAGAGAGTTCCCCCTTATCTTTGAGAGAGGTGCCCCTTATTTTTTAGAGAATTCCCCCCTTATCTTTGAGAGAGTTCCCCCCTCTCTTTTAGAGAGTTCCCCCTTATCTTTTAGACAGGTCCCCCCCTATCTTTTAGATAGGTTCCCCCTATCTTTAGAGAGGTGCCCGTTATCTTTGAGGCCCCCCCCCCCCAATCTTTTAGCGAGATCCCCCCCTGTCTTTCAGAGAGGTCCCCCCCGTCTCTTTCGGCTCCTTTGCCTGAGCTGCTTTCCAAACCAAAGCAGTTTCTGCTTTGCATAGAACATTTTCCAGAGCAGAGCAAGGTCAGCCAGGCAGGAGCCCCAGCCCACAGCATGCACCACCCCAAACCCCCCAAATCCATCCTGCCAGAGGGCAGGTGCTGGGCCCAGCTCTGCTGATCTCCAGGGAATGCTGACAGACCAGGGCAGCTCGGGGAGGAAGCATTTTCATCATCGCACATTTGCAACACAGCCCTTTTTCTTTTTCTTTTTTTTTCTCTCTCTGTTTTTTATCATTATCAGCATTATCAGCATTATCTCTCTGCCTTCCTCTTGCCCTCCAAAGAAACCAAGACGTGTGTGTTCGAGGGGTGGGGAAGGCTGAGCGCAGCTGAGTCAACAGCACATGCCTGGGGGCTGGGGGTGAGTTCAGCAGCACTCAGGGGGTGTCAGGGCATTTGGAAAGGCAGCACTGCGGACACAAGGGGTGACACAAGCACAGCCACAAGTCCTGGAGGGTCCCTGACCCCAGACCCACAGGGTGGAGCCTGGATCTGCTCCCTTTCCCTTGGGGAAATGGGGAATTCTGCACCCTCCCCAGCTGAACTCCTGTCTCTGCCTCATCACCCTAAAATTCCTGTCATTTTCTGCCCGCACCGCTCGTAATTCTTGCTCCGTTTGGGTTCTGGGTGAATCCCTCCCTTTGGCTGTTCCCGGTGCCACAGGGCTGGGCTGAGCCACAGCTCCTTTCCCTGCTGGTGTCGAGCATTTGGAAAACACAATTCCACGTTTAAATCTGTTACTTGTGCTGGTCTGCTCAAAAAACTCACTGAACAGGAGAGCTGGGTGCTCCCAGCTGGAGGGAAAAGGGATTTAGAGGCATCCTGAAGGGAACGAGGCAGAAGAGCTCTCTGAGTACCGCAAGCACTAAAGGGAACTTTCCTAAGCTGGAAAATCTCTGTTTGTGCCCTCTCGTGGCTGTTGAATATTTCTTCTCCTCAGTGCAACTCCTGCACTTTCAGACCCAAACTTTTAGGGTTTCATGCTGAAATTGCCAGCAAAAAGACCATTGAATGCTGGTGTTTCTCTACTAATTGCTAGGAACTAATTTTTAGGAACAGTTCTAATTTGATTTACAGCTGTCAGTGAAGGGCTGCGCAGAATTCTGTCTGCAACAGCCCTGAGCTTCATTTTTGTGAGTGAGCTCATGGGGAAGGCCAGAATGGCAATATTATTACAATGCAGCTCTTTAGATAAATAAAACATAGTCCCTTAAAAGAAACCCCAATTCCTCCATGCTTCTGTGCGTGGAAGAAGAAGTGAGGAAGTAGGAAAACCCAGAGGTCCATAATTCATGTTTTGTGCTGGCTGTGCATGACTTTGTCCTTCTGTTTATGGGGAGTTGACAGGTGGCACATCCAAAAAACAAAAATAAAAATATGCCCCAGGGGTTGGAGAATTGGAAAGGGCATCCCACAAGTGTCCAAACACCCAGCAATGGACCCAGCAGCACTGAAATTCTCTTTTTATTCTGCTCTCTCCACAGACAAAAAGCGCTGGCATCGACAGGAGGAAGGAGTGTTCAAGCAGCATGCGACTGGTTGGTATGAAGTAATAAATGTTAAAAAGTAGCAGAAATGGTGAATTTAAGGTTTCGGCCATTAGCACGTGGAATGTTTAAACAGGGGTATTGTCTGAAAAGCACCTGCAAATAAAAACACCCTTCTTATGGGTTACTGAGGGGCTGTTGAAGTGCTGGAAAAGAGCCTGGTCTGAGAGGGTTTGTGATCTGCAGCAAATGTGTTATAATAATACTCTTTTTTTTTTTTTAATGACTAAGCAGAGGTAACTGAGTCAGCAGAGGGTCGAGGCAGCTGCTGTAATTGCCTGTCACATTTTAGTCCCCAGGGTTTTGGCCAAAGTCCTTGAATATCTAGGAATAAGAGCTTTGTTCAGAGGGACCATCATTAGGCAAGGCCCTGCAGGGAGAGTGGGCTCTGTTAAATCCCTTTGGCTGCCCTTAACAGGAGGCACTGGGGGGAATCGATTCCCAAGCAGGTGGGAAGGGGAATGGGTGAGAGAAGGAACCCCCACCCTCTGCAGCTGAGTGCTGCCTGCTCAGAGCCATGGAGCCATTCCTGGTGCTCTCCTCCCTGCGCTTTGCACCCTGAAAGGCAGAAAAGGCAGAAGCGGTGACCTGGCTTAGATCTTCAGAGCATCAGCCTGAAAGTAAAACCCAATTTTCTGTATTACTGAGCAGTGCTAATGGGCTGCAAGTGAGGCACAGCAGCTCTGCCTGACCCGCCAGAGCCACATTTTCCCATGAAGGGACAATGAACCAGCACAGGGGGAGCTGGTTCTGTTGGGGGAAGAAAATTTGTGATTATCTCCCAGAATCTCTGCTGCTCAGAGTGACTCTGAGATATGTACAAGCTTCTTTTTCCCAGCCTGGCAGTCGAAGGAGGAGTCAGGATTTTTCTGTTCTCATTCTCAAGGTTGTTTATTGTTTCTTATCTATAAAACTCTTTCTCCATCCTGCTGAGGTGTGGTTGGCAGGTCGGGTTGAGGCACCCTGGTGTTGCCTTTTTATGCTAAAAACTACGTGTACAATATTTACCATAACTTCCCAATACCCATCACCTGTGTTAGACAGTGAGCTTCTGCTCTAAACCAATCCAAAAGTGCCAACATCACCCAGAAGATGGAGGCCAAGGAGAAGAAGGACAAGGCACACCCAGATCCCTCCATCTTGGTCAGGTCATGAAGGAAAAGAGTCCCCGAGGGTGGTGGTGGTGGAACCTGGACTGTGCCCAGCTCCTCCAGAGCTCTGGGTAGAGGAAATCCCAGAAAATGTTCATTGCAGAGCCAGAGCTGCTCTGGGAGGGCAGGACTCACTGCCACACTTCTGCAGAGTCACGTCTCTCTTTTAGAGAGCAGAAACAACCCAGACAAACTTAGAAATATCTAGAAAAATCTATTTTTCACCCCGTGACAAACTATTATTCTACTTAAACTCTCTTGACTTGTAATTCTTCATTAAAGGTTGGTAATTTTTTCCATGGGTAAAAAACCAAAGGCACAGGGGTCTGGGGCTCTGTGCCAAGGTCTCCGAGCCCCCTGGGCAGGGTCTGGAGCCCTCCAGGGCAGCCAGAGGAATTTCCCGGGTTCCAGTGATTATCTGTTGGTTTGAGAGCTCTTTCTGCCCGCCAGGCTCTTCTCCCACGTGGGTGACCCGTTCCTGGACGACTCCCTGCCCCGCGAGTACGTGCTGTACCTGCGCCCCACCGGGCCCCTGGCGCAGAAGCTCTCCGAGTTCTGGCAGCAGTCCAAGCAGATCTGTGGCAAGAACAAAGCTCACAACATCTTCCCCCACATCACCCTCTGCCAGTTCTTCATGGTAAAGCACAGCTCCTCTCTCCTTTTGCCATTCCTTGCCAGGATCAGCCTGGAGATTTCATCCCGGCTTAGGGGGGTGCTGGGGGGTTTTGTCGCTGCTGGAGGGGGTGATTGGTTTTTTTTTAAGCTGTTGTTTTCAGGGAAGAGCAGCAGCAGAAGACAGAATTCTCATCCTCTCCAGTGATCCTCAGTGTGAGAATGGGTGGGGGGAGCTTGGGGAGGTTACTTGGGGATAGCTGATCCTGCTTTGAGGACAAGGGAGGGGCCGAGGATTTCTAAACATGGATTTATTTTTTTTTTCCTTGCTCCTGTGCTTTTTCTAACTCCATGAGGGGAAAGGTAGGCCACTGACACCCGCCCTCATCCTCTCCTTTCCTGAGCCTTGCCTGTCCTGCTTTCCTTGGCAGTGTGAGGACAGCAAGGTGGACGCTCTCACAGAAGCCCTGCAGGCCACGGTGATGCGCTGGAAATGCAAATTCCCTGCGCCCCTGCCCCTGGAGCTCTACACGTCCTCCAACTTCATCGGGCTCTTCGTCAAGGAGGAAAGTGCTGAGGTGCTCAAGAAGTTTGCTGCAGACTTTGCTGCAGAGGCGGCTTCCAAAGCAGGTGAGTGACTGCTCTGGCAGCTGCCAGCTTGGGCACTGTCAGAAAAAATAAAGTTTGGATGCCATGAGAGCCCAGCCTGGGCATTGTCAGAAAAACAAAGTTTGGTGTCCTGAAGGAGCCCAGTTTGGGCATTGATCGAAAACCAGAACTTTGATGCCATGAGATCCCAGTTTGGGAATTGTCAGAAAAAATAAAGTTTAGACGCCGTGAGAGCCCAGCCTGGGCATTGTCAGAAAAACAAAGTTTGGATGCCAAAAGAGCTCAGCTTGGGCACTGTCAGAAAAACCAAAACTTTCAAGTCATGAAGGAGCTCAGCCTGGGCATTGATAGAAAAACCAAAACTTTGGTACCATGCAGGAGCTCAGCCTGGGCATTGTCAGCAAAACCAAAACTTTGGTGTCATGAAGAAACCCAACCTGGGCATTGTCAGGAAAGCAAAGTTTGGATGCCAAAGAGCTCAGCTTGGGCATTGATAGAAACCCAAAACTTTGATGCCATGAGAGCCCAGTTTGGACATTGTCAGAAAAACCAAAACTTTGAAGCCATGAAGGGCATTGATAGAAAACCAAAACTTTGAAACCATGAAGGAGCCCAGCCTGGGCACTGTCAGAAAAAACAGAACTTTGGTGTCATGAAGAAGCAAAGCAGCTGCCAAAGCTCACAGTTTGTGCCTTTTCAGAACCCCAAAGCTCTGATGCCACCAAGAAGCAAAGCTCAAAAGCAAATCCCCGATTTTTAAGTGAAAACTCAAACACCCCAGCGGGTGCTTTGCCCTTTCAGCTGGGAGATGTCTCGCCCTGAGTTTGCAGTGCTGTTTCTGGAGGGGAAGCTGACATTTGGTGGTTCTTTACCCTTTCTCAGAGCTGCTCTGAGCTGTTTCCTGCCCCTCTCACCGCCTCCAGCCACCACCACACAACTTTCCTCGGCCATTTCAAGGCTGCATTTGTTTTTTCACTGCATTTCTGAGGCGTGAGAAGGGCTCTGGGAGAAGACCTCAAGTTGGTTGGTTGCTCTTTCCAACCTCAGAGTTCACAGGTGCTCCATGATCCTCTCCTGCTTCAGGAGGGGGAATAACCAGGACCTCATCCTCTCCTCCATTTAATCCCAGGTTTATCCTGGTGCTTAAACGCACAACTGGTTTAGTCCTTCCACATTTAACCCCAGGTTTATCCTGGAGTTTAAATGCACAACTGGTTTAGTCCTTCCACATATAATCCCAGGTTTATCCTGGAGTTTAAACGCACAACTGGTTTAGTCTTTCCCTATTTAATCCCAGGTTTATCCTGGATTTTAAACACCCAACTAGTTTAGTCCTTCCACATTTAACCCCAGGTTTATCCTGGTGCTTAAATGTACAACTGGTTTAGTCCTTCCACATATAATCCCAGGTTTATCCTGGAGTTTAAACGTACAACTGGTTTAGTCTTTCCCTATTTAATCCCAGGTTTATCCTGGAGTTTAAAAGCACAACTGGTTTAGTCCTTCTCCATTTAATCCAAGGTTTATCCTGGAGTTTAAACGCACAACTGGTTTAGTCCTTCCCCATTTAATCCCAGGTTTATCCTGGAGTTTAGGCACACAACTGGTTTAGTCCTTCCACATTTAACCCCAGGTTTATCCTGGAGTTTAAATGCACAACTGGTTTAGTCTTTCCCTATTTAATCCCAGGTTTATCCTGGTGCTTAAATGCACAACTGGTTTAGTCCTTCCCCATTTAATCCCAGGTTTATCCTGGAATTTAAATGCATCAAAGTGCAGCAAATTCTGCATTCCTGGGCTGCTCCCATGCTGGGCAGGCACCCACAGCCCTGCAGGGATGCTGTGAGTCTGTCCCTGCTCCACGGGAGGGAGACAGAAGGGTCCAGAACCTCTGGAATGTGTTGCTTTCACCTGACCTAGAACTTCCCTTCCCTTTGGAAGAGAAAAGGAATTTTATCTTTAAAAAGAAACTTTTGGAAGGCAGATATTGGGTGGGTCCAAGGACACTGCAGCCACGTGAGAGTGGGATCAGTGTTTCCCTCCAGCTCAGCCAGAAATACGATTTTTATCTGAAAAAAAAACCACTGACCCAGAATAAAGAAGCATTGGTGGCTTCCAACAATCTTCTTCCCTGAGACTGCTCCAATTCAGGCCAAATTGGGTTTTTTTAGGGGAAGGCAATTGGTGCATTGCAGCCACAGCTTGGTCAGGTTATCACATTAAAGTCTCTGGGGTTTTTTTGAACAAATTTTTTATTGCTGATGAAAAACAACAACAACAACAAAAGATGGATGAGCTTGCAAAGCTACCCTGGCTGGCACTTGGAGCCAAGTCTCTGAATAGCTGCAATTGTGACTGAATAATCAGTCAAATCTAATTGCAATTTTTGGTTGAATAAGCATGAATAAATTAGGTGCAAACAATGCATCCTGTGATTTCCACATCTACTGGAAGAGCCCAAATATTTCACATCTTTTCACCTGGAATGATCTCCTAATGCAGATTGTTTTTTTCTGCAGGATCCTTTTGAATCATTATTACATTTCCACATTTTGGGAATACCTCACCCTCAGTGGCCAAACTGATAATCCAGCTAATGTCCAGGGAAAAGATTTCATCGACTTACACAAACTGCAAATTTCATGGATTTGTAATTTAGTGAAGCAGAGAGAACAATGGAGGGAGAGTGAAAATCATGCTTTTTAATCTGCTTATTTTGGAAAGATCCTCAGCTGCTCATGAAAGCCTCCTGAATTTTCCTACCTGGAAAAATCTCTCTTTTTTTGGCAGGAGAACCTGCATGTCCAGAGCTGCAATAAGGATTGTCACACCCCCTGTTGTTTGGCAGTTTGCAGGGATGCCTTGTCTGGCACCCTGGCTGAATCAGACCCCAAATCTCTGATCATTTTCAGTATTAGAGACCTCCTGTGGATGCTGGCAGCCTGGTCAGAGAGAAAGTCAGATAAACTTTCAGAGAGAAAGATAAATTTTCAGAGAGAAAGTCAGATAAACTTTCAGAGAGAAAGATAAATTTTCAGAGAGAAAGTCAGATAAACTTTCCCAGGCATTTTTCAGGGGGAGCTTTAAGAAAGCTCATAGAAAGAATTAAAATAATCTTTAATCTTTGCCACTGATGTTTTGTTGTTTACTCATAAGATGTTTACAAAAGGATGCTGTTCCTAATTAGCCAGTGAGGTGAGGGGTGTTGACTGAGGACCAATCAAGTTCACCTTTTTCAGAGCAGTCTATAAAAGAATGTGATGTCTAATAAACTTTGCTGTTGCCTACTGAGAAGACCTTGGAGTCTGCGTTGCTTTATTGAGCTGTCCCTAACGCGATAGCAACAACCTCACACTCCCAGATTTCCAGCTGAGCTCCAGTTTGTCCCACTCGAGCACCTTTGCACATCCAGCTCTGTCAGAGGCCAGAGTCACCTGGCACAAAGGGGTTTTCAACCCTCATCTCTGCAGGACTCCAGGCAGCTCTTCAAAATGCAGTTTATTGTATCCAAGAGGTTACAGCAGGCCAGGGTGGTGGGTGACAGAGCTGAGCCCACAGCTGTCAGCTCCAGCTGCAGGCGGGCCTGGAGACCCACATCCCTCATTAAGGCTCTTACTAATGGTGCCCCACGTTGGGCACCACTGCAAGAGCCGAAATGAGGGATGTGGGACTCCAGGCAGCTCTCCAAAATCCAGTTTAGTACATCCAAGATGTTACAGCAGTCCAGGGTGGTGGGTGACAGAGCTGTGCCTACAGCTGTCAGCTCCAGCTGCAGGCAGGCCTGGAGATCCTTTGGTTTTGGTTACAATGCATTATAGGCTTTTTTTTTGGTTACAATGCATTGTATACTTTTCTTTGCTGAGCATCTTAATACAGTAAAACCAATCTATACCTTAACTATTGTCTCTAGCCTATAATAACTCCTATAATTACCATATCCGTGTTACTGTTCTCCAATCACTAAAAGTCAGTACATTACAGTTTAAGCTGGAAGTTGTTTTTCAGTTTTCTTGCACTGGAAAATTCTGAGACCTTTTTTCTACTTGCCACATTTGCTGACTTGTTTGCCTTGCTGTCTTTCTGCTTGGTAAAAACATCTTCTTGTTTGGGGTGGGTTCATCCTTTGCTCTAAGCCATAAAAAACCTTCTAACTAACACACCTTTTGCCTCCTTGGTTATCCAGTGAGACTGGCTCAGCAATTCTTTTCTTCTGTGTTGTCATCTTATTGCAAAAGTTCCCATACCTTCTTGGTGATTTCCCTTCTGCACTATCTTTATTTTCTTACATACTATCCCCCTACATTCTATATAAAAACATGCTTCCATTTCTACTCCTTCTTCAGATTCTGCATTCAAAAATCTTTCTACCAAGCACGCGTATCTGTGAGACTTTCTTGTCAAACTTTCGTCCTTCCCAACACCTCTCCCCACTGCAGATGTCCACGTGGAGCCCCACAAGAAGCAGCTCCACGTGACCCTGGCCTATCACTTCCAGAGCAGCCACCTGCCCACGCTGGAGAAGCTGGCCCAGAGCATCGACGTCAAGCTGGGCTGCGACTGGGTGGCCGCGATCTTCTCCCGCGACATTCGCTTCGTCAACCACGAGGTAAACCCCTGCAGCTCCTCTCACTGAGGCATAAACTTTGAGAAATTTACGGATTTTAGAGGAGCTGAGGTTTTAGTTAGAGATAAGCTTTATTGGGGTTAATTAAAATCAACGGGTAGGCCTTGATGAAGTTAAGAGTTAGGAGTTAACTAATAATTGATTCCTTGTCAGCACAATGTTTGGTGAGCTGGGTTTATAATGAAGAATATACAAACTGATAAATGGCTTTTGGGAACATGAGACAATTGTGGCCTCCTCTGTTCTGAACCCAATTGAAGATGGGAATGGGAGTTCTACCAAGGGTTCATTTGTCATATCTGCATTGAAAAGGTAGAAAGGTCAGAAGGAGGAAAGCTTCATTTACTTCTCATTTTGGGACCCCTCCCCATGAAAGGGACCACCGACCCATTTCGAGGAACAAACTGTGCATGCTTAATGGCTTTTGAACTAATTACCATGCTTAATGGCTTTTGAACTAATTACCATACAAAGCGGGGAATGGGATGTACCAAAGTGATGAACATGCATTTGTATTTTGGGTATTCAATACTTGTACAGATAAAAGGACTCTGTGATCACCTGTAAATTGTGGTGTGTATTTGGGAGCTATCCCACAATAAACATTCACTTTCTAACTTCAAACTGTTAGAGAGTTTTTGTCTGTCACAGTTGGATATCGGTACTAGATCAATATCCATATTTTAATAAATCATCACCCCAAAAAAATCACCCCTCTGCTGAAGGGTGGCATTGCAGCAGCTCTCTGGCCACAGAGAGAAACACAACTTTTCCAGGTATCAATCTGGGAAAGGCTGTGAGAAGATCAGAGAAAAGAATGAGAAACAATTCTTATCTTACCTTGCTGACTATTGCTGGCGCTGTGCACGTGTGGAATGTGTTATGGGGATTTGTTTACCAAAGGGTGCCTTCTTAATTAGCCAGTGGTGATGGTGTTTTAACTAAATGACCAATCAATTCCATCTGTAGCAAACCAGAATATAAAAAAGAGCAGGGGGTTTCTTAATAAAGATTACTGTTCATTGGAGTCTATGCTAATTATTACCTAGCTGATGGTATGGAGATGTGTTTACCAAAGGGTGGTTTCTTAATTAGCCAGTGGTGATGGTGTTTTAACTAAATGACCAATCAATTCCATCTGTAGCAAACCAGAATATAAAAAAGAGCAGTGGGTTTCTTAATAAAGATTATTATTTATTGGAGTCTATGCTAATTATTACCCAGCTGGGGGCCCGTTTGATGTGACCTTAACAACATTTTGTGCTTTTTCTCCCCCAGACTCTGCAAGTGATCTACCCCTACACCCCCCAGAACGACGACGAGCTGGAGCTGGTGCCAGGGGATTTCATTTTCATGTCCCCAGTGGAGCAGAGCAGCACGAGTGAAGGCTGGATTTATGGCATTTCCCTCGCCACTGGCTGCTCGGGGCTGCTGCCTGAGAACTACATCACCAAGGCGGATGAATGTGGCACCTGGGTGTTCCATGGGTAGGTCAGGCTGCTCCTCCCCTTTCCACAGCTGCAAAAAGGGCTCAGGGATGGCTTGGGAGGCTGCCTGGAACAGAGGCTGGGCAGAGTTAAAGAATAAAGTGGGGATTTATTAAAAAGGGTTTTAAAGGATATACTTTGGGTAGTACAGGAGCCTGGCCAAGGCTACACCCAAGATGGACTCTGAGTCATGAGTCTTCACACTTCCATAAGTTTTGGTCCATTTCCATATTGGGTTAATTGTCCAATTCCCACTCAGGTTATGCAGTTCCATCCTCCCAGCCTGCTCTCCTCAATTCTCTGTTGTTTGCACTTTTTGGCCGTGGAGCTGCAGCAGTGTCCTTTGTTCTGGGGCTGGAAAAGCACTGTTCAAGGATTGTTCTGTGAGATGTGAGGAGAACTTGCTGACACTATATAAAGTTCAGAGTCACACACTAAGGCAGAATCCAGAAAATATGTGGCTTTCATCTTTTTCAGAATCTGGAGAATATAAAAGCTCCAACTTAAGGCATCAACAGCAGCTGGGATTTCACCTGGCGCAGCGAGGGGGGATGCTGAGAAGGGCACTGAGGGGAAGGAGCTGGCACACAGAGCCTCATCTCACCAGCCCAGGAGCAGCAGATGCTCTCCCTTAGCATGGGGTTAGAGGACAAGGTGATTTTTGCAGCTGAGACGTTGCAGCAGCTCTTTGTGGCTGATGGAACTGCAGCAGATGGAGGCACTGCTGTGCAGGCACCGCTGGGGTGGGCCTGCCATCAGCAAGGTGTAAATCTGAGAGTTAATTTGGGAAGAGGCATCTTCCCTGCATCATTCCCTGCTGGGAAGGGCTTTGGATCAGGAATATTCTTTAGGATATTTAGCAAGATTTTTAGGAGCTTGTTGTTGGCTTCCATGAGAACGCAGCCCTCACCTTTTAAATAAGGTTATGCCTCTTGATATTGGTGGGAATTCATGAAACAGAATGCTGGTCCTGAAATCATTCACCCCTCATTTATCCCTGCCAGAGCAGGGGAGACAAGGCACCATCTGGAAGGCAGGAGATGGAGCCAGGGTTTTTGGGGAAAAGCTTCCAAACAATGACCTGTCCTTAGGAGGTGACTAAGCTGGAGCAGCCTCAGCAGTTTGTGTTTTCCAGCAGCACTGGAGACAGGCTGGTGGCTCTTCTCCAGCACACTGAGAGTTTGCCTCTGCCTCATCACCATTCCCAGCAAATCCTGCCTCTATAAATAGATGGTGAAGCGTTTGTGGCCTTTATTAAAAGGCTCAGAGAGAAAGAAAGGCTCAGAAATTGTGTGGCAGCTCCTGGGGGCAAAGGGAAGTGGGGTAGCCAAAAAATCCTTGGTATTCTCCAGACCAGTGTCCTTAAAAAATGTCATATGGGCAAGGCAGGAAAGGGATTAAATAGGAAGGGCTGACAGCTGGGAGAAATTCACTTTGTACAGAAATAGGGGTGGGTCCTAAGTGAGAATTCTGTTGATTCACATTGAGATTCTGTTGATTCACATTGAGATTCTGTTGATTCACACTGAGATTCTGTTGATTCACACTGAGATTCTGTTCACACTGAGATATTCAAGTTCTGGGGTCCCTGAGGGTGGATCAGTGCTGGCTCCCCTGCTCCACCTGCATTTGGACAATGGGGAGAACAATTTCTCAGGGCAGTGCCAGCCCCTGTTGGGAACTCAGGAATAATCCAGTAGCTCAGTGTCATCCTTGCACCCTGATTCCAGCAGATAATAGATCAGGACCAACATCATAGTGGCTTTTTTCCTCCTTTAAATCATATAACTCACTCAGGTGACCTATTTTTGTCCCATGGGCAGAGTCACTCGGGGCTATTTTACCTGCTGTGACACTCCTGTGAGATTTTATCCTAACTGCTGCTATCAGGAAGCAGCTCCTGCTGTATTTAAGGCACTGAAAAGTGCCAGCTCTGGCAGCTCTTTCTGTCAAAGTAAATGACCACATCCATTACCTGATAATGTTCTTTTTTTTTTAATGACTAAGCAGAGGTAACTGAGTCAGCAGAGGGTCGAGGCAGCTGCTGTAATTGCCTGTCACATTTTAGTCCCCAGGGTTTTGGCCAAAGTCCTTGAATATGTGGGAATAAGAGCTTTGTTCAGAGGGACCATCATTAGGCAAGGCCCTGCAGGGAGAGTGGGCTCTGTTAAATCCCTTTGGCTGCCCTTAACAGGAGGCACTGGGGGGGAAAAATTCCCAAGCAGGTGGGAAGGGGAATAGGCAGCACTGAAAACTGCAGGAGCAACAGGGGGAGAAGCTGTTTTGGGCACAAAGCCCCTGAAATTGCCCAGGGAGAGGCCCCAGCTTTCTGCTGAAGCCACAGCTTGTGCTAGAAGTGAGTGCAAACTCCCTGTAGCCATGAATTCCCAAAGCTGGGATCACAACTCCACAGTCAGTGACGTGGGCAGGTCCCCAGGTGATGTTTGTGAGCATCCTGTGGTCATCAGGAGGGCCCTGGCATTTTCCATGAGAACTTTCCAGGGTGGGGAGAGCCTCCCAGGGCAAAGTCTGGGAGTTGTTGTGTGAATTGTTTCTAAGGAAACAGCCCATGGAGATGGGATTGGTCTCCTCACGTGTGTGTATCACCTGGCAAGGTGCTCTCAGAGCAGCACTAAAACCCAAATAATAATCAAATAATTACAGCAGTAATTACCACTGGCTCCTGGAGGCTACAGAAACATCCTGAGAGCACAAAAACCATGCCCAAAGACAACGTTTTTCTATTTTTGGCAGGTCCTACTCCATCCTGAACACCACATCCTGCCCATCCCTCCAAGCCTTTGCTGATGGAGCTCTGGAGAGAAGGCAGCAGGAGGACCAAGGGCCAGGGGATGCTGGGCCTCTCACCATCATCTGCCAGAACGTGCAGGTAGGGACCCACAGCCAGAAATCATTAGGGACAACCTTCCACTGAATGGATTTCCCCCAAAAATTTATCTTTTCACTCCCTGCAGCACAAGTTACAGAGTTTTTTAATGACACAACCCCGTCCCCAAACTGCCTCTTCAGCTGGGGTGGCAGGACCCCATCCTCTGCTCCTTCAGCAGCTTTATAGCACCTGTAATAAATGTAAATGTACCAGGATTATGTGTATGGATAAATTATTATATGTAAAGATAAATGTACCAGGATTATAAATTCCCAAAGAGCCCCACAAACCCATCAAAGCAATAAATCCTGCAGCCTTCCTTGGGGCGTTTGCACAAGGGCAAAGCAGGAGGAGCCTGCTGCTGGCTCCTGTGGCTCGCTCAGGTGCCTCTGCACTCTGCTGAAGGTCAAACCTGCTGCCACTTTGATGCCTGGAGATTCTACCAGGAACTGAGGCTGGGCAGAGTTACAGGAATAAAGAAGGGAATTATTAAAAGGATTTTAAAGGACACACCTTGGGCTGTACAAGAGCCCAGCCATGGCTACACCCAAGGTGTCCCCGAGTCACAAGTTTTCACACTTTTAGAAGTTTTGGTCCATTTCCATATGGGGTTCATTGTCCAGTTCCAGGTGATGCAGTCCCAGCCTCCCAGTTTGCTCTCTGTTGTTCAGTTCTCTGTTGTTCGTTGCTCCATTCTCTGTTGTTTGCACTTTTTGGGCTGAAGCTGCAGCGGTGTCCTTGGTTCTGGGGCTGCACAAGGGTTGTTCTGTGTGACTGAGCTCTGAGGAGAACCTGCTGACACTTGATATGGAGTTCAGAGTCACACACCAATGCAGGACAGAGCCTGGAAAATATAAAAGCTCAAAATGAAGGCATCAATTCCCTCGCAGCCTGTAGGAGTGTCAGGGGTAGGACGGTGGGAACGGATGGAGACGAGAGATCTCTGCAGCCAGGGCTGGGAACTTGTGGGTTATTGCAAAGGGCCTGGGTGCAGGGCCCTGCTGGGAGCTGCCAGCACAGCTCAGAGCAGCCCCAAAGAGGGAGAGAGAGGTAGAGAGAGTGGTAAAGAGGATGAGAGAGCGCAAGATTCCCATTACAATACAATAAATCTTCTTCTGGTCTTGGAATTTGAGGTTTTTTGCGAAGGGCCTGGGTGCAGGGCCCTGCTGGGAGCTGCCAGGCACAGCTCAGAGCAGGCCTGAGGGAAGAGAGGGGGAGAGAGGATGAGAGGGTAAGAGAGTAAAAAGGGTAAGAGAGCAAGGCTCCCATTACAATACCATAAATCTTCTTCTGTGTTGAATATTCTAATTCTCACTAACCAATCTAGTACAAGATACAAATCCTACAGCATTTACATATAAGAAATCATTACATTACCTATAAGAATCACTACATTACCATACTGGGTTACATTTTAAACCCTAAAAACTCCTCTTTGGGCCCCTTCTGCCAAGCCAGCAGGGTCTGCTCTGCCCCTTGGGCCTGTCTGCAAGCAGAGGGTGTTGTTCCATCCAAAGGGGATCACCTTCAGCCAGCCACACCATTGTTTTCCAGTTGTTCAGTAACTGAGGGATCTCAAAGCTTGCTTTCATTTCTATCTCACTTATAGTTTCCATATTCTCAAAATCTTTTGCCAGACAATCATATTGATAAGGCTTTCCTGTTTCATCTTCCCCACCATCAGCCCCTGAGGATAAGCAGCCAGCCAGGCCCTCAGAAGCGCTGCCTGTTCGTGTGCAGGCATGGAGAGAGGATGGATGTGGTTTTTGGGAAGTACTGGCTGTCCCAGTGCTTCGATGCCAAAGGTGAGCCCAGGGTGTTGCATATAGGGGAAAAACTTATTTAAAAAAATGCCTTATCATGTCATAATTGAGATGGTCACAACACAAAGCTACACTCCATTTTCAGAAGGCTTCAAACCTGCTTTTATTATAGCATGGGTGCTTTTTATACATTCTTACAAAACTCTTCAGTTTACACTTTACCCATTGGTGAGGAAAGACAAACAAAGTGCTTATGGAATAGAGAATTGCAGGTTTCTCTTATTTATCCTTCTTTCTTTCTTGGTTTCTGTGTCAATGACCTTAGTAGGAAATTCTTTCAGGGGTTAACGTGGATCCTCTTATCAAACATGGATCCTCTTATCAAACTCCTCTCTACCTCACAGAAATCACTGCAAAATTATTCCACATAATAAAGTCAGGCCTTGCTATTTCAGCTCAATTAACAGGTAGCCTGTTAAGTTCCCGTGGAAAAGAACCATGAGAATGAGTTTGCACAACAATCTGTTCTTATCCAAAGGCAGTTTGTATCTGTGAGAATGAAGAAATCTATCCTGTGAGAATCCACACGGAAAAAATGTTAACACCTGTGTAAAGAGCCTTAGCACGTCCACACACACAGGCACCTTCCAACCAATGAACTGAGGGGCAAGAAAGTTAGAATTTCCTCTAATAATTTATTTCGTTTTATTCTGATCAATTTAGAATAAAACACAATAGCTTGGAAAATTGGATCAAAATTATGCTGTAAGGATAAAGCGGAGCCTTTGCTGCTGGAAATTTGAAGTGTTCTGCCCGTTGTTGTTCACCCTTATTGTTTATCTGGGGGTATCCCAGGATTTCATGGAGGAAGGAGAATGGCCACTGCCTGCTGGAAGCTGCGGGTTTTAACACAAAATGATGATTTTTGTGCAGCCAGCAGCAATTCATACTCCATTTGGCAATATTTGGGGAAATATCCCAGGAGTGATTCCAGTTACATCACCAAAGAGAAAATGCAGCCGTGATGTTGGTAGTCAGCGTTCAATGAAAACATTTGCTGCCATCAAAGAAAAATTTGGCACTGCTGGCTCCTATGAAATGGAGCCATTTGCTTGTTAAATGAAAATAACACTGCTCAGAGTGGTTTTTTGGGGCATAAATTGGTGTTTTCAACCCAGGTTACGCTCGGGTTTCAGACTAGTGAACAAATTATAACTTCAGGCTGTGTTGGCCTTAGAGCTGATCAGAAATCTGTCCTAAAAGGCAGATTTCTGTTCAAAACCTTGTAGTGAAAGGATGATTTCACAACTCCCTTCTTTCTAAACTCTGATATTCCAACCTCCTGTAAAAGTGGAATGTTTGTTGTGGGATAGAAATTACATTCCCTTGGGGAAATCAGTCCTAAAAAAAAATTTTAGAACCTTAACAATGTTCTGTGCTGATTTTGAGCTGGTGAGAGTTGTTTAATTTAATTTGGTGAGATTCCTGATGGATTTATATGGGAAAAAAAAAACAAACCTGCTCAGGAGCCAGGCCTAGGCAGGAGCTGAGGTGGTGGGAGAGGGGAAGATCAGGTGTGATGTTCCTGCCTTTGTCTGGGGGAATAATTCCAGCTTGGCACCTCTCCCTGCAGGCAGGTACATGCGCAGCAACCTGAACATGCCTCACAACTTACCTCAGAGGAGTGGTGGTTTCAGGGATTATGAAAAGGACGCTCCCATCACCGTGCTGGGCTGCACCCAGGCCAGGCTCGTGGGTAAGCGCTGCTCAGCAGGCAAAGCTTGCAGCTGGACAGGGGGGATTTGGGGGGGATTTTTGGGAAGGAATTGTTCTTACGGGTGTGGCCCATCCATGGAAGTGTTCAAGGACAGGGTTTGGAGCAACCTGGGGTGGTGAAAAGTGTCCCTGCCCAGGGGGCTTTTGGTTTTTCCAACCTGATCTATTCCAGGGTTCCATGAAGATCTTGCCCAAGAAGCTTCATTATCTTCCACTTCTTCCTGTTATTTTCCCCCATCAGAGAAAGGAAACATTCAAGGCAGGAAAAAATGGATTGGATGCCCTGAGCTAACAGGATTTAAATCTTTCAAGGATTTAAAGGAAATGTTCCTATGAGTGTGGCACATTCATGGAAGTGTCCAAGGCCGGGTTGGACAGGGTTTGGAGCAACCTGGGGTGGTGAAAAGTGTCCCTGCCCAGGGGGTTTTTGGTTTTTTTCCAGTCCAAAACCATGCCATGGTTGCATGAAGATCTTGCCCAGGAAGCTTCGTTATCTTCCTCCCACTTCTCCCATTATCTCCCCCGCCATCAGAGAAAGGAAAAGTGCAAGGCAGGAAAAAATGGATTGGATGCCCTGAGCTAACAGGATTTAAATCTTTCAATGAGTTTTGCAAAGTCCCTTCACCTTCCCTGGGAATTTTCCTCTTCCAAAGGCAAACTCATCTCCCTCAGGCTGCTGCAGCTGAGGAGAAGGCAGAGCAGAAATGTGGGACGTGGGGGAAATCAGAGCCATTGGGAAGATTTTGTTATCATCCATCTTGTGGAGCACTGCAGCAGTGTGGCTGTCACCTCCTGCAAAATCTGGGTTTTTTGCCTCAGTTTGCCACACCAGTATCCTTTTATCAGCCTTCCTGGCTTTATATTGTCACAAATCATTTCCAGTGCTCTCCCACCCCTCCCATCCTCATCCCTGAGCCTGTGCACAGACAGAAAATCCCTTGTCAGTAAAGCAGCACATCTTGAGAGCTGTGATGAGGAGCCCAGCCCCTCAAACAACACGAGCTCTGAGCATTTCCAGCTCAAATCCTTCTGAGCACTCCTTGCTGGTCACAGCCAAAGTGGGGCAGCTAAAATTATCCTGCCTTGTTTGAGCACAAATAAATCACAGGGCAGCAGCAGCAGGAGGGAGCTCAGGCTCCACATGGCAGCAGGGTTTGCACAGGACAGAAGGGACCCTGTGAGTGTCACAGCCCTTTGCTGGTGGCACTCAGGGGACAAAGACACACTTTGGGTGGCATTAACAGCTCCAACGACATTTTGGCTGGTGACACAGAAGAGCTCCGAGGACACTTTGCTGGTGGCACTCAGGGGACAAGAACACACTGGGTGGCACTGAAGAGCTCCAAGGACACTTTGCTGGTGGCACTAAGGGGGTCTGTGGACACCCTTTCCTGGAGGCATTCAAGGGGTCTGAGAACACTTTGCTGGTGGCTTTGAAGAAGTCCAAGGACACTTTGTTGGTGGCATTCAGGGGCTCAAGGACACACTTTGCTAACGGGGTCCAAGGACACACAATTTGTGACATTGAAAGGGGTCCAAGGACACTTTGCTGGTGGCACTCAGGGGACAAATACACACTTTGGGTGACACTGAAGAGCTCCAAGGACACTTTGCTGGTGGCACTGAAGAAGTTCAAGGACACATTTTGCTGTGGCATTCTGGGTTCAAGGACACACTTTGCTAATGGGGTCCAAGCACACTTTACTGGTGGCATTCAGGGGACAAGGACACACTTTGGGTGGCGTTAACAGCTCCAAGAACACTTTGCTGGTGGCACTAATGAGGTCTGAGGACACTTTTCTGGTAGCATTAAAAGGGTTTGAGGGCACACTTTGCTGGTGGCAATGAATGGGTCCAAGCACACTTTCTGGTGGCATTCAGGGGACAAGGACACTTTTGGTGCATTAACAGCTCCAGGAACACTTTTCTAGTGGCAGTAAAGGGTCCCAGGACACATTTTGTGGGGAATTAAAGGGGTTTGAGGGCACACCTTCCCGGTGGCAATGAATGGGTCCAAGGACACTTTTCTGGTGGCATCTGAGGCTCTGAGGGGACACTTTCTTGCAGGTGAAGCCTTGCTGGAAACCAACACCATCGTAGACTACATCTACAGCTCGCCATCGCTGCGCTGCGTGCAGACAGCCCACAACATCCTGAAAGGTCAGAGCCACAGGGACGGGCTGGAGTCTCCTCATTTGCTGCACAAAACTCTGGCAAACAGAGACAAAGCATGGGCCTAAGTCCATTAGTATTAATTTTATTGCTGAATTAATTATTATATCATTGTATTACTATAGCATATGCCATTATATTCATTATTATTCTATTTTCCTATTAGTATATGAGATCATAATTTATATTATATTATTATAGTTAATTATTATAGTTAAATGAATTATATATTAATTAATATTATATATGAAGGGAATGGCAATCACTATTTCCCATAGCAATATATTTTATATCAGTACAATCCATAAGGAGCCATTTTTCAACCGGAGCTTGACATTCCCTGCAATACATTGTAGGGAATACCTGAAATAAATGTAATTGTTTTTACTTTTTATAATTAATGTTTTTTTTCTCTGTAATAATTTATTAAACTATTTACAAATCAGTTTTAGGGCATATGTAAAATAGACACTTCATTTTCCAAAGCAAATCGATAAATTAACAGATACCTGAAGCATTAAAGCTGCTCTCTTCCTCCCCCTGTGCTGCCGGGGCCCCTTGTCCGTGTGTCCCAGGCATGCAGCAGGAGAACAGCCTGAAGATCCGGGTGGAGCCCGGCCTGTTCGAGTGGACCAAGTGGGTGTCGGGGAGCTCGCTGCCCGCCTGGATCCCCCCCGCAGACCTGGCTGCAGCCACGCTCAGCGTGGACACAACCTACAGGTACCGGGGCTGCTCGGGGGCTCAGAGAGCTGCTCAGGCTCTCCAGAGAAACTCAGAGCAGGCTCCGGGCTGCTGAGCTGAGCATCACCTGAAAATCAGAGATTTTTATATTTTATATAGTTTTAATTTTATATATATGTATGTGTATATAGATGTATTGAATAATATCTATAAATATACATATATATGACCTGGGAATTATATAGAAATACATGTTCTTATTTATTTATATTTAGTTTTATATTATATATATGTATACGCATATAGTATGTATTTGTATATATGTATGTTGTATGTATGTGTATATATGTATGTGTATATAGATATATTGAATAATATCTATAAATATACATATATATATGGGAATTATATAGAAATACATGTTCTTATTTATTTATATTTATTTTTATATTATATATATGTATACGCATATATGTATGTATGTGTATATATGTATATGTATATAGATATATTACATAATGTCTTTAAATATATGTATCATATATATATGACCTGAAAATTATATATAAATATATATATATAATAACTATACAAAAATATATATGTATATACATATGTATAAAATAGATTTTGGCTTATTATAAACCAAATTTCCCACATCCCTGGCACTTCCTCCTGATCACGGAGGTTGCATGGACCTTGCAGTCAGTTGGAATTCTTCATTTTTACAATTCCCTTGCTGTGTTTCTCTCCTCCCAGACCTTGCAGTCAGTTAGAATTCTTCATTTTTACAATTCCCTTGCTGTGTTTCTCTCCTCCCAGACCTCATATTCCTGTCAGCAAGTTGGTGGTTTCCGAGTCTTACGACTCCTACATAAGCAGAAGCTACCAAGTCACGAAGGAAATCATCAGTGAATGTAAAGGCAAAGGTGAGTGAGTGCTGCAGAGGGGGTGGCCATTCCAACACTCCTGAAACCTTTCCCTCTGAGGGGATGAATTCCCAGCCCTGAATCTCCCATCCTCTCTCTCAGAAGCATTGGGAAGTCCTGGGTGTCATGGTTTGACACTGGCACCATGCCAATGCCCCCATGAAAATCCCTGTCCCTGGTGTCTGCTGTGAGATTTTTGACCAGGAATAAGAAAAAGCAGGCTCTTACTTGGAAAAGGAAGAAAAGTTTATTAACTAAACTACAAGTAAAGGAAAAATGAAAACCTTACAGAAACTCTGCCCTCCTTCCCCCCACCAAATTCCCAATACAGCATATCTTCTAAAAAAAAAATCCCCAATTCTTGATCTGGCACCACCCTTTGAATACTCAGTCCACCAAGAGGAGAAGGAGTCTTTCTTGGCACCATAGGCTTCCTCTGGAAACACCGTTGAAACCTTTTGTGTTTCCACGTCACTCTGGACACCGCCCGGAGATGAATCTGCCATCGTGACATCTTCCTTCCATATGCAGTGCTCTCACCACCACAATGGCCCAAAACTGCTTCTAGGGTCCTTTCTTTCTTTTAAGGATGCCTTGTCCCATTTCCAGAACAGCACAGTCTCTCACCTTTGGGACACCAGTCCCTCCCATATTTATACACCCCCTGGGGCCAAGGGGTACCCACACTGAAACTTGGCTCTGGGACATTGCTTCCCCCTAAATGCAGTCTCTGTATCACAGGAAGAAAAACTGGTTCTGTCCATGGCAACACACGAAAAGTCCAGCCAAAAGGCCACTCCATCATTCCCCCCTCACTCAAGAGTCTTCTCCACTTCCCTCGTGGCCCAGTCCCTTCTTATCTCACCCCTTATCTCTCTTCTCATTGGGCTCCAGCAGGATCAGCATTTGTAAGGTTTCCGGCATGCAAGAGAAGGGTTAAAAGGTTCAGTCTCTGCCCGTGGAACTCTCTGTGGCTCTCCCAAACTCCCACGGCTGCCCTGCTGGGCCCTTTCGCCAGCCCCCCCCCTTTCTCTTTTTTCAGTCGGCCGCTGCTATCAAAATCCCGACGGCTCTCCCTCTCTGCCGGGCGGGGGGGTGAAGAAACAGCCCCATGCCGATGTCTCTTTGGTGTTTTCTCCACCCTTCCCTGCTCAAGGGCCTCTTCACTCCCACCTCGACTTCAGAACCCACCGCGTGGGCTGCCCCTCCCCTGCTCAGCAAGCACCGGGCAGGGCAGAGCTCTGATCTCTGTCTCTCCCAAGAGGCCGGGCAGGGCCCAGCTCTGGCCTTTTAACCAGGTGCTTTCAGAGGCGGAACCAAAAACTTCAGTGGTCAGACTCAGTGCCAGTGTTAAAATCTGGGCAGTCATTGGCCTCTGACCTCACAGCATCACAGCATCCCAGAAATCCTGTTTCCGGATCAAACCATCACACTGGGCTATAATTTCAAATGACTCCTCTTACAGGAGACGTCCATAAAATTAAATGGCAGAATTATTTCAGGGATTCTGAATCACTGCAGTGATAGGAATTTATTTCCAAGGGAATAAATGAATTATTTTTCAGATACATCACCTTCCAAGAGAAGTCCAGAAAGTTAGAAAACAGAATTGTTTTAGGGATCCTGACCTATTGGAGTGATGGGAATTTATTCCCAAGGGAATCAATGAATTATTTTTCAGATGCACTCCTCTAACAAGAGAGGGCCAGAAAATCAAATATCAGAACTATTTTAGGGATCCCATTGGAGTGATGGGAATTTATTCCCAAGGAAATAAATAATTTTTCAGATACATCACCTTAAAAGAGGAGGCCCACAAAGTCAAATAGCAGAATTATTGTAGGGATCCCATTGGAGTGATGGGATTTATTCCCAAGGGAATAAATGAATTATTTGCCCTCTGCTGTGTGTTCCCAGCACTAAATGGGGCATTTTCCCTCCCCTGTCCGAGCCCCTCCTCCAAATTATATTCCCATAAAAACCTTAGAACATTTCTACAAACACAATATATTGAAAGTTTGAAATATTGATTTTTTTTTTCAAACCCCTAACTGTTGCTGTTGATCCACAACATTCTGAGAATCCCTAAATTCTGGTGTTTTCACTGATTCCCTCTCTCTGACCTGCGTCTGCATTCTAAGCTTTGATTTTAATGGTTTGCACACAAAATTCAAAAGCGCAGTGGGGCATTGCTTGCGAAGGATCTGGGACATGGAAATGCAAAGCTGCCGCTGTGCAAAGCCAGCATGTGAAATTAAAGTGTTTGTTGTAACAGGAATTAATTTTTGCGTAGGCAAAAAGCATCTGCTTCCCAGCACAGCTGAAATCTCACTGGAATTCTTGTTTTCTCCAGAAAGCATTTTCAACCCAAGCAGGAGCGAGTTAAGCACTACCCTGAAAATCGAGAAATGCTCTAAACATGTTTACAAATCTCATTTTTTCCCCTTCATTCTCTATTGTATTTGTGGGGTGCAGGAAGGAATGATGGATCTGACTCCATGTTCTCAGAAGACTTATTATATTATATTATATTATATTACATTACATTATATTATATTACATTATATTGTATTGTATTGTATTTATTATATTTATTATATTCTATTGTGCTATACTAAACTATACTAAAGAATACAGAAAGGATACAGACAAAAGGCTAAAAAGATAAAAATGAAAATCCATTACTCTTTCCAGAGTCCTGACACAGCTTGGCCCTGACTGGCCAATGAGTCAAAACAATTCACATGAAACCAGTGAAACAACCACCTGTGGGTGAACAATGTCCAAACACATTCCAAAGCAGCAAAACACAGGAGAAGCAAATCAGATAATGATTGTTTTCATTTTTCCCTGAGGCTTCTCAGCTTCACAAGAGAAAAATCCTGAAAATGTGACAGTGACAATTCACAACTCATTGTGTTCTTATAGGATGAAGTGTTTTAAAAGGCTGCTTGATCTGGGGCACCTAAGCCTGGCTTTAGCTCCCTCCTCAGGTTGTGTTTGTCATTTTGTTTCAGGAAATAACATCCTGATTGTGGCCCATGCATCCTCCCTGGAGGCCTGCACCTGCCAGCTCCAGGGGCTGTCACCCCAGAACTCCAAGGATTTTGTACAGATGGTCCGAAAGGTAAGGGCCAAAAACAAGTGGGAATCTGCTGGAGCAGGGCTTGGCCTGAGATTCACTCATTTCAGGAGTCAGGAGGGTGAGGGAGAAGGGTTTGAGAGGCTGGGGCAGAGTGTGGGGTCAGGGACCTTCCTGAGATGGATGTGCAGGGACTCTTTAGGGCTTTATGGGGTCAGATGTCCACCAAGGATGGGTCTGCAGGGACTGTTTGTGCTTTTTGGGGTCAGGTGTCATCTAAGATGGGTTTGCAGGGACATTTTTGGGTTTGTGGGGTCAGGTGTCCACCTAAAATGGGTCTGCAGGGACTGTGCTTTGTGAGATCAGATGTCCCCCTGAGTTTGGTGCTTTGTGTGGGCAGGTGCCCATTTAAGATGGGTTTGCAGGGACTGTTTGTGTTTTGTGGGGTCAGATGTCCACCTGAGAAGGGTTTGCAGGGACTCTTTAGGGCTTTGTGGGGTCAGGTGCCCTCCTGGGATGGATTTGCAGGAACGCTTTTGGGTTTTGGGGTCAGGTGTCCACCTAAGATGGGTTTGCAGGGACTCTTTAGGGCTTTGTGGGGTCAGATGTCCACCTAAAATGGGTCTGCGGGGACTATTTGTGCTTTGTAGGGTCAGGTGCCCACCTGAGATGTGTTTGCAGGGACCCTTTTGGGTTTGTGGGGTCAGATGTCCACCTGAGTTTGGTGTTTTGTGGGGTCAGATGTCCACCTGAGAAGGGTTTGCAGGGACTCTTCAGGGCTTTGTGGGGTCAGGTGCCCTCCTGGGATGCATTTGCAGGGACTCTTTTGGGTTTTGGGGTCAGGTACCCACCTAAGATGGGTTTGCAGGGAGTGTTTGGTGCTTTGTGGGGTCAGATGTCCACCTGAGTTTGGTGTTTTGTGGAGCCAAGTGCCCATTTAAGATGGATTTGCAGGGACGCTTTTGGGTTTGTGGGGTCAGGTGTCCACCTAAGATGGGTCTGCAGGGACTATTTGTGCTTTGTGGGGTCAGGTGCCCACCTGAGATGTGTTTGCAGGGACCCTTTTGGGTTTGTGGGGTCAGATGTCCACCTGAGTTTGGTGTTTTGTGGGGTCAGGTGCCATCTAAGATGGGTTTGCAGGGACTGTTTGTGCTTTGTGGGGTCAGATGTCCACCTGAGAAGGGTTTGCAGGGACTCTTTAGGGCTTTGTGGGGTCAGGTGCCCTCCTGGGATGCATCTGCAGGGACTCTTCTGGGTTTTGGGGTCAGGTACCCACCTAAGATGGGTCTGCAGGGACTGTTTGTGCTTTGTGTGGTCAGGTGCCATCTAAGATGGGTTTGCAGGGACCCTTTTGGGTTTATAGTGTCAGATGTCCACCTGAGTTTGGTGTTTTGTGGGGTCAGGTGCCATCTAAGATGGGTTTGCAGGGACTGTTTAGGTTTTTGTGGGGTCAGATGCCCACCTGAGATGCATGTGCAGTCTAAAACATTGTTAAAAAAAAAAAAAACAACCCAAGAACAACAAACAAACCCTAAAAACCAAAACATTTCATTCATTCCATTTGGACTCACAACCAGTTTAGGGGCCAAGATTATTTTAATATGTTTCACTGCAGACTCTTCTGGGTTTGTGGGGTCAGATGTCCATCTGAGATGGGTTTGCAGGGACTGTTTGGTGCTTTGTGGGGTCAGGTGCCATCTAAGATGGGTTTGCAGGGACTGTTTGTGCTTTGTGGGGTCAGATGTCCACCTGAGAAGGGTTTGCAGGGACTCTTTAGGGCTTTGTGGGGTCAGGTGCCCTCCTGGGATGCATTTGCAGGGACTCTTTTGGGTTTTGGGGTCAGGTACCCACCTAAGATGGGTTTGCAGGGAGTGTTTGGTGCTTTGTGGGGTCAGATGTCCACCTGAGTTTGGTGTTTTGTGGAGCCAAGTGCCCATTTAAGATGGATTTGCAGGGACGCTTTTGGGTTTGTGGGGTCAGATGTCCACCTAAGATGGGTTTGCAGGGACTGTTTGTGCTTTGTGGGGTCAGGTGCCCACCTGAGATGTGTTTGCAGGGACGCTTTTGGGTTTGTGGGGTCAGATGTCCACCTGAGTTTGGTGTTTTGTGGAGCCAAGTGCTCATTTAAGATGGATTTGCAGGGACCCTTTTGGGTTTGTGGGGTCAGATGTCCACCTGAGTTTGGTGTTTTGTGGGGTCAGGTGCCATCTAAGATGGGTTTGCCAGGACTGTTTAGGTTTTTGTGCCCTACAGCACTTCCCTTGCTCATCTAAAGAGATGTTAACCAGCAAAAGGCTAGAAATTATCACGGGGTTTTATTTCCTCTCCTCTCCTGCCCTCTGCAGAGGCTCCCTGGGATATTCAGGGCTCATCTGGGAACCCCTGAGCTGCAGGAACATCTACATTCCCCCAAAGTTCAAACAAAACAGGAACAAAAATGTTCCTGAGCTGCAGGAGCACGCACGTTTCCCCCGAAGCTGTGCTGGTTTGGGACCACATTTGTTTGAGCTGGTCCCTATTTAAACCTACATCCCATTCAAACCTACATTCTTAAATCTACATTCTTAAATCTACATTCTTAAACCTACATTTCATTCAAACCTACATTCTTAAAACTACGTTTCATTCAAACCTACATTCTTAAAACTACATCTCATTCAAAACTACATTTTTAAAACTACATTTTTAAAACTACATTCTTAAAGCTACATTCCAGTCAAAACTACATTTTTAAAACTACATTTTTAAAACTGCATTCTTAAAGCTACATTCCATTCAAAACTACGTTTTTAAACCCACATTCCAAGGGTATAATCTGGGGGTTTTTTTTCGTAGTGCACAGTCTGTCGGTCACCGTCTGAAAACAGATTTTGGGAGAGGGAAAGAAGAGGGGAAAGGGGTGAAATCCTGGAGTGGCACAGCAGGGTTTCACCCCTGGGATGGGTGTGAATCCCTTGGGATTTTCCAGCTCAATCCCTTCCTTTTTTCCTGAATTCCCACCTCTCTCCTCACAGATTCCCTACCTGGGCTTTTGCTCCTGTGAAGAGCTGGGGGACACCGGCGTGTGGCAGCTCACAGACCCTCCCATCCTCCCTCTCACCCATGGACCCACTGGAGGCTTTAACTGGAGAGAAACCCTCCTGCAGGAGTAGGGAGCAGCCAGCAAGGACAGCCCTTCCCAGCGCTGCAGAATGTCTCTTCTTCCTCTTCTTCTTCTTCTTCTTCTTCCTCGTGTTTTATTGCCAGCAGGAAAAACCCTCCTCATCTGTCCCGGCGCATCTCACACAGCCACAGCCCTGCAAAAAAGTCTTTTTGCCATTTAAATGGGCTGGAAATCAGCTCGTTTCCAACAAAATGGGCTGAGTTGAGGAGGGGAAAAATAAATTAAAATACAGCTTGAGGCTCTTGCACAGCTCGGGGTTGGTTTCCTCACCTTGAGGGAGCTCTGGTGACACTTTCGCCGTAGGGACGATGAGATTGTGTCAGGCAGGACGCTGGGGTTGTTTTCTCACTGCTGTTTTTGCAAAGTGGCTGCAGCCTTGTTCAGCACCTCGTGCTTGCTCCACTCCCAGCCCCCAAACCCTCAGCACCTCCCAGAAAAATCCAAAAATCAAAAAAATCCTTCCCCCAAAGCTGGAGGTGAGTCCAGGGTTGCCCCTGCAGGCTGCACCAGGTTGTTCCTCTCCTCTGAGCAGAGATGGGAGTGCTCAAAATGTGCTGGATATTGTGCAGAGATGGGTTGATATTCAGGAAAGTAAGAGATTGGGTGATATTAAGGAAAATAAGAGATTGGGTGATATTCAGGAAAATTCTGGATCAGAGGAAAATTCCGAATTTCACATCACTTACAGGTGAGGTTTGAGCATCAAAAGTCAGCACAACCCCCAAACCCTCAGCACCTCCCAGGAAAATAAAAGGAGTTTGTTTCCTTCCCCAAGGGATGGAGCAAAACCCAAAAGAGGAGAAATTTGGGAGGGAAAAAAGCCCAAAAAGAGGAGAAAATTGGGAGGGAAAAAACCCAAAAAAAGGAGAAACAATTGGGCTGGAGCAACCCCAGAGGGGCTGAGCTCAGTTTGGAGCCCATCCTGAGCCCATCCTGGCCATTATCCCAGCTATTCCCACAATCCATAGGATAAATATTCCATTCTTTCCACTTTTAGGACTGTGTAACACACCTTAGGCCACTCATAAGTGCTTTATTCCAGCAGGGATGGAACTGAAAAGTCAGGGAGAAAATTCAGGACAGGGGGGAAAACAAAAACCCCCCCAACCTGCTCCTGTGTGGTTTTGATTGCTGTCAGGTTCATTTTTAATTGTAATTTAAATTATTTTTGGCTGTGTACAGACATTCTGAAGAGCATTTCTGGCTTGTTTTCCTCTGTGAAAAAAAAATTAAATATTTGACAATCACAGCAAAAAACGAGAAAAAATTTGGTTGCTGAGGCGTGTGAATTCTCCAGGTTTTTTGCATAAAAATTGGGGCAGGAAATATTGTTGTGTTCTAATATTTATTTATCTCAGATGCTGCTGGAGTTGAGTGACATTAAAAGGAGGTTTTTAGGAGCAGAGGGGGAGCAAAAGCTGAATGCACAAACTTGAGTGGTGTCAGCTGCTCTTTGATACAGAAATAGAGAAAAAAGTGTTCTGGTTGAGGAGGTAGATGTTAAAATACTCTTCTTTTAAAAAAATACATATATATTTTTGGATGTTTGGGAAATATTTTGACAATTGTAGCCTTGTCTCGAATTAGGTGTCAGGAATCCCAGAGAGAAAAATCTTATTTTCTTCAGCATTTTGAGTTTTCTTGTGGGTTTTGTGTTAAAAGGGCTTTTTTGGGTGGAAAGAAGAGACAAAATGTTCCTTTTAAATTTCTAATTGAGAGGTTGAGAAGACAAAAGGATTGTTGCTTCACTTTCACCCCATTAATGTGGATTCAATGCTCATTAATGTGGATTCAATGCTCATTAATGTGGATTCAATGTCACTCCAGTGGTTCGTCCCAGAACATTCAACTTGAGCTCTCCAAAATCTTTTCCTTCGCTGTGAGCTGCATCAGATCCCAACTTTTGTTCTAACAGCACTTCCCAGGTTTTTCCTTCTCTCCAAATTAAGGAAAAAAAGCTGCAAACCTGCCAGGAATAAAGTTAATTTTTATAATTTGCAATGTATGGCTTAGGAAAAAGAAAAAATTAAATTGACATTGCACTCAGATGAACAGAGCTTTGCTTGTTTATGCAAAATGAGGATGCAGACTGTGATCGTTTCAGTAAAAATTGGTATTTCCCTTTTCACTGCCACACAAGTTTCAGACAGGGGCCAGGGGCCTCTTCTGCTATGAAATTCTGGTGAATTTAAAGAAAGTGGTCGATTTTATCCCCAAATAAAGCCTTTGGTTGGTGGTTGGTTGAATTTCTTTCAAAAGAGGCTCAGAGGAAATGGGTGGAAGTCGCAGGTAGGAGGGATGGTGTCACTGAACAGAAGCAATGCAATTAGCAGTGGCTGTTAATTAACAGCTTGGCTGCAAAGGCTCTAAATGACTCCTTGCTGCTCCCCACTTCCTCAAATTCATCCCCCAGGGACTCTTCGTGACCCACAACAGAAAATACTCAGCCAGTTCCTTTATTATTTCTCATTATTTCAGTATTTTCTGAACTTTCTCTCTTCAGACTTGATGTTATCAACGGCTCCTTTTCCTTTTGTTCATTTTTGTTTGTTTGTTTCATTTCCACCTTGTTGTATCCTTCTGTTTGTTTTGGTTTTTTATTTAGTGTGAGCAGATTGTATTTATTTGAGAGGGAAAAACAAAAGTTTGCTGCTTTAAAAACCCCAATAATTGTATTGCCAAAAATAGCTGTAATTACCCGTGACATCTGTATTATTATTTTTTTTATTTTGGTGGGTGGGTGGTTGTTTTTTAACCTCAGTTTTGAGTGCTCCCAACTGTTAAAACAACCGCTGCGTTTTGACTTCGCTCCTCACATGAAATGGAACTCTCAGAAGTCAGACAAGAACATCTCGGGGGTGATTCAATAAAGATCCAAGCGCCCTTCCCATTTCAGATTCCCTCCCGAGTGTGCTGCAGTTTTGAGGCGCGTTTTTCTCTTTTCCTGAGGCTGAAATTCACTCCCTTGACAGCAGATGGCACAAAATCCTCCCGAATCCGGCTCTCCGCGCTCGGGGATGGGATTTTCCCTCTGCATTCGGATTTTCCCCGGAGTTATTTCACTCTCAGGTCCGGGTGTGTGGAATTGAAGCCACAACTTTCAAACCAAACTCGCTTTTCCAACACATCTTCCTTCATCTGAGTTTTAATATTTTTCTTTTCCTTTCAACACAATTTTATTTCTTTTAATTCTGTTTTAAATTCATGACCTGCAGCTCTGTTTTCCAGTAACATTGATTCACGATGATGAACACAAAAGCCACAGATTTATCAACCAAATACCCCACTGAATAATTGATCTGAAATTTCATGGAGATGGGTCCTAATAAACCAGGAATAAAACACACCCCGTGTTTATAATTAATTCTGTCCACTTCACTCAAGCACACACAGCTTTTAAACCATCATTCTCTCATAAAATTCACTTTATTTTGACTGTAACAGTTCACACCAAATTCTGAGCAGCTCCAAAGGAAGATCTGCCAAAAATTCTTTTTGGGGAATCACAGATCACGAGATAAACTCGGATAAATGTGATGTTACCACACAGCTGGGGGGACACCAGGCTGGAATCATCAGGAAAAACCTGAATTGTGTCCCCTGGGAGCTGCTGGTGCCCCCATCCCTGCTCCCAGCACAGGCAGAAATTCCCTTTTCCTTCTGCTGTTCCTGCAGCATCCCCTGGCACAGCCAGCTAAAAACCTCCTGGGCAGCAGCACCGTGGTGCAAAAGTGACTTTTCCTTTTTAATCCAGGCATTTAAAATGGGTTTTCAAGCAGCCTGGCCAAACCTACAAGTGCCATTTTTATAATCCAAGGATTTGAAATGGGTTTTAAACTCCTTTGACACTTCCACGAGTGACATTTTTATAGTTCAAGGATTTTAAATGGGTTTTAGGCAACCTTGCCACATCCACGTGTGACATTTTATAATCCTGGCATTTAGAATGGGTTTTTAGGCAGCCCTGCCACATCCACGGGTGATATTTTTTAATCCAGAGGTTTAAAATGGGTACTTAAACTGCCTTGTCACATCCACAAGTGTCATTTTTATAATCCAGGTATTTAAAATGGGTTTCAAGCAGCCTTCCCACATCCACGAGTGTTACTTTACAATCCAGGCATTTAAAATGGGGTTTATAAGTAGCCTTGCCACATCCATGAGTGACATTTTATAATCCTGGCGTTATAAATGGGTTTTAAGCATCCTTGCCACATCCACGAGTGATATTTTTATAATCCAGGAATTTAAAATGGGTTTTAAGCATCCACGAGTGACTTTTTTTTTTAAATCCAATTATATAAAATGAGTTTTCAAGCAGCCTTGCCGCATCCACGAGTGTCATTTTTATAATCCAGGCAATTTAAAAGGGACGGATTAAAAACTTAAAATGGATGGATTAAATCATCAAAAAAAATTCAAGTTTTCCCACATCCACCAGGTCAGCGCTGCCTTGGGAGTGGAACCCCGGCGCATCCCAGCAGCAGGGTGACCCCAAGCCCGCATTTCCCGACCTTTTCCCCTCTCCCCGAGCTGAATCGGGGACGTGGCAGAAATTGCGGGTCCCCGCTGCTGTCGCCCACCCGCTCCGTGAGGTCACGGCGGAGGAAACGCGGGCAGAGCAAAGGGACAGCGACCCCGGGGCGGCTGAATCACGGGAAACGCGCTCAAAAGGGAGCGCGGAGGGGAAGCCGAGCCCAGCTCAGCCCAGCTCAGCTCAGCCAAGCCCAGCTCAGCCCAGCCCAGCCCAGCATGAGCGTGCCCGGGGCGCTGCTCGCCGTGCCGCTGCTCCTGCTGCAAGGTAAGCCCGGCTTTACCTCAGCCCAGCTCTCCTACCCGGGCCGGCGGGGAAAACTCTCCCCAGAGCTTCAGCACAGCGCTGTGCTGATGGCATCGGGGTGGCAAAACTCTAATGTCACCCCATTCCCAGTTTTGTCACCCCTTTTCCCAATTTTGTCATCCCATTCCCAATTTTGTCACCCCATTCCCAATTTTGTCATCCCCTTTCCCAATTCTGTCACCCCTTTCCCAGTTTTGTCCTGTCCTGGTGTCCTGGCCAATTGGATCTGCTTTTCTAGAGGAACCACTCTGGGGGTTCTCTCCCAAATTTGCCCTGAACCAGGACATCACAACATTCCCAGTTTTGTCACTCCATTCCGGATTTTGTCACCACTTTCCCAATTTTGTCCTGTCCTGGCCAATTGGATCTGCTTTTCTAGAGGAAACCCCTTTGAGGGTTCTCTCCCAAATTTGCCCTGAACCAGGACATCACCCCATTCCCAGTTTTGTCACCCCTTTTCCCAATTTTGTCACCCCATTCCCAGTTTTGTCCTGTCCCGGTGTCCTGGCCAATTGGATCTGCTTTTCTAGAGGAAACCCCTTCGAGGGTTCTCTCCCAAATTTGCCCTGAACCAGGACATCACCCCATTCCCAGTTTTGTCACCCCATTTAGGAGTTGTCACCCCATTTAGGGGTCAGTGAGCTCCCTGAGTCCCAAACCCAGGATTAGTGAGACCCAGTTACTCCTGGGTGATAAAGCATCGGGGTATCCAAAGATTCTGCCTTAAATTTGGGCAGGGGGTCACTGCTTGCTTTGCCCAGGTCAGAAATCCAAATTTGCCCTTTTTGGTGCATTTTGTGAAGTCAGAGCAGCTTAGGGAGAACTTGCAAAGCCCTTTGGAAAAGAGAAGCCCTTCAGATGCTCATCCCCTCACTCCTGCTGGGGGAGGCAGCTCATTTAGAGCTCCTTTGGCTTCAGACAGGAGTGTGCCAGGTTCATGTCCGATGTGAGGATGGAGGAAGGGTCTAACAGAGGATCCAAGGAAGGAGCAGGGCAGCAATCCATGGCAGGATCCCTGATCTGTGCAGGAGGAATGATCCTGGAGCAAATTCCCTCTCCCTCCTTGGCAGACCCTGGAGCAGAAACCACTGCAGGGCTGGCACTGACAGTTTGCTGATTCTCAGCCCAACCCCTCTCCTCCCTTTTGCCCCAAACTCCAGAAGGATGAATTTGTAGCTGCTGCCTTGGCTTCCAGAATTAATTCAGCTCCATCCACAGGTCAGCAGCCAGGACAAAACCAATTCATTAAATGGGGTGGCTCTGTGAGTTACAGGCTCATAGAGAACTGCAGCAAAACTCATTGAATGGGGTTGTTGTGGGTTAAAATCTCACAGAGAACTGCACCAAAACTCATTGAATGGGGTGGTTGTGGGTCAGAATCTCACAGAGAACTGCACCAAAACAAATTCATTAAGTGGGGTGGCTCTGTGGGTTAGAATCTCACAGAGAACTGCACCAAAACAAATTCATTAAGTGGGGTGGCTCTGTGGGTTAGAATCTCACAGAGAACTGCACCAAAACTCATTGAATGGGGTGGTTGTGGGTTAGAATCTCACAGAGAACTGCACCAAAGCCATTAAATGGGATGGGTCTGTGGGTTACAGGCTCACAGATAACTGCACCAAAACGAACTCATTAATTAATTGGGGTGATTGTGGATTACAGACTCACAGATAACTCCACCGGAGTCATTAAATGAGATGGGTCTGTGAGTTACAGGCTCACAGATAACTGCACTTGTGAGAAATAATACTCACTTGCAAAATGCTGAAAGGTTTATTAAAACCTTACCAGAATCCACTGTTGCATTACTCATGGATAACAGCACCAAAACTGACTCATTAAACAGGGTGATCGTGGGTTACAGCTCTCAGATAACTCTGTGCTAAAACAAACTCATTAAACAGGGTGACTGTGGGTCAGAATCTCACAGATACCTGCACCAAAACTAACTCAGTAATTGGGGTGATTGTGGGTTACAACCTCAGATAACAGCGCCAAAACTCACTCATGAATTGGGGCGGCTCTGTCAGTAACAATCTCACAGATAACTGCACCAAAATCATTAAAAACAAACTCATTAAATGGGGTGGCTCTATGGGTTACAGGCTCGCAGATAACTCTGCACCAAAATTATTAAGTAGGATGGTTGTGTGTTATAATATCACAGATAAATGCACCGAACTCATTCATTGGGGTGATTCTGTGGGTTACAGCCTCACAGATAACTGCACCGAAATCATTAAATAGGATGATTGTGGTTTACAATCTCACAGATAACTGCACCAAGCTCATTAAATGGGGTGGCTCTATGGGCTACATGCTCACAGATAACTCTGCACCAAAATTACTAAATGGGATGACTGTGGGTTACAGTCTCACTGATAACTGCACCAAAATCTTTAAATAAAATGACTGAAGCTTACAGGCTCACAGATAACTCTGTGCCAGAAAAATTAAATAGGGTGATTGTGGGTTACAGGCTCACAGATAAATGCACCAAACTCATGAAATGGGGTGGCTCTGTGAGTAACAATCTCACAAGGAACTGCACCAAAATCATTAAATAGGATGACTGTGGGTTAGAATCTCACAGATAACTGCACCAAAATCATTAAATGGAGTGGCTCTGTGGATTACAGGCTCACAGATAACTGCACCAGAATTATTAAATAGGATGATCGTGGGTTAGAATCTCACAGATAACTGCACCAAAATCATGAAATGGGATTCTTGTGAGTTACAATCTCACAGATAACTGCACCAAGCTCATTAGAAGGGTTGGCTCTGTGGTGACAGGCTCACAGACAGCTCTGCACCAAAATCATGAAATAGGATGATCATGGGTTAGAATCTCACAGATAACTGCACCAAACTCATTAAATGGGGTGGCTCTGTGAGTAACAATCTCACAAGCAATTGCACCAAAATCATGAAATAGGATGATTGTGAGTAACAATCTCACAAGCAACTGCACCAAAATCACGAAATAGGATGATTGTGGGTTACAATCTCACAGATAACTGCACCAAGCTCATTAAAAGGGTTGGCTCTGTGGGTTACAGGCTCACAGACAACTCTGCACCAAAATTATTAAATGGGACGACTGTGGGTTACAGTCTCACAGATAACTGCACCAAAATCATTAAAAGGGTTGGCTCTGTGGGTTACAGGCTCACAGATAACTGCACCAGAATCATGAAATAGGATGATTGTGAGTTACAATCTCGCAGATAACTGCACCAAGCTCACGAAAAGGGCTGGCTCTGTGGGTTACAGGCTCACAGATAGCTCTGCAGCCGTGCTCTCGGTGCAAGCCTCAGTGCAGGCAGCTCTCAGTCACTTCCTGGGGGCTCCAAGAGCAGCAGCCACAGCAGCACCGCTCTGCCCAGAGCCCCCTGCAATTCCCCAAAGTGCTGCCCTTTCCTGCCAAGGATCTGTCACTCGCTGCCAGAGGGGTTATTCCAGGTGGGAGCCACCAAAAGCCACCAGCCCTGGAGCTGCCATGGGGACAGGTCCCACATTTGGTGCCCAGAGCAGAGCCCCTGTGCTGGGAAGAGCTGCCCTGTGAGTCATGCTGTGAATAAAACCCATTTTCCAGTGGTCTCCTGTGGAAATTCCATTTCTGCCCCGGGGTTGGAACAGCAAGCAACACCCCCAGCTCTTCTTGCTCAGCCTGGCTGCTGTCACCCCCAAAGGTGTGATGTCCCCACGCTGCTGGTGGTGACAGGAAACCATCACGGGGACAGAAATACCCGAGGGGGCTGTGAAAAAAACCACACAGAGCCCCAGCTGCCTCTAAACAACTCTCACCTCCTGCCACAGCTCCTCTCACAGCCTCAATCCCCAAGGGGAACTGTCCTACAGTGAGACAGGGCTCCTTCCGGAGGTACCAAAAAATCAGCTCCAGCAAAATTCCTGACAAAAAAGTAATTTCTGAGCATTAAGAATATGAAAATCTTCCCCAAAGCCCAGAAAGATTCATTTCCCCAAACTGCAGTGGGAACTGGCAGCCGACAGCTACGTGGAAAATCAAATCAAAACACCCAAAACAGGAATGAAAACAAAAAATCTCCTGCTGCCCATTTGCCCAACCCCAAGGCGCCAATGTTAGAATTCTCCAGGGCACAGGAGAAGGCAATTCATTGAAATTGTCATCAAATATTCTCACAAAATGCTTTATCTGCCTTAGAGAAAAAGCACATTTTACTGCCAGCCTGTGAAATGAGCTGGGAGAAGAGAGAGCGAAATTTCATTTTAGTAACCTCTGCCAGGCCAAGTTTGGGGCTTTTGTTTTTCAAAAGAAGTTTCATTTCTGAGTAAAAAAAGCTTCATTTTTAGAGGTGTTGGGAAATCATTCACTGCTCAGTCACACTCTGAGCAAACGGGACACAAAATCAGAGAATGGTTTGGGTTGGAAGGGACCTTAAATATTATTTAGTTATGATCATGAAATAAGTGAAAATTGAATGTTTGTGTTTAAATCCAGGGAGAGAGTGCATGAAATGGGTCTGCTTCAGTTTTGTACTGGCTAACAATGAAATACTTTCTTGGCTAATAACTAAAATTGGTTTAATAATTAAATCAGGTTGTGCTGGCAGGTGGAGACCCCAAACCTTTGTCACACAGATGACCTGTCCAATGACAATAATTTATTTATATCCCTACAACCACACTGGCAATGTAGAAATGTTTAAAAAAATGCAAAAAAAGGAAAATTAGCACATCACTCTGTGCAAAATATCCCTGCTTTGCTTCATGTCACAATTTCCAACTTGTTTTTCACGCCAGGGGTGTTTCCAGGGGCTGCCAGTGACTCTGTGACTGTGAAGGAAGGAGAAAATCTAAACCTGAACTGCACCTTCAGCACCCTCAGCAGCAGCAACTTCACCCTGCAGTGGTTAAACCCTCGGAATTTCACCATTTTCCTCAATGCCCAGCAGGGTAAGTGTGGAACCCAGAGTGGCTGGTGCTGGTGACACGGAGCTGGCCCTGCTGCCACCCTGGCCAGGGCGATGCCCCAAGTGCCAACAGCAGGGGCTGTACCTGGGTCCAGAGGGTCCTTTGTGGTCACCAGAAATTGGTGCCTTTTGGGGCTACCCAGAAACAGAGGCCAGACAAAATGAAAAGAATAAAAACCAATGTTTTTCTGTTTGTTGAAGGGCCTTCAGGTACGTTTAGGGCAGACAAAACCCACCCAAAATGGACAATGGGTCACAGGATTCACACTTTTATGAGTTTGGTCCATTTGCATTTTGGGGGTGAATCTGCCAATTCCAGCTTCAGCCAATGAAGTCATTGACCCCAAGTTTGCTGCCCCAAACTCCCTTTTGTTTCCATCTCTGGGGCCTGAGGCAGTGAGGTGTCCTTGAGTGCCAGGCCTGGAGAGGAATTGTTGTGTCTGCCCAGAATGGGGAAGCAGCAGCTCCCACTGTGTGTGGAGTTTGGAGGTACACACTAAAGAACTGCAGGATTGCAAATACGTGAAAAATATAATAATATACTACTATTAAATAGAATTCATTATTATTGGTAGTAGTAGCTTTAGTGTTAAATATAATATCATGTCTTTCAAATAGATGGAAAATAGAAAAGCTAAAATCCTGGAGAGGAATTGTTGTGTCTGCCCCAAATGGGGAAGCAGCAGCTCCTACTGTGTGTGGAGTTTAGAGTTACAAACTAAAGAACTGCAGGGTTACAAATAGATGGAAAATATAATAATATACTATAATTAAATAGAATTCATTATTATTGGTAGTAGTAGTAGTAGCTTTAGTGTTCAATATATCATCTCTTTCAAATAAATTTAATTATAAAATTAAAATGATTGGGATTCACCCAAATTGCTGGGATTTCCTTCCAGCTCAGTATTCTCTCAAAACCTCAGCTAAAAAAAAAATTAAGATAAAAAGAGAAGTTTTGAGGTCTCTTTCCCCTGATGTTTGTCCAAAGCCCCAGTTTCAGTTCAATTTAAGGACAGAAAGTTGCATTTTCTGTGCTGCAACTGTGGGAAAAGTTCCTGGACTTGCTGGGCTGACCCTGAGGGCTCCTGCAAATTGTGCAGCAGGAGGAAAGAATTCAAGACTCAAAAGTCAAGAGAGAGAAAGGAGAGTAGAGATGCCCTAGGAGATGCTTTCACTTAAAAAACCGAACCTTTAAAATGCCATAAAACAAAAGCTCTCCTCAAGCTTTTTTCCTGTGCTGTACCAACCCCCGTGGTGTGCTGCATTTTCTGTCCCTGGCAGTTTTGAGAGATCAGAGGTACAAACTGCTCCATTATTCCAAGGATGAATTATCCATCCAGCTGTCCAACCTGACCCAGCAGGATGAAGGAATTTACAGATGCTTGCACTACACCAGGCACGTCAAAACCAAGAGCCAGAAGGTTGAGATTTTGGGTAAGTTCCCTCCCTTGGGTTTGGTTTTTTGGGGTTTTTTTTTGGGTTTTTTTGAGGAGCAGAACAGAGCCAGCTCCTCAAATCCACACCTGAATTTTTCCATCAGTTTTTCCATCAGTTTTTCCATTTTGCTTTTAGCTCAGTCCCCTCCTGTGGCAGCAGCTCTCTGGCCACAGAAAGCAGAAAAATCCTTCCCAGAAAAATCCTGGGAAACTTAGAGGAAAAGAATTCAAACAATTATTATCTCTCTTTATGTAACCATGAGCTTATAGATATGGTTCTCCAAAAATCAAAGAATTCAAACAATTCAAACAATTCTTATCTCTCTTTCTGCAACCATTTCTTATAGATGTGGTTTTCCAAAATTCAAGGAATTCAAAGAATTCAAACCATTATCATCTCTCTTTCTGTAACCATTATTTATAGATATGGTTCTTTTAATAAAGGAATGGGGTAGTTACATACATAGGCACTGAAACGAGGTAGAAGGTTGGGATTGGACTGAGGAAAAAGGGTTTGGGAAACCTGAGTAAGTTTTTGCCAGGCAAGTTTAGAAGATCTCGTGACTGGCGGTGTTCCCTGTAGAATTCACAGTATTTGTTGTCAGCCTATGAACAGGATGTTGGCCCGTTCTAGGCGGTTTTGAACGAACGAGACTAGCTTGTTCAGCAGACATGGTCCGAAGGTGATAGCTAAAAGTAGCATTGCCAATGGACCAACCAGGGTAGAAATTAGGGTGGTTAGCCATGGTGATTGATTGAACCAGGACTCGAACCAACCCTGTTGGGCTTCCCTGTCTTTCTGCCTCTGAGCCAGTCTGTTTCGGAGTTCTGCCATGGAGTCTCTGACGACTCCCGTGTGGTCCGCGTAGAAGCAGCATTCCTCTTTCAAGGCGGCACACAGGCCTCCTTGCTGCATGAGCAAGAGATCCAGTCCTCGCCTGTTTTGGAGGACCACCTCTGAGAGTGAGGAAACTGACTTCTCTAGGAACAAAATGGATTTTTCGATCCTCTGCAGATCTTCGTCGATGGTCATCTGCAGCTGGGACAGTCCTTGGTGCTGTGTCGCCGTTCCGGCTGCTCCTAGGCCAAGCAGCATTGCTGTCGGGGTGGTACAGGACCCTAGGAACGATCAGAACTTGGACACAAAAGTCGTTAGAGTTATTGAATTTGGCAGGAAGCACACAGGGACTCACTTCAGGGATAGATAGGTCTTTGTGGGTAAAGTTTTGGGGTAGGTTATGTTTCCCCTGTAATCAGAAACTCACAATTCTCCCCGGAGTTACAGCAGATCCCTCTCGAGCGCTGTTGGGGCGAGGGTGTTGCCAGGGGCAGCTGTGCCGGCTGAGGACAGCTCCCTGCGACATGACCTGCTTGACCGCTTTTGAAGCAAGCCATAGCGCTAGTCAGGCTGTGAACGGCTGCCTGAATGGGTGTCAGCTGTTCCTCCTTGACAACATGTTTGATCATGTCATCCAAGCTAGCTCCTGCAGGCAGGGAACGCAAGATATCTTTTGTGACAGTGTTACACTGCTGTCTCAGGCAGTCTGCCACCACTGGACCTTTCGCAGCCACAGGCAGGGTGGAGGTATCCACCGTGGCTTGGAGTCGGTCCACAAACTGGGTAAAGCCTTCACTCTCCCCCTGCTTTATGGTCGACCATGGTGTGGGTTTTGCCACGACCCTCGAGATAGCACGAATAGCTTCCCTGGCCGCTCGAGAAGTGGCCCGGACCTCTTCTACTCGCAGCTGCACCGCCTGCTGTTGTGGCGTGGCTACGTCATCATGTTTCTTTAGCAACTGGGACAGACTAGACCCGTGCAGGGGCTGCCCTGCCCCTGCGGCTTGGGCTAGCGCCGTGGCGCAGTGGTCGCTCCATTCCTGTTTGAACACAATTAATCCCACTCCATCGAAAAGCATACGACTTATTTGTACAATATCAAAAGGAAGCAAGTCGTCGTTGCTAAAAAGACCATCTACGAGAGTGGAAACTACCTCTGAATTAATTCCTTTTTCTGTAATGGCTTTAACAATCGTTTGAATATCCTTAGCATTTATCGGGGTGTAAATTCTTTGCTGGTTGCCTTGGGGTCCCGTGGTTCTTACAGGGAAAGCGTGTACCGTGGCTGTGGGTGCCCAATTTGCACAAATGATCTTGATTTTCCCCCAGTCAGTGAGCTCGTACTGTGACTGGTTCCCGACCTTGTTTAAAGTTTCGCCTGAAACCGCATTAATTCTGTTCTCTCCGTCTCCGAGCCGCTGCCGGACTCGGTCAGCTCTGCGGAGCAGTCTGAGGAGCTGTTGCTCCCTTCAGAGCCGGAAGACGAGTGGCGAACCACTTCCGGTCTCCCCCGCCATTTTGTTCGGCTCCGACCCCGCTCCTCCCCTTGGGGGCGGTACCGCTCCCGCCCCCTGGGTTCGCCCCGCCCCCCGCAGGGAGGGATCTCTCCCTTATATGGTGGCAGCAGTGGGCGTGGCTCCCGATCGAATCTCCGCCCCCTGCCGCCCCCCGCGCATGCGCGTCAGCGATTATCCGGGTCTCTGGGCTTTTCCCGCCGCGGGTTTCCAGGCTCCGCCCCTCCCCACGGTCACCGGCGCCATTTTCAAATGTGTAAGGAGGGGGGAAAGTTGTGGCAGCCCGCGGGTCCGCGCCAGCCGCTTTCTCAGCGTTCCGGGCGTCCTCCGCCAGCTCCCCCCAAAAGGATCGCGCGCTATACTCTGCCGTCCGCACTGGATCGACAGTTGGTGGCGGAGGAATGGTTAAGGGAACCGCGATTTTTTCGGGCATTTCTACGGGGAGCCCGGACCCTGCGGGTCCCGCGGGAGGGACGGGGGGTCCCCTGGCAGTCCCGTGCCTTTTTCGAGCGTTTCTACGGGGGGGATCGGACCCGGCGGGTCCTGTGGGAGGGACGGAGGATCCCCTGGTGGTTCCGGGGGTTCTGGGCTCGGGCTCGGGGAGGGATGGGGCGCGCCCGGCCCCCGCGTGTCTCCGTTTGTAATCGGATCGGTCTCAGACGCGGTTTGCGTGGTCGCGCCTCCCCCCGGCTGTGGCGTAATCAATAAACGCGACCGCACCATGTTCTACGTCTCCTGTTCGTCTAAAGCCTTACGCAGGGCAATTTCTACCTTCCCCCATGCTTTCAAACACTTGCCACTGCCTGTGGATTTTGTATCTTCCGCCAGGGCAGCAGTACATCTCCCCCACACCTCTGAATACAATATTTCTCCGGGCCGGTTAATAGCCCCGAGCTCTAGGAGCCTCGCAATGGCGAGATTAAGACTCCTGAGTTTGCATTTGATCCCCCATTGATCAAACATCGTAGATACGACCTTAGTTAAAGCTTCCATGGTTCTCACTGGTCCCAGGGCGTCCCCTTTCTCGACACAGTCGTTCCCGCCGCTGTGGTTGCTGTCTCTCCGTCCAGGCGACTCCCGTCCCCCGAGGATTTTACCTTCTCGGGTTTCGGCACCACTTTTGCTGCCTTCAGCAGGAAGGCAGGGCGGCCTGGTTCCAAAGAGCAATACGACAATCCTCCTCGGCCATTCGGACCCAATGACAAACGCTACACCCACAGGGCGGACGGTCAAAAGGCGTTTATTATCTCATCTCCAGGGGTTTTATAGACTAGGGGACTTCTCTACGTCAGGGGGGTGGTCTTACAGTATTTTCTAGGGTTAGTGTGAGTGGAAAGTTACTAGCTTCTATGTTAGAGGGGCTTACTGGTTTGGCTACATTCCAGGGTGATCCCTATCTCTGGGGTTGGGGGGAGAATGCATTCCTGTATCTTTCCGTGACAGTCCCGACATCTTCCGAGCGCCTGTCCCTGCTCACCGCATGAGACCAATCAGGTCTTAGGTTTTTCCATTGTTTCTGTAAAAACTGTAGATTTCTAATCATAAAGTCTTAGGTTTTCTATAAGAAACATAGATTTCTAATTATAAAGTCTTAGGTTTTCCATTATTTCTACAAAACCTGTAGATTTCTAATAATAAAGTCTTCGATTTTCTATAAGAACTGTAGATTTCTAGTCATAAATTCTTAGGTTCTCCATTGTTTCTAGAAGAACTGCAAATTTCTGATGATAAAGTCTTAAGTACACCATTCTTATTAGAAATCTGCAGTTCTTACAGAAACAAAGTCTTAGGTTTTCCATTCCTTCCATAAGAACTCTGGATTTCTATTCATAAAGTCGTAGGGTTTCCATTGTTCCTGTCAGAACTTTCATAAGAAATGATTTCTAATCATTTAATAATTATTATTTCTAATTAAAAAGTGGCTTTCATTCCTTCTGGATCATGGACTCAATGCTAATTATTACCCAGCTGGGGTCCTGCTGCCACCCCCTCCAATAATGCTGAGGAAAAGGGAAAAAAAGAAATAACTCTGATGAAAAAGGAGTAGAAAATGCCCCTTAAACTGATCCCAAATCTTCCTGCTGCAGCTGCTCCTTCCCACCCAGTGCTGGAAATCTCCCAGGATGAAGAAAGAGGCATCAAACTCTCGTGCCACACGCAGGGGGGCAGACCCCAGCCCCGGATTTCCTGGCTGTTGGACAATGGCATTGAGCTCCCAGGTAAGAGTTTCAAGGCTCTTTGAGCACTAAAATTCTTTTTTTTTTTTGTCGGTTTGGGGTGGTTTAAAGGTGCTGGAGGGGGAAATATCAGCTGGTCTGAAATTCATGTCTACAGCTTATGGCGGGTCTGGGAATAGTCAGCGTGAAATCCCACAGGGATAAAATAAAGCCAAAATCCTGGAATTTCAGCACTGAATATTCTTTTTTTTTCTCCCCATGGATTCGCAGGTGACACCAGGCACCAGCTGGGAGCGGACGGGAAGCACTGGAGCACCAGGAGCACCCTGAGGATCCTCAGCTGCAGCCACGGGGTGACAGCGAGCTGTGTCCTGCAGCACCCTGCGCTGGGGACCCGCGGGCTGGTGGCACCTGTGCCCCTGCAGGAGCTCCCCAGCCCGGGTACGGCAGCTCCTCCTCCCCAATGTCATCACCCTGAGCTCTGGAAATGATCCGGCTGCGCTCGGGAGTGCGGGGTCTGCTGCAAAATGAGGAACACGGGGCAAAAAAGGGGTTGGGGTTGTTCATCGGTGGCAGAGCTGAGGAGCAGCACCTGCCCCGAGCTCCCCACAGCCAAGTGTTTCATTCTATTCCTCATTTCAGAGCAGCAAGGGCAGGAAAGGGCAGGGAAAATATTCTGAGCGCAGGAAAGGTGAGGGTGGGAGTGGAAGTGAGACCCTTGATCAGCCAGAAAACCCAAAAACCAATGCAGAGCATGGAGCAGGGCAGAAAAATCCAATAAACAATTCGGGGCATGGAGCAGGGCAGAAAATCCAAACAATGCAGGGCACGGAGCAGGGCAGAAACCCCAAATAATGCAGAGCATGGAGCAGGGCAGAAAACCCAATAAAAATCCAGAGTATGGAGCAGGGCAGAACATCCAAATAATGCAGAGCATGGAGCAGGGCAGAAAACCCAATAAACAATCCAGAGCATGGAGCAGGGCAGAAAATCCAAACAATCCAGAGTATGGAGCAGGGTAGAAAACCCCAAAAATGCAGAGCATGGAGCAGGGCAGGGTGGTTTTTCAAGGATCTGCTCGGTGGCAAAGCCTCTTCTGATTTTTGTCCTTTTTGGGGGGGGGTTCTTTAGGCTGCAAACAAGCAACCAGACCTTCAGAGGATGCAGAAGTTCCCAGCTCATCAGAGAATCCATCAGCTTCCAGTTCTGCAGAGAATGCAGCAGGTACCAGCCCCTCTGCATCCCCAAAAGATCCAGAACTTTCCAGCCCTTCTGCGTCCCCAAATGATCCAGAAGTTTCCAGCCCTTCTGCGTCCCCAAATGATCCAGAAGTTTCCAGCCCCTCTGCATCCCCAGAGAATCCAGGAGTTTCAAGCCCTTCTGTATCCTCAAAAGATCCAGAAATTTCTAACCCTTCTGCATCCCCAGAGAATCCAGAAGTTTCCAGCCCCTCTGCATCCTCAAAAGATCCAGAAGTTTTCAACTCCTCTGCATCTCCAAATGATCCAGAAGTTTTCAACTCCTCTGCATCCCCAAGGAATCCAGAAGTTTCCAGACCCTCTGCATCCCCAAATGATCCAGAAATTCCCAGCCCCGCTGCATCCCCAGAGAATCCAGAAGTTTCCATCCCTTCTGCATCCCCAGGGAATCCAGCAGTTCCCAGCTCAGCACCAGCCCAGCCAAACCTCACAGATGTGACCCTGAATGGTGAGTTTGGTCTCAGCCACCTGAGTTTATCAAAGCTGAAATGACAATTACAGAAATGCTGCAATGCTGCACAGCGTTCCATCCCACATCCCAGAGGAGTGTGGAACACAGAGTGCAGCATCTCCTGCTTGGTCCCTCTTTTAAAATCCTCTCCTCGGAGGAGGAAGGGCAGGAGCGGGGTGGGAGCCAGCTCTGATGGGCTGCACTAGATGGCACTGTGCAACAACTGTTCACAGAATCACAGAATTCACAGAATTCCAGAATCACAGAATTCACAGAATTACAGAATCACAGAATTCACAGAATTTAGAGAACCACAGAATGACCAGGTTGGGAGAGACCCTAAAGATCATCGAGTCCAACCCAGCCCCAACACCTCAACTCACCCCTGGCACCCAGTGCCACATCCAGGCTTTGTTAAACACACCCAGGGATGGGGACTCCAGCACCTCCCTGGGCAGAACATTCCAGAATTCATCACCCTTTCTGTGAAAAACTTTATCACCCTTTCTGTGAAAAATTTTATCAACCTTTCTGTAAAAAACTTTTTCCTAATGTCCAACCTGTATTTCCCTTGGTGCTGCTCGAGGCTGTGTGCTCTGGTTCTGTCAGATCCTGAAGAAAGAGAGAAATTCAAGCAGTAGCAAAAGAGGATGATTTTAGAAAATCTCAGAATGGAATGGGGTAGCAGGGAGGAAATTCTGGAAAGCACAGCTGGGAAAATCAATTTGTTCTAGCAACGGGTGTAACTGATAAAAATGATCGCTAGAAGAGTTTGGAAAGGGAAAAGTGCAGATAACTAAAGGAAAGGAAAAGGAAATGTATATAAAAGGAAATATAGAAAAGGAACTGCAAAAAGGTGTCTTTGCTCCAATCAGATTTCCCCTGCAGGAAAGAAACTTGATTTTTCAGGAATGCATTGCTGGGTGAAATCATTCCTGTTTGAATTCCCAGAGATTCCCAGCACATTTAACAGCACCAACCTCTGTTACAGAGCAAAATCCCGAATCCAAAGGATTCCTGAGGAAGGAGAAGAATCTCCTGCTGCCCATCCTGGTGGCTGCACTGATCCTGGTGCTGCTCATCATCGTGCTGCTCTTCATGGTGAAGCTGAAGAAAGCTCACAGGGTGTGGAAGAGAGGTGAGGAACGGGAGCTGTGGGCTCAAGGCCATCCCTGAGGTGCTCAGGCTGAGAAATCCACAATTTGGGACTCTCAGGATTTTTGGGAGATGATGGTGATCCCTCTCAGGCTGATGAGATTCCCAATTTGTGATTCTTCTCTCAGAATTTTTGTGAGATAAATGCTGTATGAGATGGTGCTGTATGAGATGATGGTGATCTCTCTCAAGCTGATAAAATCCCCCATCTTGTGACTGCTCTCACAATTTTGGGGAGATGATGGTGATCTCTGTCAGGCTGATGAGATCCCCAAATTCTGACTCTCAGGATTTCTGTGAGGTGATGTTGATCTCTCTCAGGCTGAGAAATCTCCAATTTCTAACTTTTCTCTCAGAATTTTTGGGAGATGATGGTGATCTCTCTCAGGCTGATGAAATCCCCAATTTGTAACTCTTAGGATTTCTGTGAGATGATGCTGTATGAGATGATGGTGATCTCTCTCAGGATCATGACATCCTCAGTTTGTGACTCTCAGAATTTTTATGTGATGACGGTGATCTCTCTCAGGCTGATAAAATCCCCATTTTGTGACTCTCGGGATTTTTGTGAGATCATGGTGATCTCCCTCAGGCTGGGAAATCTCCAATTTCTAACTCTTCTCTCAGAATTTTTGTGAGATGATGGTGTGTGAGATGATGGTGTGTGAGATGATGGTGTGTGAGATGATGGTGTGTGAGATGATGGTGATCTCTCTCAGGCAGAGAAATCCCCAAATTGTGACTCTCAGAATTTTTATGAGATGATGCTGATCTCTCTCAAGCTGATAAAATCCCCCATTTGTGTCTGCTCTCACAATTTTGGGGAGATGGTGGTGATCTCTGTCAGGCTGATGAGATCCCCAAATTCTGACTCTCAGGATTTTTGTGAGATGATGGTGTGTGAGATGATGGTGATCTCTGTCAGGCTGACAAATCTGCAGTTTCTAACTTTTCTCTCAGGATTTTTGGGAGGTGATGTTGATCTCTGTCAGGCTGGTGAGATCCCCATTTTCTGACTTTTCTCTCAGGATTTTTGTGAGATGGTGGGGATCTCTCTCAGGCTGAGAAATCCCCATTTTGTGACTCCTCTCTCATTATTTTAATGAGATGATGGTGATCATCTCATGTGGGGTTTTTTCCACAGAAAATGATGTTTCAGAGCAGACACTGGAGAGTTATAAATCCAGATCTAACGAAGACAGTCCAGGCCATGAGAAGAATGGACAAGGTAAAAATCTTTAATTCACATATTCTTGTAAATATGTTCTTGTTTGAAATAACAACCGATTCTTGTTTTATTTCATTATAATAAATAATTATCATAATAACATTGCAAATGTTATAATCTCAATAATAAATAATAAATATGTGTTGTGTTTTAGCTGGAAATCCCAAATCCAACATGCAATATGTAACAGAAGGACACATGGAAACCCCAGAGAAGAACCTGGAAACCCCAGAGAAAAGTCCAGCAAGCCCAGAGGAGAACCCAGGTGACAAAACCACGGCAAGAAACGAGGAGATGTTCCCGTGTGGAAGGGAGACAGATGTGTAACAGGAATTTCCTGATATTTATGGGAAAGTTTTCGGGGACCTTGATTTGAAGGGGCAGGAGGGACAGGGAGCTCCATCCCAAAGCCACCTGGGGGTGCTTTTGTCCTGGAAACCTGGCCTGGGTCACCTGGGACCTTCAAAACAGGTCAGGAACCTCTGCCATGATCAGCTCAGCACCTCAGGTGCTCCTGGGACCCCAAACCTGGGTCACCTGGGACCTTCGGAGCACGGCACAAACCTCTGCCACCAACAGCTCAGCACCTCAGCTGTCCCTGCAAACCTGGCCTGGGTCACCTGGGACCTCCAGAGCATTTCTCAAACCTCTGCCATGAACAGCTCAGCACCTCAGGTGCTCCTGGAAACCTGGCCTGGGTCACCTGGGACCTCCAGAGTGTGTCAGGAACCTCTGCCACCACAGCTCAGCACCTCAGGTGTCCCTGCAAGCCTGGCCTGAGTCACCTGGGACCTTCAGAGCACATAATGAACTTCTGGCTTGAAGAGCTCAGCTCCTCAAGTGTCCCTGCAAACCAGGCCTGGGTCACCTGGGACCTTCAAAACAGGTCAGGAACCTCTGCCATGATCAGCTCAGCACCTCAGGTGCTCCTGGGACCCCAAACCTGGGTCACCTGGGACCTTCAGACCATTTCTCAAACCTCTGCCACCAACAGCTCAGTGCCTCAGGTGTCCCTGCAAAGCTGCCCTGAGTCACCTGGAACCTTCAGAGCATTTCTCAAACCTCTGCCATGATCAGCTCAGCACCTCAAGTGCTCCTGGAAACCTGGCCTGGGTCACCTGGAACCTCCAGAGCACGTCAGGAACCTCTGCCACCAACAGCTCAGCACCTCAGGAAACCTGGGACCCCAAACCTGGGTCACCTGAAACCTTGAGAGCACATCAGGAACCTCTGCCATGAACAGCTCAGCATCTCAGGTGCTCCTGGAAACCTGGCCTGGGTCACCTGGAACCTCCAGAGCACGTCAGGAACCTCTGCCACCAACAGCTCAGCACCCCAAGAAACCTGGCCAGGGTCACCTGGGACCTTCAGGGCATGTCACAAACCTCTGCCATGAACAGCTCAGTGCCTCAGGTGCTCATGGAAACCTAGCCAGACTCACCTGGGACCTTCAAAACACGTCAGGAACCTCTGCCACCAACAGCTCAGCGCCTCAGCTGTCCCTGCAAACCTGCCCTGAGTCACCTGGAACCTTCAGAGCATTTCTCAAACCACTGCCATGAACAGCTCAGCACCTCAAGTGCTCCTGGAAACCTGCCCTGGGTCACCTGGGACCTTCAGAGCACATCAGGAACCTCTGCCATGATCAGCTCAGCACACCAAGAAACCTGGCCTGGGTCACCTGGGACCCTCAGAACACGTCACAAACCTCTGCCACCAACAGCTCAGCGCCCCCAGCGCCCAGGCAGGACATCCAGGCCCAAATCAGGATATTTATATTGATTTTGTCACCTCCTCTGTGACCACAGGTGCTACAAACCCGCTGTGACTTTTCTTTTCTCCCAAAGCTGGACTTGCAGCTGGGTTTAACCGAGCTGGGAAGCGGCCTGTTGGCTAATGGGTTAAAAAAACAAAAAATCAAAATAAAAACCAGAAATCCAACCCCAATTATTCAATGATTAGATGATCCTGTGAAGGGGATGTTCCCCAAGCGGCCTGATGGCTGAAAGGTTAAAAATAAAATAAAATAAAATAAAGCAGAAATCCAACCTAAATGATTTGATGATTTGATGGTTCTGTGAAGGGGATGTTCCAAATGCTGGAATGAGGGCAGCAGGAGAGCTGGGACTCCTCCAGGGCTTTACAGGAGCCCTTCCTGCTCCAGGAGGGTTTAAAGCCAATCCCTAAAATAAAGGAAATATGGATTACAAATATTTTTGTCATTTGCACAATCACAGAATGGTGATTTATTTATTTAAATGTGGATTACACTGATTTTTGCCATTTGCAGAATCACAGAATAGTGATTTACGTTGAAATGTGAATTACAACGACTTTTGCCATTTGGGTTTCAATACTCAATGAGATAAAAGGGTCTGTGTATTCCATTTTCCAATGAAAAACTGCCATATTTCAATGGAAATAATTCCATTTTTCAGAGGAAATAATTCTGTATTTCAATGGAAACAATTCCATGTTTCAATGGAAATAATTCCGTTTTCCAATGGAAATAATTCCGGTTTCCAATGGAAATAATAATTCCAGTTTTCGGTGGAACGCGGCTGCTCCCGGGCTCTACCACAGCGCCCGCGGCAGGGGGGGAACCGCGCTCCCCCCGCCCCGGTGGGTGCGGCCGGCGTCCGCGGGGTTGCCGTGGCAACGGGGACAGCGCGGCACGGCCCGAACGGGCCCGGCCCGGAACGGCGGGGACAGGGACAGGGACACGGGACAGGGACACGGGAACGGCGGTGAGAGGGACAGGGACAGGGACACGGGACAGGGACACGGGACAGGGACAGGGACACGGGACAGGGACACGGGAACGGCGGTGAGAGGGACAGGGACAGGGACACGGGACAGGGACACGGGACACGGGACAGGGACACGGGACAGAAACACGGGTCAGGGACAGGGACACGGGACAGGGACACGGGACAGGGACACGGGACACGGGACAGGGGACACGGGACAGAAACACGGGTCAGGGACAGGGACACGGGACAGGGACACGGGACAGGGACACGGGACACGGGACAGGGACACGGGAACGGCGGTGAGAGGGACAGGGACAGGGACACGGGACAGGGACAGGGACACGGGACAGGGACACGGGAACGGCGGTGAGAGAGACAGGGACAGGGGCAGGGACACGGGACAGGGACACGGGACAGGGACACGGGACAGGGACACGGGACAGGGCCGGGAACACGGAATAGGAGAGAGGGACACGGGAGCAGAGAGGGTGAGACGGACAGGGACACAGGAGAGGGGACAGAGGACAGGGACACGGGACAGGGACATGGACAGGGACACGGGACAGGGACATGGGACAGGGACACGGGACAGGGACATGGGACAGGGACATGGGACAGGGACATGGGACAGGGACACGGGACAGAGGACAGGGACATGGGACAGGGACGGGGACATGGGACAGGGACATAGGACAGGGACACGGGACAGGGACAGGGACACGGGAACGGCGGTGAGAGGGACACGGACAGGGGCAGGGACACGGGACAGGGACACGGGAATGGCTGTGAGAGGGACACGGACACGGGACACGGGACATGGGACAGGGACAGGGACACGGGAATGGCGGTGAGAGGGACAGGGACACGGACACGGGACAGGGGCCAGGACACGGGACAGGGACCGAGACACGGGACAGGGACAGGGACACAGGAATGGGCTGGGAACAGCGGGGTGAGGGACAGGGACACGGGACGAGGACATGGGAGAGGGTGCCAGGGACAAGGACACAGGACAGGGACGGGAACACGGAATAGGAGAGAGGGACACGGGAGCAGAGAGGGTGAGAGGGACAGGGGACATGGGACAGGGACACGGGACAGGGACATGACACAGGGACACAGGACAGGGCACCAGGCATGAGGGACTGGAAGAGGGGACAGTGGTGGGGGGACAGGGAGGCAGGGTCAGGGCCAGCAGACCAGGTAAGGGACATGGGAGAGGGGACAGGGGATGACAGGAGCAGGGCCAGGGGACCAGGGTGAAGGGGACTGGGACAGAGGACATGGGAGAATGAACAGGGATGGGGAGAGGAAAAAGGGGACAAGGACAGGGGGTGAGGGAAAGGGGACCAGGAACTGGGACAGTGGACAGGGGACAGGAGAGAGGAGATGGGGACAGGACAGGAGATCAGGGACAGGGAGTGGGGACAGGGGACCGGGTGGAAGGACAGGGAATGTGGCATTGGGCATGGGTGAGGACACTGGGGACAGGGGACATGGAACTGGGTGAGGGACATGGCAAAAGGGACCCAGGAGAGGGGACTGGGGCTGGGAGGAGGCAGGGACAGGGAGCTGGGGACAGGGGAGGCCTTGGGGACACAGTGGCTTTCCTCTGGGAACTGAGGTCCTGCTCCAGGCCAGCAAATTCCCCATTCCCTGTCCATGCCAGGGCTGCCCTGGTCACTGATGGGAGCAGGGGACACAGGGGACGCAGGGGACAGTCCAGGGTGTCAGGGCTGCCTGCAGGGTGATCTCAGGTGTGAGCAGCGGGGTAAAATATCCCAAATTCCTTATCCCCAGGTGCTGAGGTGACACTGCCTGTGCACATCTGGTGCCAGGTGTGCCGGCGCTGGTGCACAGCTCAGCACAGAACAGCTCAGCACAGAAATCTCAGCACAGAAATCTCAGCGCAGAAATCTCAGCAGAGAAATCTCAGCACAGAACAGCTCAGCACAGAAATCTCAGTGCAGAAATCTCAGCACAGAAATCTCAGTACAGAAATCTCAGTGCACAAATCTCAGCACAGAAAGCTCAGTGCACAAATCTCAGCGCAGAAATCTCAGCGCAGAACAGCTCAGCACAGAAATCTCAGCACAGAAAGCTCAGCACAGAAAGCTCAGCACAGAAATCTCAGCACAGAAATCTCAGCGCAGAAATCTCAGCACAGAATCTCAGCGCAGAAATCTCAGTGCAGAAATCTCAGCGCAGAAATCTCAGCACAGAAATCTCAGCACAGAAATCTCAGCGCAGAAATCTCAGCACAGAAAGCTCAGCACAGAAAGCTCAGCGCAGAAATCTCAGCACAGAAATCTCAGTGCAGAAATCTCAGCACAGAAATCTCAGCACAGAAAGCACAGAAATCTCAGCACAGAAAGCTCAGCACAGAAATCTCAGCGCAGAAATCTCAGCACAGAAAGCTCAGCACAGAAAGCTCAGCACTGGACACTCACTCCTTTTCCTCCCTCCCACCTCACCTGGGGAATATCTGGAAGTGCAAAACGACTTCTGAACCCTTCAGCTGAGTGTAAAGAAACTCTCCTCCTAAATTAGACAGAGCTCCAGTTCCCCCTGTGCTCCCTGTCCCACCTTCTGCTGATGTTACATGGCCAGAGGGTCTAAAGACAACAAACAGAATTCCTTTTAATTCTCAAAGTTGACAGATAACAGATGCTTTGCCTCAGTTTCCTTTTCTTTGCCACAAGCTGGTTTTGCATTACCACCAATAGTTGAGATTTCATAGCTGTAAATTCTCTGAGATCTTGACAGTATTGCTTAAAGGAGAAATCAGTGGGAATAAAGGAAAATCAGATGAGAATAGAGAATTGTTTGAACAATAGAAGGTCAAATTCTGAGCCTAAGCCAATGGTAGCAGCCAAATGCAGCTTTTAAAAATTATTAAAATGTTTTATGTGTTCCAAAGAACACATAAGAAAGGGGACACAGTGGCTTTCCTCTGGGGACTGAGGTCTGCTCCAGGCCAGCAAATTCCCCATTCCCTGCCCATCCCAGGGCTCCCGTGGTCACTGAAAAGAAAATGCAAAGAAAATGCAGTTTTTAAATAGTGTTAGAATGTTTTGTGTGTTCTCCAAACAAAATGCAGCTTTTAAATAGTGTTAGAATGTTTTATGGGTTCTCCAAACAAAATGCAGTTTATAAATAGTGTTAGAATGTTTTATGTGTTCTCCAAACAAAATGCAGTTTTTAAATAGTGTTAGAATGTTTTGTGTGTTCTCCAAACAAAATGCAGTTTTAAAAACTATTAAAATGTTTTTTGTGTTCCCCAAATGCAGGGCTGGTGTTGCGATCCATCAGTGCCAAGCAGGGGATGAACCCTTCAAACATGAAATTCATTTCAGTCTCTTCCCCACTCACTCACAGCACCAACAGCATCCACGTCCCTCCAAAAACCCTGGTGCCCCCCGTGTTCCAGGCTGCCAGCTGGGAGAGGGACAGGAGCTCTGCCTCCAGCGCTGAGGATTCCCAGGATTCTGGCTCGGAGAGGCTGGAAAAGCAGAGGCAGCCCCAGCAGAGCATCCTGCACAGTCAGGAGCTGCTAGGGCAGGAGGACACCCTGGAGGATGACAGCTTGGATGGGGACAGCTTGGATCAGATGAGTTCCGAAGAGGAAGGAGCTGAGCACGACGCAGAAAAGAAGAGAAAACCAAAGATTTGTGGCAGTGGAAGGTAAGGCAAAAACTTGAGTGGAGTAGAATCATTCTGACACTTTGAACCTGGTGTTCCTCAAGGCCACGTTGAAACATCCTTCAGAAAGCATTAGCTGGGTACATAAAACAAAACTGAATATCCTGTCATATGCATGGAATGTTTAACCCTGGATAAATTGGGAATAATTCTTGAGTTTAAAGGGATTACATTAAACCCCAAGTAATAACAACGTGCAGTTTCAATTTAATAGTCTACTTAAAATAAAATGACAAACAAATGAAGGCTAAATGATTAATAGCATGCTTTTATTCACCTCCTCAACAAGCAAAATGGCCAGTTATTGAATATTTTATTGTGAGTGCAAATGATGTTAATTGTACTAGAAACATGCTCTAATTTTTAGTAATTTTTTTGGACTGAATACTGTGCTGAATGTGAGGCTCTTCATTAAATGGAAATTTGATTTTATTTTGTTTGAACTCAGCCCAGTAAGTACTCCAGTGCAGTCCATTAAGCAGAGCAAATATCACAGCACATCCATATGAAACCCCCTCTCTACATCCATTACCAACCTCGGAATTTGAAGAGGAAATGCTGCAGCTGTTGTCTGCTCACCACACTTTTGTTGAGGAGCACCGAGTCCATCCAACCTCCCCACGGAGCTGGGGGCAGGAATAAAAGGTGCCCTTTTTTGTCTGGGCATGATTAGGGATGAAGGAGCTCTTCACACTCATTTTGTCCCCGTGCAGTGACCTGGGCTGAGCCCCACCGTCGGGTCCTGTGCACACATTTCGGCACAAAGGGACTCTTTAGCATTATCCTCTGCCGTTCCAATCCTTGCAATTAGCTCACATATTTCTGTACTCACTTCAGAGCAGCCTCACCTCGTGCTGTTTACCTGCAGCCCCTCGGGATAATGATGTTTTCCCTGGTGGAAATCAGCTCCGGGAGACCATGGCAGCCATGCTCACCTGGAAAGCAAAGAAAAACAGATTATTTTGTTATTTAGAGCCACTTGAAATATAGGCAGAGGGATGTTGCACGTTGAGAAAAGATGAATAAATGATTTAGATTTTTTTTAATATCATTAACAAGCCCACAGGTTGGGGAATCTGTAACAGGAGCTGAAGAATCAACCAGGTTTTCAGTGCCTGTAAATGTCCCCTGGCAGAGCCACCCCAGAAACCAGGGCTGTACCGCAGGTCCAGGGAAGAAAAAATTGTGTTAAAAATAAATAGAAATATAGGCAGAGGCATGTTGCTCATTGATAAATGATGAATAAATGATTTATTTTTATTTTAATATCATTAACAAGGCCACAGGTTGGGGAATCTGTAACAGGAGTTGAAGAATCAACCAGGTTTCAGTGGCATCACCAGGGCTGTACTGCAGGTCCAGGGAAGTAAAAAATTGTGTAAAAATAAATAGAAATATAGGCAGAGGCATGTTGCTCATTGATAAATGATGAATAAATGATTTATTTTTATTTTAATATCATTAACAAGACCACAGGTTGGGGAATCTAGCAGATTTCTGTATCAGGAGCTGAAGAATCAACCAGGTTTCAGTGGCATCCCCAGGGCTGTACTGCAGGTCCAGGGAATAAAAAACTGTGTTAAAGATAAATAGAAATATAGGCAGAGGCATGTAGCTCATTGAAAAAGGATGAATAAAATTTATTTTTATTTTAAAAGGCCAGAGGTTGGGGAATCCAGCAGATTTCTTTCACAGGAGCTGAAGAATCAACCAGGTTTCAGTGGCTGTACTGCAGGTCCAGGGTAGAAAAAATTGTGTTAAAAGTTTTTTATCTCCCCATTCCTCCCACCTGCACATCTCCTGGAAGCCTGTTTGGACGGATTTGCTTTTCCTCCCGTTGGATCAGATCTTAAAACAGAAATTGGATCAATTGGGGATTTTTTAAGGCAGAGCATCTGGCTTTGCTTTATGACAAATGTAACTCAGGGCAATAATTTGGCCACTTGTTAAAAAATTGCCAAACACACAGACTTTCCATTTATGTTTTTCTACTCTTATCTAATCACTGCCTGCTTTTTTTTAATAAAAAGTGATTTAAAATCTTTTCTAGAAGGAGTTTTTTAATCAAAGCATCAGGATGTTTCACAGGAATGAGGAGAGAATATAAGAACACAGAGCTGGAGGCTGATCTTGTTTGGACAGTCTCAAAAGGACACTTGAAAACTGATTTTACCAGGAATTTCACTTTTATTTCACTCAGCAGAGCCTTTGAAGAAGGAACAGCACAAATTGCCTTTTGTAGACTGTATCGTTTTTAAGGAGACAACAGAACAATGCCATTTATCATTTCACCTTTTAGCTGATTGTACAAAGATTTAAAAATTTCTATGCCAAATTTAGGATAATGGTTGTATTCCACTGTGGTCTGAGTGTTAGACCAATGTATCATTCACTGATGATGGGAATTAAAAAGGATGAGGAAGTCCTGCCTAAGTTTTCTACCAAAAAAATCTTTGATAAAACTGTTCTGATGCTGATCCCATACTGAATGCACTGAGATAATTCATCTGGCCACAGCAGGACATCTGTTTGCACACTGAAATAATACAGAATTTGTACCATTTATGCAGAAATAATTTGGGTTTTTTGGTTTTTTTTAATTAGGAAAAAATCTGCCTGTGGACAAATATTCCAGCCTGAGGTACAATCCTCATTGGAAGAATGCGAAAATGGGAGCAGATTTTTTTGGAACAGAGAAAGCACCCCAAATTTTTGGAGGAAGCAGTGGGGACTTTGCAGTGGATTCATTTTATCTGCATTCTGATGGCTCCTCAGAGGACAATCAACAGGAGGCAAAGAGCCAGGATTCACTCCCAGAGCTTGATCCAGAATTCTTCAGCTTTTATGGAGCAAACAGCAACAAAGCTGATGGGCCACAAGCCAAAAGGGAGGAACCTGCAGATGGATTTCATTCCAAAAATAATCCTGGCCATGCTCTTTCTCCTCAGAATCAACAGGATCCACCCCAAAGAGCGAAAAAAAACTTTGTGAAAAGAAACAAACGGACCCTGGGGTTGCAGTCCGAGAGGATCAATTCCTATCTTGAGCTGCACCATAAAAAGCAGCAAGTTCTTCAAGGGCAGGTGGGTAAATGTATCAATTCCCTGATTTCTATAGATTAGGTCTGTCTGGAGTTGAACTCCAGAATTTAGTAATTGAATTTAGAATTTTTGAATTTTAAATTGTATAAATTTAGTATTTATACATTTAGAATTTTTCAGTTGAACTATATCTATAAAAGCACCGAATTTGCATGCTTAAATCTGCCATCTTGTGGCTTTTAAAGTGATTATTACTGACAAGAAGTTCTGACTGATGCAAATTCTGGAAGTTCTGACCATGCACAGCCTCAGCCAACTTGTGGCACGGTTTGAGAGCAAATGTAATTACAGTTCCTAATGAACCATTAGCTACGAGTTCCTTGCTTTTCCTTGCTACTTATTATGCATAATGGGAAGGGATTGATCCCTGAATCACTCCACACAGAAAATTCCTACCTTGGGAAGCTCCAGGGATGTTGTGCTCCAAGTGACACCTCTGCCAAGGCTAATGAAGAGCTGACACAACATTGGAGGGAATTTTCTGGCTTCATTCCACTGGCAGGAATGATGGACTGGAATTTTTTTTCTAGTAGAGCTATTAAGAGCACTTGTTTTGTTTTTTTTCACTTCTAATTTGGATGATGGTAAGGAGTGTGGATGGATGCTAATTAGAGCTATGTTGATATGATTATGTTTGCTATTCAGGGAATTCTGGAAATCTTTCCCTAAGTGCTGGAGCCAGGGATCAGAACTTCATTGTGCACTGTTAAAAATACGAATAGGCAAAGGAATCAGTTAAAGTCAGGGTTATGAGATAAGATTATCTTGCTGAGTGGACAAAAGAGAGGGACACAGCAGGCAGAGGGGGTGTAGGAAAGTGTCTTCCTGACCTTGACAAGTTACAGGGAAGTTGTGGACTTCCCATCCCTGGAAATGTTCCAGGACAGGGCTTGGAGCAGCCTGGGCTGCTGGAAGGGGTCCCTGCCCATGGCAGGGGGTGGGACACGATGGGCTTTGAGGTCCCTTCCCACCCAAGCATTCCATAATTTGTGATTTCCATGAGTGGCATCACCAGCCCTGGATCTGCTGCGGGACAGGCAGGAGTTACTGATTAATTTACTGTTAATTAATTAATTTACTGTCCCTTCCCACCACCCAATCATTCCATAATTTGTGATTCCCATGAGTGGCATCACCACCTGCTGGCAGCCACCCCCTGGATCTGCTGCAGGACAGGGAGAAGTTACTGATTCATTTACTGTTAATTGGGCGGTTCATTTACTGATTCCTAAGCAGATATCCAATGGCTCAGTCTTGTTGGAAAGGGTGGTGAAAAAGGTCCTGAGGGGAGCATGGTGGTGGTGCAGGAGCCAACTTTGGTCATCCCACCTGGAAAACTCTGTCCGAAAGTGCAAAACCGCCAAGGAACAGATGAGCCACCTGTCAGCAACAAACTGTGCTTTCCTAAACTGGTTATTCTGGGCTTTTGCAAGGGGTTGAAGCTGAATTTATTGATGTGCTCACTGCTGGGGTCTGTGGCAATGGAACGGTGTTTGATTTGAGGGCACAACCGAGTTCAAACACTTCGAGCCTCCTTGTGCAATTTACATTTACATTCGTTCCGCATTTTCCATTTACAGATTACAGATTTCCCAAAACAGATTACAGATTTCCCAAAACACACCACAAACCCGTGCTGATCTGTACATTTACTAATTCATACAGCATTTTATACAGCATTGCCTGATTCCTAAAGAAGCCCATGATGAGTTTCTTTGAGAGAGAGAGCAAGCGAGCGAGGCAGGAGGAGAAGCAGTGGCCCAATCTAGCTCAGCTGTGCTCCATCCCAGTTGCTTTCCTACCTCCAAGCCCCTCACTTCAAAGCCAGGAACATAATGTACAATTTTTTAATGGCTCTAGAAAAAGGCCCTGAGGGGAGCATGGTGGTGGTGCAGGAGCCAACTTTGGTCACCCCACATGGAAAACTCTGTCCGAAAGTGCAAAACCACCAAGTGTGTGAAGAAACAGATAAACCACATGTCAGCAATCCAGCTGTGCTTCCCTAAACTGGTTATTCTGGGCTTTGCAAGGGGTTTCAAGCTGAATTTATTGATCTGCTCGCTGCTGGGGTTGTGGCAATGGAATGGTGTTTGCTTTGAGGGCAGGACTTTGTGTTCAGCTGAGTTCAAACACTTCCAGCCTCCTTGTGCAATTTACATTTACATTCGTTCCGCAATTTCCATTTACAGATTACAGATTTCCCCAAACAGATTACAGACTTCCCAAAACACACCACAAACCCGTGCTGATCTGTACATTTACTAATTCATACAGCATTTTATACAGCATTGCCTGATTCCTAAAGAAGCCCATGATGAGTTTCTTTGAGAGAGAGAGCGAGCGAGGCAGGAGGAGAAGCAGTGGCCCAATCTAGCTCAGCTGTGCTCCATCCCAGTTGCTTTCCTACCTCCAAGCCCCTCACTTCAAAGCCAGGAACATAATGTACAATTTTTTAATGGCTCTAGAGCAAGGCACTCAGACTCTCTGTGCACTGAGCCTTCCCTCGGTGTAAACACCTCATCAAGATTGCCTGTGCTTCAACAATAGCAGCCAAATGCAATTCGAGAACCACAAGGCTTTGAAGTCCTCCCTGCAAAGGCTGGTTTGCCAGTCTGGGATAATGACATGCCATGATTGCTGCCTTTGTTGTATCTTTTCAGTGGAGAAGCAATTATGGGCCTCAATTTAACAGAATAGGCATTACACAGCTTATGATTCTCAAAATGCAATTTCATTTGATCATTTTCTCAATTTGATTGGTATTAATAGAATGGTTCGCAAAAAAAAAAAAAAAAAAAGGAAAAAAAGAAGGAAAAAAAAATGCTGGCAGAGGTTGTGTCCTGTTCCTCTTTCAAAGAGATAATGTAGAAGTATGTTTTACCTGCCCAGCACTCCATCAATGCACTCAGTCAGTTGGTTCCACCAAAAACATCTTATTCACTGCAAAGCTCTGGCTGTCCCCAGCTCAGGAAAACCTATGTGGTATTTTTTAATTTTCTTGCGAATTTTTTTCCATGGATTTACATTGAATTTGGAGCCATGAGATCACCCAGAAATTCAGCAATAAACCCTGCCCACCTTTTCATTCTGTCCTAATCTTTTACCCCCAAAGTGAGAGGCTCAGTTTCCCACATTTTTCTTCCCCCACTGATGATTTTCAGTTGATAATCCATAAATATCTTTTATCTTTTGGTCATAAATATCTTCCCACTGCCGCTTCTCCTGCGGGATCACTCTGGGGTAAAGCAGAGATTCCTGTCACAGTCACGCTTCCACTAAAATACCCAGCAGGATGGTTTGGGACAAAAAATAGAGACTAAAAATTGGATTTCCTGCAGTTTTATAGATTTAAAAAAAGTTTATTTCAAGAAAAAAATCAATTATTGCTATATTTACAAGGGGATCACTCATCTCTGTGCAGTGCTAACTGCACAAACTCAACAAAACAAACTTGCTCCAAACAAATTTACAGCCGTGGTTCTTGGAGCTATCCTTGTTTGTGAGCTTGTTTTGCCAGCTCTGTGAATTCCAGACTTTGTTCCTGCAGCTCCCCCCTGTGCTTTTCAGCCCCATTATTGTGTTTTTCCAGCTTTCCCTGCGAGCCTCTCCTGCAGAGGCTGGGATGTGTGATTGCCTGGCCAGGGATGGTTTCTGGCTGCTTTTCTGTTATTAGGTGCATTTCCTCCATGGAAATGGAGGAGCTCCGACATTTGAGAGTTTCTGTGCTGCACAATTTTCCTTCCTTTTATTCCTCTTAAAAGTAGAAGGAATCATCCCTCCCTTTAATTGGGTTTTGCTTCTTTTTGCTCCTTTAACCATTTCCTTCTCATCCATTCCACCGTGGGATAATTGAACATTTTCATTTTAACAGGCCACAAATTATTTCTCATTATTTCCTCAAAATTTTCAGATCTGTTCCCCTGTGACCATGAACATTCCTGGTTTTTAGGTCACAGATCCTCCACCAGTTGATGAAGAACCATTCCAGAATGTCCCAGCATCCCAGACTGGGAAAACGAAGCCTGAAGACAAATGGTACCCAAAAGGACAGCAGCTCAAGGTTCCTTTTTGAGAGGATTTAATAACTGAATTTAGAATTTTAGAATGTTATTGTTGTCCATGTAGGAGATTATTTGATAATCTAAATTATCTAGATTATTATTAGAAACTAGTACATGGTCATGTTTGATGGTTAGGGTTAGGGTTAGGGTTAGGCTGATTTTATAGTCCAGTGCTGCAGAATTTGTCTCAGGCCTTTGGGCAACTTTTTGATGCAGAATTATTCGTTGTGCAGCACCTGAATAACATCTCTGCTCTGTTCTGGACTGAGGGTTCCTTTACATTTGAATTTTTGGGTTCCTTTACATTTGAATTTCTGGACTATAAAGAGGGTTCCTTTACATTTGAATTTTGGGTTGAACCCACCATGAGCAGGGTTAGATCCAAGCAGCTCAGAGGGATTTTGATGTGAGTGATGGAACCTCTACCTGAATATCTCAAATATCCCCTGGGAAATTCACCCAGCTGTTGGTGACTCATTTCAGAAGCAGCACAGGTTCTTGCAGAGACAAAAAGCAGAATCCAAGCAGCCTCTGGGTGGAAAAGACCTGGTTTGCATCTGCAAGGACCAGAATTTGTCTCAGGCCTTTGGGCAAATTTTTGTGATGCAGAATTATTCGTTGTGCAGCACCTGAATAACATCTCTGCTCTGTTCTGGACTGAGGGTTCCTTTACATTTGAATTTTTGGGTTCCTTTACATTTGAATTTTTGGGTTCCTTTACATTTGAATTTCTGGAGTATAAAGAGGGTTCCTTTACATTTGAATTTTGGGTTGAACCCACCATGAGCAGGGTTAGATCCAAGCAGCTCAGAGGGATTTTGATGAGTGATGGAACCTCTACCTGACTATCTCCTATTCAGCTGTTGGTGACTCGTTTCAGGAGCAGCACTGGTTCTTGCAGAGACAAAAAGCAGAGCCCAAGCAGCCTCTGAGTGGAGCAGACCTGGTTTGCATCTGCAAGGACCTGATTCTATAATCCAGTGCTGCAGAATTTGTCTCAGGCCTTTGGGCAACTTTTTGATGCAGAATTATTCGTTGTGCAGCACCTGAATAACATCTCTGCTCTGTTCTGGACTGAGGGTTCCTTTACATTTGAATTTCTGGACTATAAAGAGGGTTCCTTTACATTTGAATTTTTGGGTTCCTTTACATTTGAATTTTTGGGTTCCTTTACATTTGAATTTTTGGCTTCCTTTACATTTGAATTTTGGGTTGAACCCACCATGAGCAGGGTTAGATCCCAGCAGCTCAGAGGGATTTTGGTGAGTGATGGAACCTCTACCTGAATATCTCCTATTGAGCTGTTGGTGACTCGTTTCAGGAGCAGCACCGGTTCTTGCAGAGACAAAAAGCAGAGCCCAAGCAGCCTCTGAGTGGAAGAATTTTCCCGAGGAGTGATGGCCAAGAGCCCCCAGGAGCAGCAGGAGAAGCAAATCCCTGGATCCAGAGGCAGCAGCAAGGCCCAGGATCCCAGGCTGCTCCCCCTGCCCTGGGGCAGGACCCCAGCTCAGCCCTCAGCCCAAATTCTTCTCTTGGCCCAGCAGAAAAACCCCAAAGCGGCTTCAATGACATCCCAAATTCAATCCTTGGCACTTCTGGCTATTTTCTCCCAATATTTCAGAATTTTTACCCACCAGAACTTTTAAATCCTGAATATCCCAGTCATGAGGACAAGAAATACCAGCAGGACTCTCCAGCTGGAATTCCACAGCAATTCCCAGCCAATGCCATCCCTGGGCAGGATTTTTCCAAGAATAACAGCAGCAGTGACCAGGCACATCCAGAACTGGAGAATATTTCATCTGATTTTAATGCCATTTTTCAAGACAGGGTGAAGGATCAAGCACCTCTTCCAGATTTCAAAAATCATATTCATGAGGATCTCAGGTATCAGAATAGTTTGTGGTGAGGATTTAAGTGGTAAAATGATATTATCACAACCCTGTGATGTCCATAAAATCAGTACTCAACAGGCCTGATCCAAAGCCTTTCATTTGCTTTAATCACCTTTGCATCAGGCTTAATTTTCCCAATTTGTGGGGTTTTTTATTTTCCATACACTTGGCTGCAAGCAAAGTCCTTTATTGTGAAATCCTCACCTTCCCATCTCCCTGCTCCCTTACTCCACGTTCAGCTTGTTTCCTGTGTGTAAATTCAGATTTTTACTCTTTCCCCCTCATTTTTTAAGGCCTTTTCCATGTTTTGCTCACAGCTCACCAACATCTGCTTGTAGAATCCCCCATTTCGTAGAAAAGAAGGAGAAGCCGAGATTTTCTGATTTTGAAGATGATTTTGCTGGCACGTGGCTGTGGGGTTTGTTCCCACCTGCCCTGCCCCAGGGAGATTCAGGAAAAGCTGAAGGAAATCCAAAGAAAATGAGAAGAAGCAGCTCAGAAGGGTCTCTCCTGCAAAGAGAAAAGCAAAACCAACCCAAAGCCAGCAAGAAGGTGAGGAAATAAATGTGGGTTGGGTGGTTTTAACATTTCTGTTCCCCCTCTAACATTTCTTCTTAATAATCCAAATAAAAAAATAAAACAAACTCTATAAATAGGGACTGAGAAATGTTGTAAAAGCACATGGACACACAGCAGAGCATTAAAAATCATGGAACAAATGTAGAAATAGACAATTTTAGAGCAAAGGGATCCACCTGGTTCAGAGAGTTCACTGAAATCATTTTAGAGCAAAGGGATCAGCCTGGTTTAGAGAATTCACTGAAATCATTTCAGTTCATTTGGTTCACTGAAATCATTTTAGAGCAAAGGGATCAGCCTGGTTTAGAGAATTCACTGAAATCATTTTAGTTCATTTGGTTCACTGAAATAATTTTAGAGCAAAGGGATCCGCCTGGTTCAGAGAGTTCACTGAAATCATTTTAGAGCAAAGGGATCAGCCTGCTTTAGCTGCAGGGACACACAGAGCAGTGTTTGTCCTGTCATTTATCCACAGATAAAATCATTTTAATTTACCAGGGTCAGGCTGTTTGTGAGGAGCAGCAGGCAGCCTCAGATCTGAGCCATCCATTATCCTGCTCGTGCTCCTTTCTTGTCCAGCTCAAATCTCCTGCTTTCCAAGGGATTCCAAGCCCAAATCTGGAGGATTTGTAAAGCTAACAGCACAAACCTCATCCCAAACCTCCTGATGGTCCTTATTAAAACTTGGATTTCTGTCTCCTCTGCAAGCCCACTTGTCCTGGTGTCGCCACTTAGGGGCACAGCAGAAAGCTGCCCATGACAAATTGAATGTTTGAGGAGTTTGCTCCAGGTCTCAGGGCAGACAAAGTTAAGCTGGAATAATGATTTCATGCACTTGGGGTATTGCTGCCTGAGTGCCTCTAAGAAGAATTAGGATTATGATGGGAACTGAAGGGCAGAGCTCCTTCTCTTTCTTTTGTTTCTTGTCCCGTGCTTGCAGCAGTTTTCTCACGCTCCACATGTGAGGAATGCACAGAGGATCAGGCTGGTTGTGCTCTCAGCAAAATCCAGTTTTTCCTAATAAACAAATGCAGCAAGTGGGGAACCCCTGATTTTGTGGGACACAGTGAAATTAACTCCTCACTGTACCTCAAATTAAAAATTAGTGAGCGGGGCTAGCTGACACAAAGAAACCTCAAATAGGAAATTTAGTGCATAAAATTAATTTCTCTGCGGTTGAGTTTAATTTGAACCTGTGTTTTGAAGAAATGCCCATTTTATTTGCATATAAAAATGGCTGTTCACAATAAAGCTCACAAAAGGTCATTTTTGACTGAGAAAATATCACTTTGTGATTGGGATAATTGCCAATTTCCCACCTGGATCCAAAGGAAATTCTGTGTCATTTGACTTTTGCCATTAACTCAGTCCTGTTGGTCACTTAGTTAAAATGAGATGTCCCAGGGGTGGAGCTGAGATTTCAAATGAAATCCTGAGGTTTCCACTATAAAAACTTGAATTATTCCCTCTGTGAAATCACATCAAGGAAAATCTCTTTGCTGTTTGGTTTTCAGCTGGGTAGCTCCAAATGCTACTTCAATCTGAGTATGAAGCTTGGAGGCCTTGGACCTGACTACGAAACAATCAAAGAGAAAGTGAGTAAACCAAACGTGGATTTAGGCAGGGGAGAGTGGCAGAGAAATCATAATTTGCAATTATCTGGGACTTTATATCCTTGGCTTGAGAGAGATATCCTTGGAGAAAGTGAATAAACCAAAAGTGGATTTAGGCAAGGGAGAGTGGCAGAGAAATCATAATTTATGATTTTCTGAGACTTTATATCTTTGCCTAGCTGGAGATCCTACAGGAAAATTCAAATAAAAACAAAGGCAGCTGTCCTGGGGATCATTTTAACCCTCTCATTTTTAAAATCCAGAAATAAGAATCAATCAGGGCTAATTGCACATCAGGAAATGACGCACTCAGGTGGCTGAGTTGTCATTCCCAGTGTAAAGATCCACCAGATGTTCCAAGTGGAAATCAAAGTTGTGTAAACACAAGAAAATAATCTGGCTGCACTCTGGTGAAATGGAGACAGATTGTTCAGGACAGAATCAAGATGGAGCTGTCACATTTCTGCTGAGCTCCATCCTCTATTCAGTCCAGGGGAAAAGCTCTTAAGAGGGAAAAGCAACTAAAAAAAGCTGTGCCATTTATCAGGGCTTCCTGTTGTGTGCTGAGGAGGGATCAATGGCCAAGGCAGGTTGAACAGCAGCAGAGGTGGAAATGGAATATTGGTGGGAAAAGGCTTTCATTGATGGATCCCCCCAGCCATTGAATTCCAGGCTCCTTTTTCTGCTTTTTCTCAGAAGGAAAAGCTAAAGCTGCAGAAGGAATATTCCAGGCAAATTAAGGAATACAACATGAGGAACATTACTGTGGTTCAGAGGCTGCCTGCAAAGCCCCAGGTGTCTTCAGTGTCCAGGCAGAAGGTAAGAGCTGAGTCCCTTCCCAGGGTGTTCCAGGGTGACAGGTGAGCACTGCAGGCTCCAGGACAAAGCTGGGAGTTCAATAATATCAGAATTCCTCAGTTCCTTGCAGAACCACTAAAAATAAACCACTAAAAGACAAAACTTTATTGTCTGGGTGTCAAAAAAGGGTTTGCCTGCAAAGCCCAGGTGTCTTCAGTGTCCAGGCAGAAGGTAAGAGCTGAGTCCCTTCCCAGGGTGTTCCAGGGTGACAGGTGAGCACTGCAAGCTCCACGACAAAGCTGGGAACTCAATAATATCAGAATTCCTCAGTTCCTTGCAGTTATCCCAAAAATAAACCACAAAAATAAACCACAAAGCTGGGAATTCAGTAATATCAGAATTCCTCGGTTCCTTGCAGTTATTCCCAAAAATAAACCACTAAGAGACAAAACTTTATTGTCTGGGTGTCAAAAAAGGGGTTTGCCAGCAAAGCCCAGGTGTCTTCAGTGTCCAGGCAGAAGGTAAGAGCTGAGTCCCTTCCCAGGGTGCTCCTGAGGGTGACAAGAGAGCACTGCAGGCTCCAGGACAAAGCTGGGAACTCAATAATATCAGAATTCCTCAGTTCCTTGCATTTATCCCAAAAATAAACCACTAAAAGACAAAACTTTATTGTCTGGGTGTCAAAAAAGGGTTTGCCTGCAAAGCCCCAAATGTCTTCAGTGTCCAGGCAGAAGGTAAGGGTGACAGGTGAGCACTGCAGGCTCCAGGACGAAGCTGGGAACTCAATAATATCAGAATTCCTCAGTTCCTTGCAGTTATCCCAAAAATAAACCACAAAAATAAACCACAAAGCTGGGAACTCAATAATCTCAGAATTCCTCGGTTCCTTGCAGTTATTCCCAAAAATAAATCACTAAAAGACAAAACTTTATTGTCTGGGTGTCAAAAAAGGGTTTGCCTGCAAAGCCCCAGGTGTCTTCAGTGTCCAGGCAGAAGGTAAGAGCTGAGTCCCTTCCCAGGGTGTTCCAGGGTGACAGGTGAGCACTGCAGGCTCCAGGACAAAGCTGGGAACTCAATAATATCAGAATTCCTCAGTTCCTTGCATTATCCCAAAAATAAACCACTAAGAGACACAACTTTATTGTCTGGGTGGCAAAAGGGGTTTGGATTCTTTTAGGGGACTTCAATAGGAACATGAGATTATGCACTGGGGACATGAGGTGTTCCCAAATCCCTGCAACACACAGGCACCAAAACCCAGCCCAGGTTAAACCAGGGCTCTGCCAGCTCCAGCATTTCTGTAAAACTCTTTCCATTCCCTCTCCAGTTCCATGTTCCAGGCATCATTTTGCTTTTTAATTTTGATAATTAAGTGCCTTATGCAGGAGAACCTGAGCTTGTCCTGTTAACCTGCAAAACTCCCTGCCTGAGGGCAGGACCTTAATGAGACTGGGAAAAAAATGTTTATAAATTTAATAAATTCGTGTTGCTCTTTCTTTGTTCAAATAAAAACACTTCCTCGGTGTCTAAGGTGGCTTCTGGTGGTGCCAGGAAGCAAATCTTGGGCTTGGTTATGTTGCGCTCACCACTGAAGAGTCTGGGATTGAATTCTGTTAGAAACAAGCTCAGGAATTCGGAGATATTTTACTCAACCCACCTAAATTCTTGTTTTGAAATCTTGGCCAGGTTTTCTCTTGCTCAGTTCCCCCAGTTTTTCCTGCTTTTAGGCTCTGGAATATGCCAAGACAATTCCAAGACCAAAGGTTTTCGTAGCAAAGCAATCGGAGCAGGAGGTGAAGGAGGTTCTGCCCCAGGCTCCAGCTGGACCCAGGTTACCCAAAATCCCATCCCTGGAATCTCTGTGGAGCAGGCACGAGAAGGAGAAGGAAGCTGTGGCTGCTTTTGAAGCCCTTCACCTCTTGTAGGTATTTGGGGAATCTCAGGGATCGAGGCAAAAACGCCTGAATTGTTTTTATTTTCAGCTGTGACCATCACATCTTCGTTTCCCAGTCCGCTGAAATTTAAACTGGTTTAATTATTTTTAAATGTTAGAATTGGTTTTAATCGCTCTACTTGTACCTATTTTGTTAATAAATTGACCTTTTACATTTCTAGCATTTTAAATATGGTGCTCAGTTCTTTTATTAGAAAATGTTCTATTAGAAATGTAGTCCTCTGGTCTTTTTCTTTGAAAGAAATGATCTGACAGTTGCATCTTTCAGAACAATCAGCTCTTGGCTTGTCACAGGTGGATCATTTTTGAACATAGAAACAGACAGATACATCTACAAAACATTAAAAATAAACTTCTGTTTCATCTGATGTTCTTAACACCAGCGATATTTCATTTTCTGAAGTGCACACAAGCCTTTTGGCCAGAAATAACAGCAAAAATAATCCATTGCTGCTAAAAAAGAGAACAAAAATATGCTCCAAACACAGCACTTGGTATTGACACAATGCTAATTACTTAATTGTTACTCTTTTGTCTCTAAGCGAAGAGTTTCCACAAAAAGATCAACATTTTGAAGCTTCATTTGGGACAAGAAAATTCCAAGCAAGACCTGGCTGAGCATGCAGACAATCTGGGATTAGCCAGGAGCAGTTGGAGAATATATTGGGTAACTGAGGATAATTGAGAGCTGCATGTTTGAGAGGAAACAGCTTTTAACAGATTAAGGCTGTAAAAATAACAACAAACAGATGGGTTTCTTAGGGCGCTTCCATTCCTTTAACTTAGCAAATTATGAATTAAGTCACCATATGAAATGTGATTAGAGCACACAGCCAGGGAATTTGGGCTAAAACCTCCTGGAAAACAGGCTGGATAAAGGAATAAAAACCCAACCACTTTGTGATGGTGTGGAATTGCTTTATCCCTTTTATTTGGTCTTTTTTTAATGGGGGCTCCCAATTTAATATGGGGAGAAGTGATTCCAATTCTGCCCTTCCTCAGGGCCTTGCTTCAAACCCTCCTGAGGGGCAGGAACTTGGACTCACAGCTGGAAGTTCAGGACATTTTTGGGAATATTAAGACAACCGCCTTGTGCTGATGTGGAATTGCTTTATCCCATTTATTTGGTCTCTTTTTTATGGGGGGTTCCCAATTTATGTGGGGAGAAGTGATTCCAATTCTGCCCTTCGTGATGGAGGAGGGACCTGGCCTTGCTTCAAACCCTCCTGATGAGCAGGAACCTGTTGAACCAGCCCCTTGGACTCACAGCTGGAAGTTCAGGACATTTTGGGGAATATTGAGACAAACCCAACAAGCTTGTGATGGTGTGGAATTGCTTTATCCCATTTATTTGGTGTTTTTTAATGGGGGCTCCCAATTTAATTATGGGGAGAAGTGATTCCAATTCTGCCCTTCCTCAGGGGCAGGAACTTGGACTCACAGCTGGAATTTCAGGACATTTTTGGGAATATTAAGACAACCGCCTTGTGATGATGTGGAATTGCTTTATCCCATTTATTTGGTCTCTTTTTTATGGGGGGTTCCCAATTTATGTGGGGAAAAGTGATTCCAATTCTGCCCTTCCTCACAGAGAAGGGACCTGGCCTTGCTTCAAACCCTCCTGATGAGCAGGAACCTGTTGAACCAGCCCCTTGGACTCACAGCTGGAAGTTCAGGACATTTTGGGGAATATTGAGACAAACTCAACCACTTTGTGATGGTGTGGAATTGCTTTATCCCATTTCTTTGGTCTTTTTTTAATGGGGCTTCCAATTTAATATGGGGAAAGGAAATTCCAATTCTGCCCTTCCTCATGGAGAAGGGACCTGGCCTTGCTTCAAACCCTCCTGAGGGGCAGGAACTTGGACTCACAGCTGGAATTTCAGGACATTTTTGGGAATATTGAGACAACCACCTTGTGCTGATGTGGAATTGCTTTATCCCATTTATTTGGTCTCTTTTTTATGGGGGGTTCCCAATTTATGTGGGGAAAAGTGATTCCAATTCTGCCCTCCGTGATGGAAGAGGGACCTGGCCTTGCTTCAAACCCTCCTGATGAGCAGGAACCTGTTGAATCAGCCCTTGGACTCACAACTGGAAGTTCAGGACATTTTGGGGAATATTGAGACAAACCCAACAAGCTTGTGATGGTGTGGAATTGCTTTAACCCCTTTTATTTGGTCTTTTTTTATGGAGGATTCCCAATTTGATATGGGGAGAAGTGATTCCAATTCTGCCCTTCCTCAGGGCCTTGCTTCAAACCCTCCTGATGAGCAGGAACCTGTTGAACCAGCCCCTTGGACTCACAGCTGGAAGTTCAGGACATTTTTGGGAATATTGAGACAAACCCAACCACTTTGTGCTGATGTGGAATTGCTTTATCCCATTTCTTTGGTCTTTTTTTATGAAGGTTCCCAATTTATGTGGGGAAAAGTGATTCCAATTCTGCCCTTCCTCATGGAGGAGGGACCTGGCCTTGCTTCAAACCCTCCTGATGAGCAGGAACCTGTTGAATCATCCTCTTGGACTCACAGCTGGAATTTCAGGACAGTTTTGGGAATATTGAGACAAACCCAACCACTTTGTGATGATGTGGAATTGCTTTATCCCATTTATTTGGTCTTTTTTATGGGGGGTTCCCAACTTATATGGAGAAAAGTGATCCTGATTCTGCCTGTCCTCATGGAGGAGGGACCTGGCCTTGCTTCAAACCCTCCTGCTGAATCAGCCCCTTGGATTCAGAGCTGGAAGTTCAGGACATTTTTGGGAATATTGAGACAAACCCAACCACTTTGTGATGATGTGGAATTGCTTTATCCCATTTATTGGGTGTCTGTTTTATGGGAGCTCCCAATTTAATTTAGGGCAGAGAAATCCCAATTCTGCCCTTCCTCACAGAGGAGGGACCTGGCCTTGCTTCAAACCCTCCTGATGAGCAGGAACTTGTTGAATCAGCCCCTTGGACTCACAGCTGGAAGTTCAGGACATTTTGAGGAATGCTGAGAAATATTAAGAATATTTTGGGAAGCCTTGGTGGAAGAAGCTTTGTCCAATATGGGAACACGGGTCAGGCTGCAGGAAGAATGTTTTCCACGATATTTTTTGTCACTTACAACATCCAATTCCAGCTTCTGGACAGAACCTTCCTCTTCCTCAGCCTCTTTCCCCTCTCCTTTGGGCACTGCCAGGCTGGGAAATGTTTCCATGCTCTTCTTTCCTACTTTTATTTTTAATCCAAACTGTAACACTTTGAAGCATTTCTGCTCAGAGCACCTCAACTTGTTGTTCCTGCTTAAAAGTGATAATCCCCCCTTAATCCAAACCTCAAGTGCCTGTTTTAATGAAACCTTCAGATGAATATCAAAGAGCTATTTACTCGTATCTAATATTTTAATTAGATTATATTCTCAATTTAACCCATTAAACCCCCTTTGATGAGCTCCATGTTCAGTGTTTAGCCCCAGATGCTGGAGGTAATGAATATTGGACCTTTGATTTAATGAGAATTTCTGCCTTTCCAGCCTGACTCCCTTTGTATCCCTTTTTTTTTTGCTTTTTTTTGCTTTTCTGGCCTATAGAATTCATTTAATTGAAGAAGTCTCTTATCACCACACATTAAGGAACCTAAATTAGCATCCCTTTTCTGATGAGAAAATGCAAGCAGACATTTTCTCTTTGATCTGAGGGCTGAGTTGAAGTAGGCAACAGCCCCCTGAAAATGAGCTGATGGCTGCATTATTTGGCTGCCATGCAGATGTGGCCATGTGGTGCAAAATGCTTAATGTCTTAATTGATCGCCTTCCTCCCTGGCTGGCATCCTCCTCCTCCCAGAAATTAGGGCAGAAATCTGTTCATTTGGGGTTTTATTTAAATAAAATCATGGATTTTTAGGAAATATTTAAATATTGAAGCTTTGCGAAAGTTGGATATGATGCTGCAACTGGAGGAGCACATTTTAAAAATATTTTTATTATTATTTTAACAACCACTTGTTTGTTTTTATAACACTGCTCGTGATCATCTCACAAACCATTTAGAAATTCTGGTGGTTTGGGTGTTTTAAATCCCACAAAAGAAATTCTGTCAACCTACCTCAATACAAATTCAGATTTTCCCTGCACTTCACAGATATGGTGGCACAAAATAAGAGACCCATGAGCATCCAGCTCCTTAAAGTCAAAGGCCAAAATTTAATGTATTTCAGATTAGGAAGGCAAAATATTTAAATAAAAATCAGCCCTAAATGTTGAATTAATGATGAATTAATTATTGAGAGAGGAGTCTGTGTGCAGCACCCAATGGAAATTCCCAATAATTTCTGAAATGGAAGGTTTACCTCTGATTCGGGTTGTTCTTTGTTTTTCTCTCACGTCACTCCTGTATCTGAGGCAAAACCCAACATGTGAGAAAAAGCAGGAATGTGGAGAAAGGAGCAGCTCTGGTGTGAGGAGGAGGAATGGTTTCAGTGGTTTCTGGAATGGTGTCAGTGCTTTCTGGAATGGTTTCAGGAATGGTTTCAGTGGTTTCAGAGGTTTCTGGAATGGTTTCAGTGCTTTCTGGAATGGTTTTGGTGGTTTCAGGAATGGTGTCAGTGCTTTCAGGAATGGTTTCAGTTGTTTCAGTGCTTTTTGGAATGGTTTCATGAATGGTTTCAGTGGTTTCAGTGGTTTCAGGAATGGTTTTGGTGGTTTCAGGAATGGTTTCAGTGGTTTCTGGAATGGTTTCAGGAATGGTGTCAGAGGTTTCAGTGCTTTCAGGAATGGTTTCAGGAATGGTCTCTGGAATAGTTTCAGTGGTTCCTGGAATAGTTTCAGTGGTTTCAGGAATTATTTCAGTGCTTTCTGGAAAGATTTCAGTGGTTTCAGTGGTTCCTGGAATGGTTTCAGGAATGGTTTCCGTACGTTCAGGAATGGTTTCAGTGCTTTCATGAACGGTTTCAGTGGTTTCAGTGGTTTCAGGAATGTTTTCAGTGGTTTCATGAATGGTTTCAATGGTTTCAGTGGTTCCTGGAATGGTTTCAGGAATGGTTTCAGAGGTTTCAGAGGTTTCAGAGGTTTCAAGAATGGTTCCAGTGGTTTCTGGAATGGTTTCAGTGGTTTCAGAGGTTTCAGGAGTGGTTCCAGTGGTTTCTGGAATGGTTTCAGTGGTTTCAGAGGTTTCAGGAATGGTTCCAGTGGTTTCAGGAATGGTTCCAGTGGTTTCAGGAATGGTTTCAGTGGTTTCAGTGGTTCCTGGAATGGTTTCAGAGGTTTCAGGAATGGTTCCAGTGGTTTCCTGCAGTGGTTTCAGGAATGGCTGAAATGTGAGCAGCTCACCTTCACTCCTGCCACCACAAACCTGGGTGATAAAACCTTCAAACCAACTTTTTCCTTGAAGAATTGCACCGTGCCAGGGAGAAAAGCCCCTGTGGGTCAGGATCACACATTTGCACCCTCCTGCCTTGCCAGGGATGGACGATGGGAGCAGCTGCACCAGCCCTGCAGGGCACCCTCCAGGGGCTCAGCCAAGCTCCAGAAACAGAATAAACCCGAGAAACAAGAAATCTAGAAACAAAACCAAGAAATAAAAGGTCTAGAAACAAATCCAAGAAACAAGAAATCTAGAAACAAATCCAAGGAACAAGAAATCTAGAAACAAGATAAATACAACAGGAAATCTAGAAACAAACCAAAGAAGCAAGAATTTTAGAAACTAGATAAATCTTTTTAAAAAAGAGAGAAATCTAGAAACAAATCCAAGAAACAAGAAATCTAGAAACAAGGTAAACCCAAGGAACAAGAAATCCAGAAACAAGATAAACCCAAGACCAAACCCAGCCCCTTTTTAAGCCAGGACCATCCAAGCAGGAGCTTGCAGTTGGGTGAGGTGATGCTGTTTGTTGTTGGGACTAGAAGAGAGGAAAAGCTCCCTCAGGACATCAGTGATAAAGAAATTCACTGAATCCAGCAGGCAGCAGAGAGAAATGAGGAGAGGAATCATAAAAAGGATTTTACATCACGCCCAGGTCGTTCTAGGCTTGGCCCTGGGTTATTTACACCTTCCCCACTTCCTCCGTGTGTGTGCAACAGCAAGAAATTCAAATTATTTGCTGTATAAATGCCCTTAAAATCTATATCTGAGCTGCTTTTATGGAGCTCTGGATATAAAATGAAAAAAATGGGGTTGGAACTGCTTTCCAAACCCAAAAAAGTTCAAAATGTTGAAGGCAGCATGCAGGAAAATGCTCAAAATGAAAACGGAAAGCAAAGGTTCATGGCAGGGTTTTATAGATCGGGGTTTGATTTTCTGTAATGAAAACAGCAACAAAAAAAAGCATTAACCACTTGTGAATTAAATTAACCACCAGAACACATTTTCATTTCAGAGCAACTCGCTGAAGAATTCTGATGAAAATCAATCTTCTTGAAAAACAGGAAATCCACCGGCATTTCCCATTCCCAGCAATTATTTCCTGCAAGTCACTTCCACTCCAGCATTCCCCAAGTGAACACATTATTTTATTTTTAAAAAAAAAAGAGAGAGAGCTCTAAATCCCTCCCCTACTCCTCAAGCTTCTTGGGAAGAGCAAGGAAAAGTCGGTTGCTTTAGAATCCAAGAATAAAACCTCATTTCATTTATTCCAAGCGAAAAATTCTCAGAATAAAATCTCATTTCATTTATTCCAAGTGAAAAAAATCTCTCAATAAAACTTCATTTCGCTTACTTCGAGTGAAAAAATCTCAGAATAAAACCTAATTCAATTTATACCAAGTGAAAAAATCTCGGAATAAAACCTTATTTCACTTCTTCCAAGTGAAAAAACCTCAGAGTAAAATCTCATTTTATTTATTTCAAGTGAAAAGAAATCTCTGCTAGAAACAAAAACTGACTGCCCAAACCTTCCTTTGCCCCAGAACCATCTCCATTCTCCAATAACCTGTTCCCAAAACGTTGCCCAGACTCTCTGGAAATGACATTTTTCCATCTCCAGCTGGGCAGGAGCTGCCTGCTGCCACAGGGGATTTCTCTGGCACTCCGGGTTTCCTTCAGCTCTCTCAATTTCAGCGGTTTTTGCACCAAATTTTGTGGGATAAGCAAATTCCCAAACCATCCTGTTCCCTGCAAGGCTCTGGTGTCCAGCTGAGGTGGGGACATCCCTGGGGATGGGAATATTCCCACTCTGCCTATGTGGGATCGGTTTTTAATCTGATTTTTGGGTGAATTGTCAGCCAAAGTGCCCAAAACCACCCAGAGGTGAGGAAAGTTGTGGGGTTCGTTTTATTGATGGGCGGAAATTCTTTGGGGTGGGAATTCCTGGAGTGGCAGGGGAGCAACAGCAGAGATTTGAGGGGGTTTTTTTGTGTGTCATGGTTTAACCTTTTTCTCATAGATCTGACACCACGGAGCAGAGCCAGGCCAGCCCCAAGCCTGGAACAGCAGCGGCAGACGTGGTCAAAAATTTAAAAAAAAATCCCATAAATGTCATATAAATCCCATAAATATCATATAAATCCCATAAATATCATATAAATCCCATAAATATCTTATAGATCCCATAAATATCATATAAACCCCATAAATATCATGTGGATCTGATCTTAATTTTAATGATTCCCGATGAAACGCGTGCGGGGAGGGGGAGGAGGCTGACAACATTCCCAGAGCAAAATACACAGAAAAAAAAAAGTGAAATTTCCAGGTTTTTGAATTCCCATCGCTTCCCTGCCCACGGGATTTGGGAGAAGGGAAGAAACCAGAGCTGGGAGTGGCATTTCCAGCCGGCTCGGCTTCAAACCCCGCAGAGAAACGTGGTTGCTTTAAAAATCCTGATTTTTAAGGAGATCGGTGGCATTTTGTCGGTGGAAATAATTGTCCTGAAAGAATTTATTAAAAACAAGCGGCATTTCCTGGATATGTGGATGGGTATTGGGGAGTTTCTTCTAAACACGACGTGTGATCTTTATTTTTCACGTAAAAAACTAGAAAGGCAGACTCACAAATAAAAAAGGAAGCGAGCATACACATTTCAATCATTTATATTTTATATATTAAACAGGAAAATTAAACGTTTTCCCCTCACGAAACGACATGGCCCATCAAACCAAAATGCCCTGAAAGTGCTAAGAACGCCAGACAACCAAATGAAATTCCCGAGGGAAAAAAAAAAAACCAAAAAGAAATTAAAGAAATAAATTAAATAAGCGAAGGAGAAACCGCCACGCCGCCGCGGTGATGCTGCAGCAGGGGATGCTGAGCCCGAATTTTCAGCAGAAATTTTCTCGGGAAAAAAATTCCCAATCCCAACATCTCCTCCCCAGAGATGCTGAAGCTCCGCCGCGCTCCCGGAGCGTTTCCCAGCCAGCGGCTCAGCCCGAAACCAAAACTAAATTATAAAAAAAAATCAGAATTTACCTGGCAATGAACCCCATTCCCCTGGCAGGAAGGGAAAGGCAAAGCGGGGCTGCTCCAGCTGAGCGCAGGGAGGGACGGGAGCCCAAGGACGGGACCCGCTCCGGGGCTGTTTCAGAGGAAAATGGAATTATCCGGCATCCACACCTTCCAACCGGGCAGGAATCACGCTGCCCGCACTTCTCCAAGCTGTAGAAAATCCCTTTTTATTTTCTGGCTGGGAGCGCCGTTTGCTCCGTGCAGCCGAGGCAAGACCGAGTTCTTGGTGATGCTCCCCCGGGGCGGAATGAAATAAAGCGGATTTTTTTGCCTTACCTGTTTCTTCAGAGGGTTTTTCTTACAAATCTTTTTTATTTACGCGCGTCTCGGAAGCTCCGGAGAGCGTGGGAAGAGCGGCGAGGATTTCGGGATTTCGGGGGAATAAAGGGTGAAATTCGCCCTGCCTGCCGCTCCCAGGAACCACAACACTGCCACGAGGATACATTTATTTCACACCCGAGGAAAAGTTCGGGGAAACGAGGAAAAACTCGGAGGGAACGGGGAGGGGGAACCTAAAACAACCTCGGCTCCTTTCGCTCCCCCCCCCCGCCGCAGCTTTCCGAGCGCAGCCCAACCTTGGGGTGATGCTGGGAGGGCAGGGGGCTCCCCCCGCACCCGCACCCCCTTCCCGAGCCCTTGGGGGAGCAAGCAGAGCCCGCTAGAGGCGGTGGGGGCAGATGTCGCCCTCCTCCAGGATGTCCACCTCGTCCTCGGGCTCCTGCAGCAGGAAGGGGCCGGGGGGGCCCTTGCGGGGCTCGGTCGCGGCCGCCTCGGGCAGCTCGGGCTCGGGGGAGCTCTGCTCGCGGATCTCCTCCCCCGCCGCCTGCTTGGGGTCGTCCTGCGTCTTCCGCAGCTGCTTTTTGTGCTTCATGCGGCGGTTCTGGAACCAGGTTTTTACCTGGGGAGAGGAGGGGAAAGCGGGGAGGAAAAAAAAAGAAGGGAAAAAAGTGGTAAAAATTAAAGAGAGAAGGATGCTGGGTGGGATGGATGCGGGGATGCTGGAGGGGATCCGGCGGTGCTGAGCGCGTGGGATGCGGGGATTCAGAGCGGGTGGGATGCGGAGGATGCTGGAGGGGATGCGGGGATGCTGCACGGGGTGCTGGGATGCTGGAAGTGATCCGGGGAATGCTGAAAGGATGGCATGGGGGGGATGCTCCTCGGGATGTGGGGATGCTCCTCGGGATATGGAGGATGCTCCTCGGGATGTGGAAATGCTCCTCGGGATGCGGGGATGCTCCTCGGGATATGGAGGATGTTCCTCGGGATGTGGAGGATGTTCCTTGGGGTGTGGGGGATGATCCTCGGAGTATGGGGGATACTGCTCGGGATGTGGGGGATGCTGGACCCATGGGATGAGGGCCGGGGACAGCTGCCAGGGACAAGCTGCTGGAAGCGATCCGGGGAATGCTGAAACGATGGGATGCTCCTCGGGATGTGGGGATGATCTTCGGGATGTGGGGGATGCTGGACCCATGGGATGAGGGCTGGGGACAGGTGCCGGGGACAGGATGCTGGAAGTGATCCAGGGAATGTTGAAAGGATGGGATGTGGGGATGCTCCTCGGGATGCGGGGATGCTCCTCGGGATGCGAGGATGCTCCTCGGGATATGGGAGATGCTCCTCGGGATGTGGGGGATGTTCCTTGGGGTGTGGGGGATGCTGGACACATGGGATGAGGGCTGGGGGCAGGTGCCGGGGACAGGATGCTGAAAATGATCCGGGGAATGCTGAAAGGATGGGATGCTCCTTGGCATGTGAGGATGCTCCTCGGGATGTGGGGATGCTCCTTGGCATGTGAGGATGCTCCTCGGGATGTGGGGATGCTCCTCGGAGTATGGAGGATGCCTCTCGGGATGTGAGGATGCTCCTCGGGATGTGGGGATGGTCCTCGGGATGTGGGGATGCTCCTCGGGATGTGGGGATGCCCCTCGGGATATGAGGATGCTCCTCGGGATGTGGGGATGCTGGACCCATGGGATGAAGGCTGGGGACAGGTGCCAGAGGCAGTCCCCGCTCCCCTACCTGCGTCTCGGAGAGGCTGAGAGCCGTGGCCAGCTCCACCCGCTCGGGCGTGGACAGGTAGCGCTGGATCTCAAACCTCTTCTCCAGGCCGGAGAGCTGCGAGTCGGAGAACACGGTGCGGGCTTTGCGGCGGCGGCAGTGCTTCCCGGGCAGCTCGGCGTGAGCGTGGTGCTGGAACAGCGCCGGCACCGGCATTCCTGGCGGGACACACGGCACAGACCCGGCTGCGGCCGGCCAGGGACAGGGCACCGGGGAAAACCCCCAGGAATGTCGGACTTTCGGGGTGGGTTCTCCCTCTGGCTTTTAATTTTTTTTTATGGGTTTTTTTTTTTTCGTTGATTTCGTTTTTGAGGTCGATTGATTGGTTTGGGGATTTCGGGAATACGAGGGGATTTTCCAAGAGCCACCCCGGGAAGGTGAAGGGAGCCCGGGCAGCGCTGCCGCCGGAGGGGACTCGAGGCTGGCGCGGGCACCGGAACCACAACGAAATGGGCACGGAAAAAACCGGGAGAGCCCTGGAAAAGACTGGGGAGGGGAAAGCGATCCTTGACGGCCCCGCTGGCACACGGCTTGGGGAATTTTGGAGGTTTTCTCCTTGCAGAGCGAGGAACGGGCCGAGCCAGGGGCGGGAGAGGAGCGGGGCCGCTGGAGCTGGAAAAGCGGAGCTCGCTTGGACAACGAGAGGGAAAAGGGAGGTTTTATAAAATAAAAACTTTTTTTTTTTTTTTTTAAGAAAATAATAAAATTAAAGGCAGAGAGAGGGAAAACTTCAAGGTTTTGGGCATCCGCTAAGGAAGCGAGAGGTTCCTGCCCTGGTGGCGAGGGATGTAAAAGACGCCTGAACCTCCCCAGAGCGACTCTGTCACCCTTGTCCCCACCCGAGTCCCCACCCGGACGCCCCAGCCCGGCGGTGCAGCCGCACTTACCCGAGGCGGTGAGGAAATAGGGGTGGTGGTGGTGATGCTCCGGCTTGTGCAGGGCGGGGTGCGGGTGCGGCGCCAGCAGGGTCGGCGTGGGCATCAGGGGGTACCCATAGTCCAAGAGGGGCACGCGGGAGGCCAGCGAGCCGGGGAAGGGCTCGGCGGGCACCTCCCGCAGGGGTTTGGGCTTGTGCAGCAGGATGTCCTCGATGAAGAACGAGGTGGGCCGGCCCGTGGGCACCGGCAGCGCGGGCGAGGTGAAGTTGAGGTTCATGGCCCCCCTCGGGCAGCGGGCAGGGCACGGAGCCGCGCCGAGCTGCGGGAGCAGAGACACCCCCGGGCCGGCAGGGAAGAAATGAAAATGATGATGTCAAGAAAGAAAGAAAGAATTTTTTTTTAAATCCTCAGTCAAAATAAACCGCGAAATTAATTAAAAAAAAAAAAAAAAAAAAAAAAAAAAGAAAAAAGGTGAATCCCGCAGGCAGAAAGGAGCTGGCGGAGCCGGGGGAGGCGAGGCGGGCGCGTCGGGGATGCGCGGGGCGCTGCGCGCCTTTGAGGCGCGCTGGGAAGGGGGATGCGCGCTGAGCCAATGGCGAGCGGGGGGGGGACGGGCCTGCAGGGCCACCCAGAGCACCCCGGGGGCGAGGACGGGGCGAGGAGAGGGCGAGGAGCCGCCGGGAGCCGCAGCGCTCCGCAGCCTCCCCCGCGCAGCGCTCCGCTCAGCCCCGCTCCGGCCGTTTCCCCAAACACGGGCGGATCTCCCTGGTTTTATTTTTTTTTTTTTCCCCCTTTTAAAAAATAAAAATAAATAAAGAACAAAACTTGGGGGAAAATAAAGCGGCGGTTCTTTGCCACGCTCCGCTCCCAACCTGTCCCCCGCGCACGCCGCTTCTCCCGTCCCTCTGAGCTCTCATCCCAGCACGGTTTTGTTCCCATCCCTTGTTCCCATCCCTTCCCCGCTCTCTGTTGCGCCAACACTTTTTTTTCCTTTTCTTTTTTTTTTGGGTCTTTCCTCTGTTTGTCTTTTTTTTTTTTTTTTTTTTTTGCCTTTCCTCACCCCTCTAATCTGCACCATTCATTTCCCCGGAGTCAATTTGCTCAAATGAGGGTGATACACCACATCATAGCCGAGATAATTTCGGTTCACATCTCGGAAAATTGCTCTAATTATTGATGTTAAACTCAGGGAAATTAAAAGAAGGCGCTTCTCCTTCATCTCCTGATTTTAAGCTCTAATTTGTTGAAATCGAGTTGTCATCACAATTCCAATCACTCCCGTTAATAGTAAAAGTGTTCTAATAGAGGCAGAATTCGCACAACCCATGCTATTAGATAATTAAGAAAGATGTTAGAAAGACAAGTGCTAATCCTTGGGCACACGGACAGCGCTTCCATCTGATCCAGCAGGTAGAACAAATTAATTACCCGAATCAATTAGTCCTAAAAGTACAGTTCTCCGGCAAGCGCAAGCCATGCCTTCCATATGGATGAGCTGGTAAATGGTAAATAGACGAGGAAAAAGCCGGGGAAGAATAGAAACGGCGGGCGCGGGGCTTTAATGAGCCGCGAGTTGCGGCCGGGGGCTCCATCAGCGCTGCCGAAATTGGGGAGGGGGCGGCCGGAGAGCCCCCGGTGCCCGCAGGGAACCCCACGGGAGCGGGTGGTGCCCGCTGGAGCCGCGCCCACGCTCGGTTTGGTGCTGAGCGCCCGCGCACGGGCAGGGCGCACCCACCCCAGCAGCGTGGGATTCTGTCCATTGAATATATCCGCCGTTCTGCCTTTGTTTTATGGGTTATATTTGTATTTTTATCCCGTGTTATGGTCTTATATGTGCTTTTTTTAATTTATATATATATATGTGTATACACAGATCCTTTCCTGCAGAGTACGGATCAGCTACCCTGGTGCAGGAAAGCAGGAGGAGTCCCCCAGGACTGGGGGGAAAACTCAACTCATCTCTCTCTTTTTCCTCTGGAAAAATAATAATAATAAAAAAGAATAACTCCTCTCCTCTCCTCTCCTCTCCTCTCCTCTCCTCTCCTCTCCTCTCCTCTCCTCTCCTCTCCTCTCCTCTCCTCTCCTCTCCTCTCCTCTCCTCTCCTCTCCTCTCCTCTCCTCTCCTCTCCTCTCCTCTCCTCTCCTCTCCTCTCCTCTCCTCTCCTCTCCTCTCCTCTCCTCTCCTCTCCTCTCCTCTCCCTCTTTTTCCTCAGGAAAAAAATAGATAAATAAACAAATTACTAGATAAAAAACGAAATAGATGAACGCAACAATCCTGTTGCAGTGGCCCCCCCTGAAATGACCATTAGGACTTTTTTGGCTGCAGGATTTTTTAAATCCAACTTTCTGCGCTGGAGCAATTGAGTGGATGAATTCAGGGTGATGCAACGGCGCTAATGCCCCCCTGCTAATGAGGAGTGTCTAAGCTGCTTGAGGGGCCATTTCATCAGCTGGGATTGCTCTGCTGGGGGGGCCAGGGCTTCACCCACCTCCTGGGGGGGTGAATTTGGGTGTTTAAAGCAGAGCGGAGGGATTGGAGCTGTGTCACCGCAGCCAGGTTGGGTCCCAGCTCCAAGAGCAGGAACATTGGCAGGGCTGCTTTTTGGAGTTGATTTGGGGCAGAGCAGGAAAGGGGCCGAGTCTCGGTGCTCGTTTGCAGCAAAACTCGTCCCCGAATCGGGCAGGGGCACTCCAGGCGTGACAGCCTCTCCCTGCCGCTGTTTTGGGGCGAGGAGCAGAGGGGACAAAGCCCATCTGTGGGGAAGGGACAGGACGGCAGCCCCAGGAAGGGAGATCTCCCCTGCAGTGCTCGCATCCCGGGATTTTTTTAAACGTGACATTTCACAGCTCTTTGTGACAGAAATGGGGTGCCAGGTATGCCCGGTCCTCTTTGCCCCAGAAGCGTTTTCCTATTTTTCCCCACTTGTCCCTGTTCTGCAGGTCCCTGCGGTGATGGACCCAGCAGAGTGGATTCCATCCACGGACCCCCAGACACGCCCAGGAGCAGCCCTGGATCCTGGATTAGCCCTTTGCCAGGCTGGACAGACAGACGGACACAAACAGAGGCTCTCCCTACACAGCCCATCCCAGGGGCTGCAGAACTCCGGGGGAACGGAGCCCGTGGGGTGTCCCCAGCAGGAACTGCCCAACCTGCGGGGCTGGGGCACATCCAGGAGGGAAAACAGAGGGAGCAGGAGCAGGAGCAGGAGCAGGAGCAGGAGCAGGAGCAGGAGAAGGAGAAGGAGAAGGAGAAGGAGAAGGAGAAGGGGT